>CM032060.1:41716550-42316550 GCA_018831715.1 Matsumurasca onukii | reverse complement strand
CAATGAAGGGAATTTACCACATTCGAAAGATTCATTTATGATATAAGTGAGAGGCATAGATAAGGTTTCAGCACAGGCCTTAAGGACCCTTGACGACATTCCGTCATTGCCAGAAGAACTACTAGATTTCAAAGATTTAATTACCGATCTTACCTCAGCTTCATTCGTTGGGAACATATAAAAACAATGATCAACCGATTGAAAATTAATTGATGCGTCAGAAGCAGCACAACTATTGCCCAATATCTGACCAACACTAGTGAAATAGTTATTTAGGCAATCAGAAACAAGCTTTGGGTCACTAAGAACTTTTCCTTGATTTGTTTTGATCTCTAACGTTGTGAATGGTTTTGATGACTTTCCTGGTATTTGTTCATTAATTACCTCCCAGGTCTACAGGCACCAAACAGGTATTTCATCTATTAATTAATATAGGCCTTGAGACAAGATATAATAAAATTTTCAAAAAACAACTTTGTGAGTACCGTGTTTTGTTGCTTTTCCAGTACTTAAATGCGTCATGCCTTGATATTACTGCAATGTCATATTCGGTATCCACTTCAGATAATACATCCTGATTTTGAGGGTAATACGTTTTGAGCTGTTTCAAATTTATCCTACAGTTCATGCCAATTCCCTGCTTTCTTTTGGTCAGGGTGAGATGTGAATGCAGATATTTTTTTAATTCTAAATTCAAGTTTTATTCTAGTTAGCTAGTGATCTGAATTAACCTTAAAGCCTTTTTGTACCGTATGTTTTGTATGTCCTTGTAGTAGGAATATGGTATTGTTATGAATAATTGTAGGAATAATGTTATGGACAATTTAAACCTTCTTCTTATCCATGTTTTTTGTCCAGACAGTTTTTTAAGTGTCTTGACTTTTGACATTATTTTGAGATGAAATGTTTTGCTTAGTAACATAGTCATTTTTTAAAGTATAAATTATGTTGACGGAAAATAAACTTAAACTAGGAAAAAATGTAGCAAAAATCAAATAAAATCTAAAATAAGAAAATCAATGATGCCGGGACAGGCAAATTAAAATGTAATATTATAAATTGATGCATGATACCAAATTTAATTATGTTTTCGTTTCAAAATCTTAAAATTGTGTTCAGTTTTTAATATGTTAAATTTCTGACACTGCAGTAACAATTTTTCACGATGGCCATTCCCTGAGTGTGTTTCAAAAGTTAAATCAATCATTTTAATAAATCATTGATCTATTTCCATTGGTCGTTGGGCTATTAATTAATGGACCAATCTGAGGAACAGTCCGCCCCAATTTCTATCACTACAGCACTACTACACCTCACCATCTATTAAAACACTCATCACACCCACCTTTTATACCATATTTACCTTAAAACACCCTTTAAGAGGGTTGGTGTATCAAGTATTATGTCCTTTTTAGTACTCTTTTATTAGGTTTACTTTTCTAAAAATATGTAAATACCAAAACCCGCGGTGTGTTCATCATTGCTTTCGTTGCCTAGAGTGCCAAAATTTGAATATTTTGTTCTTTTGGTGCATTAACCAGTTTACGTCTTGTCATTTTTGTGTTCATTTTTAGTTGGTTTTAATTTGGCCATACTACACAAGAGTATCTGGAAATGTCCAAAATTTTTTTGATTTTTGTCTTGAGTTGGCCAGAGGAATCCAACTTCCTATTAGCTGGTTACATTTTAAAACCAGACGCTCCTCAATCAGAAAGACTACGCCAAGTATTTGTAATTGTATCTAGTTTTATAGCTTTAATAGAATATATGTAGCAGATTTTTGTAAAATTTGTTAGTTTTAATAGCTTGTTTAGTTTTGAAAACAAAAACTGATTCAAGGGGTGTTCCCCACCTTGAGTGAATGAACCTCCGTGTTAATAACCAGAAGATTAACAGTGACATAGATCTGCCCATTGATGGAGAGTATAGTTGGATTAAAATATTTTGTCTATGGAGCTGGATCAAAAGAGCTGATCGGTATCCACGATATTATTATGCTTGGTAATGTAATTGTACAACTAACAGTCTACATTTCCGATCGGGCATCAGTGCTCGTCAATATAGTAAATATACAAAAGCTCTCTTTTGTTGAGGATTTTTTTAATTTCAGAGGCAACCCAATTGAACCCCTTTTGGTTGAAAATGCTCCAAACCCCCTGAATTCTTTTGAGTTAAGGGGAAATCCCAATTTGAATCCTTCCTCTTATTCCAAAGTCTACGTAGCTAGATCTCAGAATCATTATACTGCTGTTATATCCCGGTACTCCAGCAGTCACATATTTATCAATTAAGTCTTTTGTTGATTGAAAAGCAAACTGTAGTTGTTGTGAAAAGCAAACATACCTACTAAGTTGCAAATTTCTGGAACATTGTATGTTATGTCACGGAATTTCTTGCTTAGAATTCAAATGGCCCACTTTAAATTCAATTTAAATGGCCTACAATTATGTCTTTTAGTTTTCTACACTTTTTAGGGTAGGACCCCAGACCCAAGCTGACAAGCTCTAGTGATGCTACTATCTTTATTTCCTCTATGGATGCTACTGTGTAAAAATTATTAGAAACATGATGTAGTTTGATAATATTTTATTGTCTTGCATAATAATATTTTGTATGTAATATTATATAAAAACATATGCGTGTATTTTTAAAATGCAGAGTATGCAATAAAACATGTTTACAATAATTATATTACAGAAAAATGTATAGTAATCAAAACTAAAATATTCTGCAAAGTTTACATATTTACTTAGTGCCTTATCTAATAAATGTATACCGGTACCTAAATCTCAGAGAAAATAGCTGCTACAGAGATTGAATTGAATAAAGAAAGTGGCTGCGAACTAGAATCGACAAATCTGTTACAGAACGCGATTGCCATGATGAGTGGTGCAGAGTGGTCCACGGGGCAGGTGGGAGTGTGAAGGATTTGTTGATTGAACTAGCGTTTTCGTTTCTTCATAACAAGAATTAGACATCAGAAGAGATTTTCTTTTGTTTAGGTTATAATTAGGATCCTTAGGATTCTTAAAAAAATCACCAGAAGTAAAATTTACAAATGGTTTGTAACAATGTAACTTTTAAAGGGATTTGAAAATTGTATTTGAAGTAAAAATATTTAACAAATTTTGGTTGCATATAATATGGTGAATTGAATTGCTTTTTACAGTTATTAAACAAGATGTTTAAAATTTCCGCTTAAACTATTTTGCAAGACACAATTTTTGCACAGTGTTTAAGACAGAAATGTTAATACAGTACTAGTAGGCAAAGGTAGTGGTGCAATTGTTACTTTGAAATAAACCTATTGCTTACTTGATAACAAACTCGATTGAAACAAATGTAAGTGATGACTGGAAATGTTTAAAGGAAGGGAAAAGCTCAGTTTCCTTGTACAGTATAATCAAAAGAAAGGAAATTCTTAAAACCTGAAGTTAGTATTAACCAAGGTGTAATGGATATATGTTGAAAAACTATGAATGTTATGAGACTATGTAGTGGAGTGTTTGTTTCCGTACTAAATTATTTATACATTCCAAATAAGAGTGTACTTCAAGATTAATTATGAGACTGTTTGTTACCAACTTTGTTTTACAACTGCAGCCATTTGGATAGGATGACTATAAGCATCGGGACACAAATTAAGGGACATCATCGTTGATGACTTTTCATGGTTTTTGTAATAATTCTTAACAGAGTAATCATTAAAATAATGTTGACCATTCCCTAAAGTTTGAGTTTTAGATTTTACTCCTAAAAATATATTAAATTATAAAATGCTTACTAAAAATCATACTACATGTACTAAATCAAGTTTGTATGTCAGCAAAAGAGTACAGTAGTTTACAAGGTTAGGGGAGACACCTGTATACATGTTTTGGTATGAATGTGCGGACATTTCAGCATTTTATTACACAAATGCGTTAGTACGTAGCATTGATTCTTCCCGAAAAAATACACACATCGCTAAACAATATTGACAATAGTAGATTTAAGGTATTAAATTATTTTCTTAACTTAAATTGTAAATATATGAAATCACTGCATCCGGAATATTGTTACTAAACATATAATTAGGTATAGGAGTTGAAGTTTTATGTATAATGGGTGGTGTTGTAACTGTGTGGGGATTGAAGGTTCCCTTTCCAATTGGTGTTGGCCTAGACGTTGTAACTGTTGGATGAGTTGTACTGGTGGGTATGATGGTTGTTAAAATAGAAGGAATAGAACGAGGTGTTGAAGCCGTTGTAGGTACTGTCGTCAATGGTATTTTAGTTGAGCTACCTGCTGTCGAACTGGCAGTTGAAAACGTAGTAGCAGCAGCTGTTGAGGATTTAGGTTTCAGAGAGGTTGTACGTCTCCCAGAAGATGATGTAATAGTTGTGATAGTTATAGGAACCACGGTGGAGAGTTTAGTCGTTGAAGTAGTAGTAAGTGGTAGTTTTGTTGTAGGTTCAGTACTTGAAACTGTTGTTGGCAAGGTGGGAGTTGAAGGAGTTGTCGTAATAGCAGTTGTATGCTGTGTTGTTGCAGCAGTCGTTGGAACAGCCGTGGTCTGCTTTGCTGTTGAAGGAGTTGTTGCAGCAGTTGTAGGCTGGGTTGTTGCAGCTGTTATAGGTCGTGTTGTTGCAGCAGTTGTAGGCCGAGTTGTTGAAGCGGTTATAGACACAGCCGTGGCTGTTGTAGGCCGAGTTGTTGCAGCAGAAGTAGACACGGTCGTTGTCTGCTTTGCTGTAGAAGAGGTTGTAGGCAGTGTCGTTGCAGCAGTTGTTGGCACAGCTGTGGTCTGCTTTGCTGTTGAAGAAGTAGTAGCATCAGTTATAGGCCGTGCTGTTGTAACAGTTGTAGGTACAGCAGATGTGGGATTTGTTACTGAAGGAGTTGTAGGTGCTAATGTGGTAGGGCTTGACGAAGGAGCAGTCGTGCGTGCCGTTGTTGTAGACACCGCTGCCGTTGAAGATGTAAGTGGTAATCGGGTTGAAGGCCTCGAACTTGAAACTGTCGTTGGAATGGACACAGTGGGGACTATTGTGGGAAGGGTAACTGGCGTAGTTAGGGTCACTGGGGAAGAGCTAGTGCCTTTTCCAATTGGTGTAGGCTTAGAGTAGAACGTAGTTTCCGTTGGTTCAGTAGTTGAAGACGCAGCCGTTGTCTGCGGTGCCGTTGAAGGAGTTGTAGTTACAGCAGTTGTAGGTCGTGTTGTTGAAGCAGTCGTAGACGCAGCCGTTGTCTGATTTGCTGTTGAAGGAGTTGTATGTTGTGTTGTTGCAGCAGTCGTTGGAACAGCCGTGGTCTGCTTTTCTGTTGAAGGAGTTGTTGCAGCAGTAGTTGTAGGCTGGGTTGTTGCAGCTGTTGTAGGTCGTGTTGTTGCAGCAGTAGTAGACACGGTCGTTGTCTGCTTTGCTGTAGAAGTGGTTGTAGGCTGTGTCGTTGCAGCAGTTGTTGGCACAGCTGTGGTCTGCTTTGGTGTTGAAGAAGTAGTAGCAGCAGTTATAGGCCGTGCTGTTGTAACAGTTGTAGGTACAGCAGATGTGGGATTTGTTACTGAAGAAGTTGTAGGTGCTAATGTGGTAGGGCTTGACGAAGGAGCAGTCGTGCGTGCCGTTGTTGTAGACACCGCTGCCGTTGAAGATGTAAGTGGTAATCGGGTTGAAGGCCTCGAGCTTGAAACTGTCGTTGGAATGGACACAGTGGGGACTATTGTGGGAAGGGTAACTGGCGTAGTTAGGGTCACTGGGGAAGAGCTAGTGCCTTTTCCAATTGGTGTAGAGTAGAACGTAGGTTCCGTTGGTTCAGTAGTTGAAGACGCAGCCGTTGTCTGCGTTGCCGTTGAAGGAGTTGTAGTTACAGCAGTTGTAGGTCGTGTTGTTGAAGCAGTCGTAGAGGCAGCCGTTGTCTGATTTGCTGTTGAAGGTGTTGTATGCTGTGTTGTTGCAGCAGTCGTTGGAACAGCTGTGGTCTGCTTTTCTGTTGAAGAGTTGTTGCAGCAGCAGTTGTAGACTGGGTTGTTGCAGCTGTTGTAGTCGTGTTGTTGCAGCAGTAGTAGACATGGTCGTTGTCTGCTGCTGTAAGAAGTGGTTGTAGGCTGTGTCGTTGCAGCAGTTGTTGCTGTGGTCTGCTTTGGTGTTGAAGAAGTAGTAGCAGCAGTTATAGGCCGTGCTGTTGTAACTGTTGTAGGTACAGCAGATGTGGGATTTGTTACTGAAGAAGTTGTAGGTGCAAATGTGGTAGGGCTTGACGAAGGAGCAGTCGTGCGTGCCGTTGTTGTAGACACCGCTGCCGTTGAAGATGTAAGTGGTAATCGGGTTGAAGGCCTCGAACTTGAAACTGTCGTTGGAATGGACACAGTGGGGACTATTGTGGGAAGGGTAACTGGCGTAGTTAGGGTCACTGGGGAAGAGCTAGTGCCTTTTCCAATTGGTGTAGGCTTAAGTAGAACGTAGTTCCGTTGGTTCAGTAGTTGAAGACGCAGCCGTTGTCTGCGTTGCCGTTGAAGGAGTTGTAGTTACAGCAGTTGTAGGTCGTGTTGTTGAAGCAGTCGTAGACGCAGCCGTTGTCTGATTTGCTGTTGAAGGAGTTGTTGCAGCAGTAGTTGTAGGCTGTGTTGTTGCGGCTGTTGTAGGTCGTGTTGTTGCAGCAGTAGTAGACACGGTCGTTGTCTGCTGCTGTTGAAGAGGTTGTAGGCTGTGTCGTTGCAGCAGTTTTGTAGCACAGCTGTGGTCTGCTGGTGTTGAAGAAGTAGTAGCAGCAGTTATAGGCCGTGCTGTTGTAACAGTTGTAGGTACAGCAGATGTGGGATTTGTTACTGAAGATGTTGTAGGTGCTAATGTGGTAGGGCTTGACGAAGGAGCAGTCGTGCGTGCCGTTGTTGTAGACACCGCTGCCGTTGAAGATGTAAGTGGTAATCGGGTTGAAGGCCTGGAGCTTGAAACTGTCGTTGGAATAGACTCAGTAGGGACTATTGTGGGAAGGGTAACTGGCGTAGGTAAGGTCACTGTGGAAGTGCTAGTGCCTTTTCCAATTGGAGTAGGCTTAGAGTAGAACGTGGTTTCTGTTGGTTCAGTAGTTGAAGACGCAGCCGTTGTAGTTACAGCAGTTGTAGGTCGTGTTGTTGAAGCAGTCGTAGACGCAGCCGTTGTCTGATTTGCTGTTGAAGGAGTTGTTGCAGCAGCAGTTGTAGGCTGGGTTGTTGCAGCTGTTGTAGGTCGTGTTGTTGTAACTGTTGTAGGTACAGCAGATGTGGGATTTGTTACTGAAGGAGTTGTAGGTGCAAATGTGGTAGGGCTTGACGAAGGAGCAGTCGTGCGTGCCGTTGTTGTAGACACCGCTGCCGTTGAAGATGTAAGTGGTAATCGGGTTGAAGGCCTCGAACTTGAAACTGTCGTTGGAATGGACACAGTGGGGACTATTGTGGGAAGGGTAACTGGCGTAGTTAGGGTCACTGGGGAAGAGCTAGTGCCTTTTCCAATTGGTGTAGGCTTAGAGTAGAACGTAGGTTTCGTTGGTTCAGTAGTTGAAGACGCAGCCGTTGTCTGCGTTGCCGTTGAAGGAGTTGTAGTTACAGCAGTTGTAGGTCGTGTTGTTGAAGCAGTCGTAGACGCAGCCGTTGTCTGATTTGCTGTTGAAGGAGTTGTTGCAGCAGTAGTTGTAGGCTGTGTTGTTGCGGCTGTTGTAGGTCGTGTTGTTGCAGCAGTAGTAGACACGGTCGTTGTCTGCTTTGCTGTTGAAGAGGTTGTAGGCTGTGTCGTTGCAGCAGTTGTTGGCACAGCTGTGGTCTGCTTTGGTGTTGAAGAAGTAGTAGCAGCAGTTATAGGCCGTGCTGTTGTAACAGTTGTAGGTACAGCAGATGTGGGGTTTGTTACTGAAGGAGTTGTAGGTGCAAATGTGGTAGGGCTTGACGAAGGAGCAGTCGTGCGTGCCGTTGTTGTAGACACCGCTGCCGTTGAAGATGTAAGTGGTAATCGGGTTGAAGGCCTCGAACTTGAAACTGTCGTTGGAATGGACACAGTGGGGACTATTGTGGGAAGGGTAACTGGCGTAGTTAGGGTCACTGGGGAAGAGCTAGTGCCTTTTCCAATTGGTGTAGGCTTAGAGTAGAACGTAGGTTCCGTTGGTTCAGTAGTTGAAGACGCAGCCGTTGTCTGCGTTGCCGTTGAAGAGTTGTAGTTACAGCAGTTGTAGGTCGTGTTGTTGAAGCAGTCGTAGATGCAGCCGTTGTCTGATTTGCTGTTGAAGAGTTGTTGCAGCAGCAGTTGTAGGCTGGGTTGTTGCGGCTGTTGTAGGTCGTGTTTGTTGTAACTGTTGTAGTACAGCAGATGTGGGATTTGTTACTGAAGGAATTGTAGGTGCAAATGTGTGGTGAGAAAGGGCTTGACGAAGGAGCAGTCGTGCGTGCCGTTGTTGTAGACACCGCTGCCGTTGAAGATGTAAGTGGTAATCGGGTTGAAGGCCTCGAACTTGAAACTGTCGTTGGAATGGACACAGTGGGGACTATTGTGGGAAGGGTAACTGGTAGTTAGGGTCACTGGGGAAGAGCTAGTGTGCCTTTTCCAATTGGTGTAGGCTTAGAGTAGAACGTAGGTTTCGTTGGTTCAGTAGTTGAAGACGCAGCCGTTGTCTGCGTTGCCGTTGAAAGAGTTGTAGTTACAGCAGTTGTAGGTCGTGTTGTTGAAGCAGTCGTAGGCAGCCGTTGTCTGATTTGCTGTTGAAGGAGTTGTTGCAGCAGTTGTAGGCTGTGTTGCGGCTGTTGTAGGTCGTGTTGTTGCAGCAGTAGTAGACACGGTCGTTGTCTGCTGCTGTTGAAGAGGTTGTAGGCTGTGTCGTTGCAGCAGTTGTTGGCACACCTGTGGTCTGCTTTGGTGTTGAAGAAGTAGTAGCAGCAGTTATAGGCCGTGCTGTTGTAACAGTTGTAGGTACAGCAGATGTGGGATTTGTTACTGAAGGAGTTGTAGGTGCAAATGTGGTAGGGCTTGACGAAGGAGCAGTCGTGCGTGCCGTTGTTGTAGACACCGCTGCCGTTGAAGATGTAAGTGGTAATCGGGTTGAAGGCCTCGAACTTGAAACTGTCGTTGGAATGGACACAGTGGGGACTATTGTGGGAAGGGTAACTGGCGTAGTTAGGGTCACTGGGGAAGAGCTAGTGCCTTTTCCAATTGGTGTAGGCTTAGAGTAGAACGTAGGTTCCGTTGGTTCAGTAGTTGAAGACGCAGCCGTTGTCTGCGTTGCCGTTGAAGGAGTTGTAGTTACAGCAGTTGTAGGTCGTGTTGTTGAAGCAGTCGTAGATGCAGCCGTTGTCTGATTTGCTGTTGAAGGAGTTGTTGCAGCAGTAGTTGTAGGCTGTGTTGTTGCGGCTGTTGTAGGTCGTGTTGTTGCAGCAGTAGTAGACACGGTCGTTGTCTGCTTTGCTGTTGAAGAGGTTGTAGGCTGTGTCGTTGCAGCAGTTGTTGGCACAGCTGTGGTCTGCTTTGGTGTTGAAGAAGTAGTAGCAGCAGTTATAGGCCGTGCTGTTGTAACTGTTGTAGGTACAGCAGATGTGGGATTTGTTACTGAAGATGTTTTAGGTGCTAATGTGGTAGGGCTTGACGAAGGAGCAGTCGTGCGTGCCGTTGTTGTAGACACCGCTGCCGTTGAAGATGTAAGTGGTAATCGGGTTGAAGGCCTCGAACTTGAAACTGTCGTTGGAATGGACACAGTGGGGACTATTGTGGGAAGGGTAACTGGCGTAGTTAGGGTCACTGGGGAAGAGCTAGTGCCTTTTCCAATTGGTGTGAGGCTTAGAGCCGTAGGTTTCGTTGGTTCAGTAGGTTGAGAACGCAGCAGTTGTCTGCGTTGCCGTTGAAGAGTTGTAGTTACAGCAGTTGTAGGTCGTGTTGTTGAAGCAGTCGTAGACACAGCCGTTGTCTGCTTTGCTGTGAGGAGTTGTAGGCTGTGTCGTTGCAGCAGTTGTTGGCACAGCTGTGGTCTGCTTTGGTGTTGAAGAAGTAGTAGCAGCAGTTATAGGCCGTGCTGTTGTAACAGTTGTAGGTACAGCAGATGTGGGTTTGTTACTGAAGGAGTTGTAGGTGCAAATGTGGTAGGGCTTGACGAAGGAGCAGTCGTGCGTGCCGTTGTTGTGACACCGCTGCCGTTGAAGATGTAAGTGGTAATCGGGTTGAAGGCCTCGAACTTGAAACTGTCGTTGGAATGGACACAGTGGGGACTATTGTGGGAAGGGTAACTGGCGTAGTTAGGGTCACTGGGGAAGAGCTAGTGCCTTTTCCAATGGTGTAGGCTTAGAGTAGAACGTAGTTCCGTTGGTTCAGTAGTTGAAGACGCAGCCGTTGTCTGCGTTGCCGTTGAAGGAGTTGTAGTTACAGCAGTTGTAGGTCGTGTTGTTGAAGCAGTCGTAGACGCAGCCGTTGTCTGATTTGCTGTTGAAGGAGTTGTTGCAGCAGTAGTTGTAGGCTGTGTTGTTGCGGCTGTTGTAGGTCGTGTTGTTGCAGCAGTAGTGACACGGTCGTTGTGCTTTGCTGTTGAAGAGGTTGTAGGCTGTGTCGTTGCAGCAGTTTTGGCACAGCTGTGGTCTGCTTTGGTGTTGAAGAAGTAGTAGCAGCAGTTATAGGCCGTGCTGTTGTAACTGTTGTAGGTACAGCAGACAGATGTGAAGATGTTTTAGGTGCAAATGTGGTGGGCTTGACGAAGGAGCAGTCGTGCGTGCCGTTGTTGTAGACACCGCTGCCGTTGAAGATGTAAGTGGTAATCGGGTTGAAGGCCTCGAACTTGAAACTGTCGTTGGAATGGACACAGTGGGGACTATTGTGGGAAGGGTAACTGGCGTAGTTAGGTCACTGGGGAAGAGCTAGTGCCTTTTCCAATTGGTGTAGGCTTAGAGTAGAACGTAGTTCGTTGGTTCAGTAGTTGAAGACGCAGCCGTTGTCTGCGTTGCCGTTGGTTGAGTTACAGCAGTTGTAGGTCGTGTTGTTGAAGCAGTCGTAGAACAGCCGTGTCTGACTTGCTGTTGAAGGTGTTGCATGCTGTGTTGTTGCAGCAGCCGTTGGAACAGCCGTGGTCTGCTTTGGGTAGTAGCAGCAGTTATAGGCCGTGCTGTTGTAACAGGTGCTAATAATGGTAGGAGCTTGATGAAGGAGCAGTCGTGCGTGTCGCTGTGGTGACACCGCTACCGTTGAAAGTAAGTTAGGGTTGCGGATCGGCGTTGGGCACGTTGGGGACATGTGAAGGTAACTGGCGTAGTTAAGGTCACTGGGGAAGAGCTAGTGCCTTGTCCAATTGATGTAGGCTTAGAGTAGAACGTGGTTTCTGTTGGTTCAGTAGTTGAAGACGCAGCCGTTGTCTGCGGTGCCGTTGAAGGAGTTGTAGCAGTTGTAGGTCGTGTTGTTGAAGCAGTCGTAGACGCAGCCGTTGTCTGATTTGCTGTTGAAGGAGTTGTAGTAGCAGCAGTTGTAGATGCAAGTCTGGTAGAGCTTGATGTGGGACCAGTTGTGTGTGCTGCTGTTGGTGGTTTTGCTGACGTTGAGGAAGGAGTAGGTGGTAATTGTGTTGAAGGCTTCGACTTTGTAACTGTAGTTGACATGGACGTGGTAGGGACTGTTGTGGAGAGAGAAACTGGTGTAGTTAAGGAGGTTGGGGACGAGCGCGTGCCTTTTCCAGTAGAAGTAGGCTCAGTGTATGAAGTGGTTTCTGTTGGTACAACTGTGCTGTGTTTAGCAGTTGAAGGAGTTGTAGTAGCATTCGTTGTAGGGCGTGATTTTGCAGCAGTTGTAGACCCAGCCGTTGTCTGATTTGCTGTCGAAGGAGCTTTAGTAGTTGTGGTTGTAGGACGCGTTGTTGCAGCAGTTGTAGGCACAACCGTTGTCTGCTTTGCTGTGGAAGGAGTTGTAGAAGCAGCAGTTCTAGGCCTTGCTGTTGCCACCGTTGTAGGCACAACCGTCGTCTGTTTTTCTGTAGAAGTAGTTGTATTTGCAGCAGTTGTAGGATGTGTTCTTGCAGCAGTTGTAGACCCAGCTGTTGTCTGATTTGCTGTCGAAGGAGCTTTGTGTGCAGCAGTTGTAGGATGTGTTCTTGCAGCAGTTGTAGACCCAGCTGTTGTCTGATTTGCTGTCGAAGGAGCTTTGTGTGGTTGTAGGACGTGTTGTTGCAGCAGTTGTAGGCACAACCGTTGTCTGCTTTGCTGTGGAAGGAGTTGTAGAAGCAGCAGTTCTAGGCCTTGCTGTTGCCACCGTTGTAGGCACAAGCGTCGTCTGTTTTTCTGTAGAAGTAGTTGTATTTGCAGCAGTTGTAGGATGTGTTCTTGCAGCAGTTGTTGGCACAGCCGTTGATTGTTTTGCTGTTGAAGGAAGTTCAGTAGCAGCAGTTGTAGGAACAGCCGTTGTCTGCTTTGCTGTAGAGGTAGTTGTAGGTGCAAATTCGGTAGAGTTTGATACAGGAACAGTTGTGTTTGCCGCTGTTGTGGGCACCGCTGTTGTTGATGAACTTAGTGATAATTGTGTTGAAGGCTTCGAGCTTGAACCTGTAGATGACACGGACAAGGGGAGAACTGTTGTGCGAAGGGTATCTTCTGTCGTTAAAGTGGCTGGGGAAATACTGGTGCCTTTTCCAGTAGGAGTAGGCTTAGAGTAGGAAGTGGTTTCTGTGGGTGTGGTGTGCTTTTCAGTTGAAATAGCAGCAGTTGAAGACCGTGTTGTCGTTTCAGTTGTAGGCCGTGATGTTGCAGAAGTTGTAGGTACATCCGTTGTCTGCTTTGCTGTTGAAAGAGTGGACCTTTGAGTGACCGTGGGTGCTGCCGTTGTTGTGCTTTGTGCTAGGGCAGTGGAAGGCAAACCTGTCAATCCTGTTGAAGAGGTTGGTTCAGATGATGTAGGTCTTGCCGTTGGAATAGTTGTAGGTACAACCGTTCTAGGCTTTTCACTAGAAGCCGTTGTCGGTGCTGCTGTTGTTATTCTAGCTGGTTTTGATGTCTCGATTGATGAAGAGTCCGTGAAGATGGGTGTATCGGTCCAAGTAGGAGTTTCAGTTGATGTTGTATCGGCTGTTGACAATGTGGTCGTTGTATGTTTTTTCGTTGTTGTAGACAACCGTGGCGTGGGTTCAGAAATGGGCGTTGTTAGTGTGATAGGACCTGCTGGGGTGGAAGATTTAGCTGTAGTTGTAGGTTTTGCGGTAGTTGAAGTAGTAGAAACTGCAGAGGTAGGTCTGGTTGCTGTCATAGTCGTAGGAACATATTTGGTTGTAAGTCTGGTTGTTGTCATTGTGGAAGCAGCAGCAGTGTTTGTGGGTCTAGGTGTAGTTTCTGTAGTAGAAGTAGTCATGGGTGTGGGTTTAGTTGTAGAAATTATGGTAGAAGCAGCTGTAGAAGTAATTCTTGCCTGTGTAACTGTGGTAGAGGCAGCAAAAGTTGTACGCGTGGCATTTTTTACAGTGGTAGATGCAGCTGAACCAATACTTGTAGTGGATAGGGTTGATGGTGTAGTAGTAGAAGCCGTTGATGATCTGGTTGGTGTTCCAGTACTTGTAGTGGATGGTGTTGGGTTTTTAGTAGTGGATTGTGTTGCCGATGTGGTTGGAGTACTAGTGGTGGATTGGGTAGGTTTTTTAGTAGTAGAATGTGTTGCCGATGTGGGTGAAGAACTAGTATTTGTAGTTGATGAGGTTGGTTTGGTAGTAGAAGAAGTTGTTGCCGATACGGGTGGAGAAGTAGTACTTGTAGTTAATGAGATTGGTTTTGTAGTAGTAGAATGTGTTGCCGATGTGGGTGAAGAACTAGTATTTGTAGTTGATAGGGTTGGTTTGTATTAGTAAAATGTTGCCGATGTGGGTGAGAACTAGTATTTGTAGTTGATGAGGTTGGTTTTGTAGTAGTAGAAAATGTTGCCGATGTGGGTGAGGAACTAGTATTTGTAGTTGATGAGGTTGGTTTTGTAGTAGTAGAGGTTTTTGCCGATGTGGATGAAGAACTAGTACTTGTAGAAGATGAGGTTGGTTTTGTAGTAGTAGTAGTAGAGGTTGTTGCCGATGTGGTTGGTTTCGTAGTAGTAGATGGTGTTGACGATGTGGTTGGAGAACCAGTACTAGAAGTAGATTGGGTTGGTTCTTTAGTAGTAGAGTGTGTTGCCGATGTGGGTGACGAACTAGTGCTTGTAGTGGATGAGGTTGGTTTTGTAGTAGTAGAAGTTGTTACAGATGTGGTTGATGTACTTGTTGCCGATGTGGTTGGGGCACCAGTACTAGTGGTCGTTTGAATTGGTTCTTTAGTAGTAGAGTGTGTTGCCGATGTAGTTGGAAAACCAGTACTTGTATAGGATGAGCTTGGTCTTTTAGTAGTAGGATGTGTTACTAATGTAGTTAAAGCACCTGTACTACTGGTGGTTTGGGTAAGCTCTTTAGTAGTAGAAGTTGTTGCCGGTGTGGTAAGTGTACCAGTACTTGCAGTGGACGTTGTTGTCGATGTGGTTGATGTACCGGTACTTGCAGTGGATGGTGTTGCCGATGTGGTTGGTGTACCAGTACTAGCAGTGGACGGTGTTGCCGATGTGGTTGGTGGAACGGAACTTGCACTTGATGGGGTTGCCGATGTGGTTGTTGTATTAGTTCTTGCAGTGGACGTTGTTGTCGATGTAGTTGGTGTACCGGTACTTGCAGTGGATGGGGTTGCCGATGTAGTTGGTGTTCCAGTACTTGCAGTAGAGGGGGTTGCCGCTGTAGTTGGTGTACCAGAACTTGCAGTGGATGGTGTTGCCGATGTGGTTGGTGTACCAGTACTACCAGTGGACGGTGTTGCCGATGTGGTTGGTGTACCGGTACTTGCACTTGATGGGGTTGCCGATGTGATTGTTGTATTAGTACTTGCAGTGGACGTTGTGGTAGATGTAGTTGGTGTTCCGGTACTTGCAGTAGGGGTTGCCGCTGTAGTTGGTGTACCAGAACTTGCAGTGGATGGTGTTGCCGATGTGGTTGGTGTACCAGTACTACCAGTGGACGGTGTTGCCGATGTGGTTGGTGTACCGGTACTTGCAGTTGATGGGGTTGCCACTGTAGTTGGTGTACCAGTACTTGCAGTTGATGGGGCTGCCACTGTAGTTGGTGTACCGGTACTGCAGTGGATGGGGTTGCCACTGTAGTTGGTGTACCAGAACTTGGAGTTGATGGGGCTGCCACTGTAGTTGGTGTACCAGAACTTGCCGTGGATGGTGTTGCCGATGTGGTTGGTGTACCAGTACTACCAGTGGACGGTGTTGCCGATGTGGTTGGTGTACCGGTACTTGCACTTGATGGG
This sequence comes from Matsumurasca onukii, assembly GCA_018831715.1. Taxonomy (NCBI): domain Eukaryota; kingdom Metazoa; phylum Arthropoda; class Insecta; order Hemiptera; family Cicadellidae; genus Matsumurasca; species Matsumurasca onukii. The sequence goes on along the minus strand of CM032060.1, from coordinate 42,301,282 downwards.
GTTGCCGATGTGGTTGTTGTATTAGTACTTGCAGTGGACGTTGTGGTCGATGTAGTTGGTGTTCCGGTACTTGCAGTAGAGGGGGTTGCCGCTGTAGTTGGTGCAAACTTTACCGGTAGATGGGGCTGCCGCTGTAGTTGGTGTACCAGAACTTGCAGTGGATGGGGTTGCCGCTGTAGTTGGTGTACCAGTACTTGCAGTGGATGGGGTTGCCGCTGGTTGGTGTACCAGTACTTGCAGTGGATGGGTTGCCGCTGTAGTTGGTGTTCCAGTACTTGCAGTGGATGGGGTTGCCGCTGTAGTTGGTGTACCAGTACTTGCAGTGGATGGGGTTGCCGCTGTAGTTGGTGTACCAGTACTTGCAGTGGATGGGGTTGCCGCTGTAGTTGGTGTTCCAGTACTTGCAGTGAGATGGGTTGCCGCTGTAGTTGGTGTTCCAGTACTTGCAGTGGATGGGGTTGCCGCTGTAGTTGGTGTACCAGTACTTGCAGTGGATGGGGTTGCCGCTGTAGTTGGTGTACCAGTACTTGCAGTGGATGGGGTTGCCGCTGTAGTTGGTGTACCAGTACTTGCAGTGGTTGGGTTGTCTGTAGTTGGTGTTCCAGTACTTGCAGTGGATGGGGTTGCCGCTGTAGTTGGTGTTCCAGTACTTGCAGTAGAGTGGGTTGCCGCTGTAGTTGGTGTTCCAGTACTTGCAGTGGATGGGGTTGCCGCTGTAGTTGGTGTTCCAGTACTTGCAGTGGATGGGGTTGCCGCTGTAGTTGGTGTACCAGTACTTGCAGTGGATGGGGTTGCCGCTGTAGTTGGTGTACCAGTACTTGCAGTGGTTGGGGTTGCGCTGTAGTTGCTGTTCCAGTACTTGCAGTAGAGTGGGTTGCCGCTGTAGTTGGTGTTCCAGTACTTGCAGTGGATGGGGTTGCCGCTGTAGTTGGTGTTCCAGTACTTGCAGTGGATGGGGTCCGCTGTAGTTGGTGTACCAGTACTTGCAGTGGATGGGGTTGCCGCTGTAGTTGGTGTACCAGTACTTGCAGTGGTTGGGGTTGTCGCTGTGGTGTTCCAGTACTTGCAGTAGAGTGGGTTGCCGCTGTAGTTGGTGTTCCAGTACTTGCAGTAGAGTGGGTTGCCGCTGTAGTTGGTGTAACAGTACTTGCAGTGGATGGGGTTGCCGCTGTAGTTGGTGTTCCAGTACTTGCAGTGGATGGGGTTGCCGCTGTAGTTGGTGTACCAGTACTTGCATTGGATGGGGTTGCCGCTGTAGTTGGTGTACCACTACTTGCAGTGGATGTGGTGGGTGTACCAGTACTCGCAGTAATGTTAACCGATGCTGTAGGTGAATATGTTGAAGTGTCCACTATTCTAGTAGATGATATTGAAGAATGATCTGTTGACTTACTTGTTAATGTTGTTGGTGTACGTGTTGATGTTTGGAATTGAAAAGTTGAGGAGGTAGAAGGGGTTTTGGAATTACTGGTTTCAGTTGAAAATGTTATTGATCTTGTAATGTTTTTCGTTGTCATGGAAGTGGTCGATCTTTCAGAACTGCCCGTGTGTTGAGTTGACAAAGGGGTAGTTTGGCTCGTAGTTATAGGCACACATGGAGTAGTAACCATTGTTGTTTTGGGGGATGCAGTTGTGCTAAGAAAAGTTGAACCCGCCCTTGTTACCGTCCAAGGATAGGGTTGATTTGTTGAGAGCCAGGAATACGGAGTTGTTGGTGATGGGAATGAAGGAGTTGATGAATACCCTACAGGATTTGTAACAGGGGAACAAGGTGACGTTTGGCTAGTCATTGTAGGAGCTGTTGAAGCTGTAGGAATGAATTGTGTAAATGTCCACGGGTAAGAATGAGTAAACAAAGATTGAGGTGAAGATGACCAGGGAGCAATTGTAGTTTTAGGAGGTTGGATTGTCGTAATATTTGGTGATGCAGTAGCCGAACCCGAAGTAGTAGAGCATGGGGTATATTGACTTGAAGTTGTAAGGGTTTGTACCTTTTGAGTTGTGTCCGAAAATGTCCAAGGACTGATTGTTGATTGCCACCGAGTAATCGTTGTATAAGGTTCAAATGTTCTTACTGATGGACTCATTGAAGTGCTTGATTGAGAAGAGCAAGGTGTTGTACTTTCACTTACTGGAGATATGGTTGGAGTCGACACAAAAGGCGTTGTAGTTTTAGGTGAAATTCGGGTTGTAGTCCATGGATATGCGGTAGCAGTAGTAGAAGAACTTGAAGTCGATATGCATGGTGTAGTTATATTTGTATTTGGATTTGCTGGAGGAAGTGTAACAGTAAACATTGGCCGGTACACGAGAGGATTTCCTTTAAGAGCCCAAGAAGAAAGCATTTGAGGTTGAAGTGCGTGATTACTGTTCCACAAGCCAAATGTGTTTACTGTTGACAAGGAGTTCAACCAGCTATTAGAATATATAATTGGCGTGATTAATCCACCATTTTTTGAAGCTCCAATAAATTTGTTTTCACAAAATATTAGACTGTCCCCAATTTCCTGAAAATTAATAAAGTAATTAATATTTGTGATAAAAGCGAAAATTAATAATATCTGTGGCATAATATCTTGCAAATCTCGCTGTAGCGAAAGTAACATTTGTGGGTTCACTAGTCTGGTGTGAATGCCCTCAACCCATGTGGCATGAATGTCCACAGCTCCTAGTTTGGCCGTGCGATAAAAGACAGATTTATTGATGACTAGTTTTTGTATACAAATCAATGATTTGAAATGTTTAAATTCAATTTATAAAGAGTCAAAAAAGCCAAAATAAAGATAATGTAATTTTCTGCGTTGATCAGGATGACCCGTTAGGCGTTAATCCAATATCGAAAATATAATAAACTAAACAATACAAAAACATACCTTTAATGAACCGTCACCTAAACTCTCAGCACACAACATGCCAGCGGCAGCATCTCGAACACAAGGCTCAGCTGCGTCATTGGAGTAAACCCGCACCGAACTCCAAGCAAACTCTCCGTCCTGAAAATTAATTGTTAAATACAAGGCAATAGGATTGGATTTCATTCTTTTGAGCTGAAAGCAGAGTGTATATCGGTTTACATAGTTTGTTGCGAAAATGTATGAATATACAACAATAACTTTAATATTGAACCTTCATATTTACAGCATGTAGACCTTCTGGGTAAAGGGGGGTATTTAAACTCCCAGGAATCCCCCTCCCCGTAAGGTCTACAGATATTGGTTGAAGGCCTTGAATTTTGATTAATTTAATCTTTAATAACTCTAACTCCTAACCAGAGATGACTTGCAAGGAGTTAGAAGAAAAAGTGAGTTGACGGTATCCGATTTGAGGGATGATGAAAAGACTGTCGGTCTAGTAGTTATTTTTTAAGTGGAGTTTCCTTTGCCAGTAAACACACCAGTTTGAGTTTTATGCACAGAGCATTAGAATATCTATGCTCTGTGGTTTTATGGGAGGGCTATAGCCTAAAAATAAATAAATAAATATTGCAGAAACAGTAGCCTATAATACATTGCTTCGCAATTAGTAGTAGCAGAAGAAGAAGAAAATGTTAATTGTTGTCACAATATAAATATTGTATAAGCATATTAAAATAAGACAAGATAATAAAATAAAGGCAATAAAATAAACCAGTTATATAAATCAATCTAAAGTTGTAAAAGAAAATACATTAGTCATAAAACATTTCAAACCAATAAATATACATTAATAATACAAAACATGTACACAATTTGAAAAAATAACAAATAAAAACTTTGTGAGTCTGTTATGAGTTATCTTCAAAATACTTTTACGCTATAATATGCTATTTTTGACGAGTAATTGACTTAATTTTGATGGTTAATATCTCATTATCTTGAAATACTTGTCTACAAGAATATCTGGCAGTGTGTCCAAATTAAGTTCGAATTGCCAATTTTTGTAATTTAAATGCAATTTTCAATTTTATGATGCATTTCCTTATGTAACTATTACGTATTTTATCTTAGAATAAATTAATGAGTAATATGCTTGAAGTAAAGTTTGACGCTGTCAAAGTCTCGAGAATCCTCTAATTAAAAATATTCCTGATGTTATTTTTTTACACTTTTTTTAATGTGTTTGTTCAATTTTAAGTTGGAATCAGTTTGAAATCCAAGAAAGTTTGCAGAAATAAATTGATCAATTTCAGTATTATTTAATGCCAGTTTGATATTTGAAGATTTGTGATTGTTGTTTGAAGATATGCTGAAAGAAACCAGTTTAGAGTTCGAAGTATTAATCATAAATCCATTACTATCCATCCAATTAATAATATGTTCTGCGTCTAGTTCAGTATTGCTGTTTGTAAAATAAATAGCGGTTTCATCCGCAAATAGAAATAATTTTGAATGTTCACTTTTAATAGAAAATGATATGTCATCCATATACGTTATAAATAACATTCAATGAATTTTGATTTAGAATTGAGTATTTTAATTTTATTATATGCATGCTTTTATAGAAACAAATGTTACTTTGACCTTGCATGTGTAAACACAAACTAAAAGTTGTAACACAAAATAAAAGCCGAATCAATAAATCAACTTAAAATGGTATTGCCTTAATTGGGATATCCCCACAGTTTGGATCTTGTTACTTGAATATGACTGAAACCGTTTCAGTGGCATTCCTCTGATTCCAAACCCATACATCATGTTGATGAGGATTTTGTGATCAACTATGTCAAATGCTTTACGGATGTCCAAAATAGAGTCAAATTGAATTTTTACAATCCAAAGCTGATATTACTTCTGATGTCAGGTTAGGCCTATATATTGCATTTACTGTTTTTCCGAAATCCAAATTGTTGATTGCTAATAGTTTATTGTTGTTTACAAATGAGGTTAATATCTTTAAAATAACTTTGTCTATAACATTTCTAAATGTTGATAGTATGTATCAAAGATAGTATGTTATTGGTCTGTAGTTATTACCAACCATTTCATCTCCGCCTTAATAAATGGGGTTTACAATCGATGTTTTTAATTGGTTTGGAAATTCACCTTCTAACATAGAATGGTTAACTACGTATGTATGTCAAAGGTTTGGTTATTTCTTCAGCACAGGATTTGACGAACTTAGATGAAATTTCATCAAGTATACAGAAGCTTGAATTTTTAAGAGATGTTGTTATTGTGTTACTTCTTCAGCTGTTGTTGGGTATAAAAATAAAGGGCTGAGAGAAGATTTATTTGGACGAAACTGTATCCATTCCTCTTGTAGGATGGCCAACATTAATGAATTATACTTATTTAATGTATTTGCTACTTTGTTCGGTTTAGTAATAATGTTGCCCTGGCCATCTTTTAAGTTCTATTCCAAGTTCCGATTACTTTTACTCTATTAGTTTTGGAGTTTAAAAGGTTCCATAATACTTTTGGTTGGATATCTCTTACTATCTATAACTTTTCTACTCCTTCACGTATCTTTCAGACGTATAGCGGCATTCATTCGCTAGATTCACTCACACGAATTATTCCCACTCTAACCCCAACGTCTGTCTGTCTGTTTTGAGAGGTCTTCGAGTTGTGTGCCATGAACTCCTCTGAGCTGTGAAATGATTTCTTGGCTAGTGTGTGCGTGTTTTTCTATGATCAACTTTGGAAGTATGTTGACAAAAGGATCTCCTGCCTGCGAAGGCAAACGTTCATGAGTTACCGCTCTACGTCTTCCACCTCGGTAACCTTAAGAGTGTAAACGGGTCACATTTTGATATGAAAAAGGCACGTGTTTCAAATTGAATCTTTCAAGGATATAGAGGCAAGGTAGTGGTAGTTTCAGTTGTTTGAAAGTTGGCTTACACGAGTGCATGACTCCCATTGAAGTGTTGCGATTGTTCGAATAGCTTGCTTTTGAAGAATAGCTTGGTAAAAGGAAAATTAAAAACTTGCATTTGAGAGCCTTCCGACAAGACCAAACAGTAGGAAAGATGCGAGTAGATAACTCTGTGAAACGCCGTATTTGGGCAGTACAGTATTTTGAAAGTTGTCTCAAATCATAAATGATTGAGGGATTTCAAAGCAAGCGTGTCCAACGTAACAGTCCCAGGTCAACCATTTTTCAATCATCCCTTGGAGTTCACTTTCATTCAAATGACTGAATGTTGAATTTATAAATGAATAAATGAAGTTTATTTCTTAAAATATTTACATTTTTATACATACATGGTAATAAAGAAAATTGACTGACCACGATTTCTAGTAGTGTGGTCAGTTCAACAAAAAATTCACTTAAAATAACACAACAGTTCAGCAATATTGACATTACCCTTTAAATCGAGCTCTCTGCAGCGCTTATAACTAAACAAGTATGTACATGAGAATACATCTAATGAAACTAAATTCAGCTAATAAATTTATATACAGTTATTCTACAACAAATCAACGGAACTTAGTTTCTGAACAAAAAATACCATTTCCTAGATAATAAAATACACAGTATAATTATGAAGACTACTAACTAATCTAATTAATCTTACTAACTAATAGGCCTCAATAACTAACAAAATTTAACATTGACGTTTTTCTTGTATAAGTAACCATTTCGAAATAGTTTTACAAAACCTATTACACCTTCTAGTTTTAGGGCCTAAGTAAAAGTTTGACCTTCTAAATATTGACTTGTTAACTTTTGGTAGTCTAAATTCGTTTCTGACTCAACTCCTTGTAATATAAGAAAAATCATTTGACGCAATATTCCCTTCTAATATAAAATTGCCTTAAAACTTTGTAGACAAAAAGATGTTCAGAAGGAAGTATGTTTAATTCTTTATATAAAGAAAATGAACTCTCTCTTTTATTTTTCTTTAGAATTATTTTAATATAATGATTTTGGGTAGTTCTTAAGCGATTTATTAAATAATTGTAGGCGCCCCCCAACAATTTATTCCGTATTGAAGACGTGAATGAACTAATGGAAAATAAAGCAATTTTAAGAGACTGACGTCACAAAAATTTCTCAAATGGTAAAGTTTTCTGATTGCAAACTTGAGTTTGCTGTGTAAAGATGTAATTTGTTTTTCCCAACTCAATTTCTTGTAAAAAAATACACTCAGATACTTTAGACTGCTTACTTTTTCAATGGTTTTACAACTACACGGCCCTTGTTTACAGCAGCTAATGGTATGAAATTTTAGAGAATTACAAAAAACAAAACTGTTATGATGGAAATTTATATATTTTGTTTTTTCTACGTTAATTTGCATTTCGTTACGTGTACACAAGGACCTAAGCAGATCTAGGTCGTGACTCGTGAGTTATATCGTCCCATATATTTTGAATGCTTTTGTTAAAATAGAAAATTGCAAGGTCGTCGGCAAATGCATTTGTAGTACCTACTAAAGGTTGTGTCTAAAATGTGTCACTATAATCTGAAGGAAACACACACCAGTGGAAAGTCAAATTAATAAAATGTTCAAGAGGTCTTATCGAGTGATTTGAGCGCCGTTTGACAAGTCACAATAAGCGTGGTTTCATTTGATTGTGTTTTTTTGGATGGAAGTATCTTATCACTCTTGTTATTTCCTTCTCTGTGACCTGCGTCAAGGCCGTCGGACTCGGCATAGCAGTGTGCGAGCCCTGAGTCTTTGATCATCTCCAACCGAGGCAACAGAGTTGTAGAACTCTAGCGATTCTTGGTGTATTGCTGCATGACTAGGTCATTTCCTATTTGAAGTGTGATTGGTTTTAGAGTTGATGATTGTCCAAGCGGTTTTGGACACATTTTTCGACGTGAGCAATGCTTTAGACTATAAATACATAATACATCTTTGCGGCTCTGATGACTTTTCTACTAATTGTTTTGTAGTTTTGGAACGGGTTTTAAACTCTAAATTTGTTGTGAACTCGATTGATTTCGGAAAAGAACAATAATCTTTCTCTCGAAACAAGGACCCCTTTAGTAAACTAACTGCACTTCTCTGCTCTCGGTCTTTGTTGAGATTTAAATACAGAAATGTATTAATTATTATTATTATTTCTTTAGAGGGCAGCTCACGTTTCCATGAAAATCAAGTTTTTCTAGAATGTTTGAAAACTGGTGTTTCGCAGGATACATAAAACTTAGAAAGCTCCATGTCTTTCAAGAAAGAAAAAATTGAGCGGATCACGAACTAAACTATTTTTGGAACACTTATCGTAACATTTTTAATTAATAAGAAGTTTGTAGTAGGGTGGTTTTGAACTATTAATTTTTTATCTAGCATCTGTTTTTACTTTACACAACAAAGATATATACAAAATTGTATGATATGTTTTCGAAAACTATTATCTTACTTACTTATTTAGTATATAATTTTGTATAGATGCAACCACTCCAATAATATTTTGGTTAAATGATTGTGATCTTTCACAAGCGATCTTCGGACCAAACCATAAAATTATTCTACGAATGCAATACACCTAGATCTACGGACTACGGTTGGCAAGCACATGGACACAAACCAATTTGCCACGAGTAATATTACTAATCAGAAATTAAAAATTCAAAACAACTTGACTTGTGAATATTGCATCGTATAATACCAAATTCAATGAAAAAATTCCAAAAGATTACTTAGAATCCACCACTAACACTTTAAGAATAAGCGATGACCGGCCACCCCTTTGATTTTAAACATATAAATAGAACGAACCCGTTAGTACTACACTGTCTGGAACATCAAGAGACATTTAATTTTAAAAATGTGTTTGAAGTCAAACCAATCCGTCAAATGAAACAAATTCAAGTGCGTTTGTTCCATCTAAGAAGTTTGGAATAATCACGTAAAGAAATTACCAAATAGAAATTTCCTGAATCTTGGGTAGCTTTTTAGCGTATTTCCATAAGAAATAGAGCTAGAAAGTGAAAGTGAATGAAGATAATACTCCACAGCGAGGCCGAAATATCTCAACCTGATTATGAAGTTTACCGCAGTGTGAACCGGAAGAACTAGATTTTAGTTGTGACCACAGAGCATTAGAATATTCCTATTCTCTGTGGTTGTGACACCGGCCGCGAAAGCCTAAGAGATATGTCTATTCATTTCTCCCGCCAAAGAGAAGGACACGACTTAGAAAATTGTGGTTTGCATTTTTTTTGCTTTCCATTACCTCCTGAGACAAATGGTAAAACTTTATATATGCGTATATGTTATATATACAGGGTGAGTTTTAAATGTCCCCCTCCACCTTAACTTTTGAAAAAGGAAATATTTTTTAAAACCCTCAGCGAAATGTTTTGTAGGGTTCTGAAGTTAGTTTTAACGTATTTAGCGTCACCCAAATTTAAAAAATTAAAAAAAATAAAACCCTTCCTTGTGGAATTTAAAAAGAAACGGAATTTCAACACAAATTCAATGACACAAATAAAAATGTTTTATCTCGGCTCGTTTTTTTTTTTGTTATACCAATTTAACGATTACACAAAATCAGGTTTAAAATTCCACATTTTTAAAAAAGTGTTATTTGAAAGTTGGCAATGTACTGATGGCTCCGCCGACCCCTTTTAAAAATTGTATTATTTTATAGTACTAGTAAAGGAAGTTAAAATTGAAAGTTTTTTACATTTTGGATTTATTTCCGGTCTTATAACAAATAAAATGGAAATTCGGTTCGGTGGAGGTACTAAAACATGTAATATACACTTTAAAACAAAGGTTGTTTCATACAAATCCGAAAAAAACTGAACGTTTGACGTGTCTTAAGAAAATGCATATTTTACATTGCTCTTATTGGATGAAATTGAAGGTCACAGTCACTACTGCGCAGCCTTAAGAAAAAATGTAGAAAATAAGAAAATCCAAGCATAGTTGTCTCAAGGGTCCACACAAATTATAGACCCAATTATGAATCTACCAAGCAGCAGATATTTAAATGATTATTATATTTTCACGATGGACAAAATGTATTCGTTTTCTACAAAAGGTGAAAACTGGACCAGCTACCATAGGCAGATTCTTACGTTCTTAAGCGTTAAATATTTAGTGAGTTAAGAATGCACAGTACTTTGCGTCCCATAAGAACAATGAAAATACAAGTATTTCTTCTTGAGACACCTCACGTCTACAATTGTCATCTGACCTTTTTAGACATAAATTTTATTAGAAAGATGACAATGTACTGCAGTGACTACCTGACCACTTTTTCAAAAAATTCTACTAGTTTCAAAAAATAGTAAAACAAAAAATTCAAATTCAAAATTTCTTCAACTTTTAGATTTATATCACGGTGTTATGAGGAAGAAAATGGAAATTCTGCTCAGTGGAGCCACTTAAACATTTAGTATACTTAAAATTAAAATTGATTTCATGGAAATCCTATCGAAAATGTAGGCGTTAAATGTCCCACGAAAATACATGTTTTTACATTGGGACGAAATTCGAGATCACTTACTGCGCACTCTTAAGTATTAAGCGTACCTAATGTACTCACTCTAAATTCGTCATCAGTCTTTGTTTCAAATACAATCCTAAACGTAATATTGTTGGACTTTGTTTTATTTTCTAAACCCTCGTATCAGCGTATCCTACCTCAGAGGTCAGACACAAACAAAGCACGGGATTCAATCAGCCAGCAAGTAAGTTGATTACACAGTTCTCTTTCTGCCTGCAGACTTCAAATCTGATTTTGACAATCGAAATCAAGTCAAGGTACTTATTGAAATACACTATAATTTTCCTACCTTTTTTGAAAGCCTAAGACTGTTTTTTCTTTGTTTTTTAGAGCAACGTCAGGGGATATTTTATTTAATGCGGTAGTTTGTGTTACTTGTACTAAACGTAAAGGCTACGATCATTGAATACCGAGTGGTTCAATTAGACAGTCTCAAACAGATTACAGACAAATAAATGCCTAGAATGATGAAACAAAGTTTATCCCCAGCAAACTATGAGTAAGGCCTCTATGTACACAGAGTATAAATAACATGGAAGGGCATGGTTTCGAATGACGGAGTTTCGGTGAGTAATGCATCACTGAAAGGCGTTGTTAGATTACAACACTCCTGTGAAAACAGATCCGAGAAATATTGAGCCGTTTCAAAACGGCGGCTATCGACCTGAGAATTTCGAGTATTTAGGAAACACTCCTTATAAAATGCATACACTCATAAATAGATTAAAGTTGATTCTGATTAATGATCTGTGTTATTTCTAAAAGTATGTAAAAACCACACATTTCCAAATAGTAAAGATTTGCACTTATGTCATATTATTGGAAATTTTATAAAACCCTAAAGGTTAAAACCGAGACCACTATTTACTAATCAGAATAACTTTTAATAAATGTATTACAGTAATAGATTATTATTATTCTTTAATTGAATTCAAAATGTTCTTACTAATGGTCGCTATTTTGTAACGGCTCAGTATTTTTTGGGATCTGTTTAAATAAATGTATGTAAATTAAATAAGTTTTCCAATTGTAAAATATAACTTACGATAATACTAAATCATCGAAAGTTGAATCTAGGTCATGCGGACTTATGACTATCTAGGTCAAACGGACAGTTTGTCTCTAGTTCATTTATTTAAAACAGCTTACGTAATAAATCACCAAGTACGAGTATAAACGTTACAGAAATTCTGAGTTTGAAAGTTAATACCGACGTTTTCTATCGTTTTTTTTAGTGACAAGAATGAACACACATACCTACCACCAATCATCAGAAATGAACTTAAGCGATGGAATAATCATAATAGTGTGTCCTATTTTAAGAAAAATAATAGATTAAAAACAGGCCACGGAAGACTTACCGAGTGTTGTTACGTACGCCCCTTAATATATCCTACACATGCATGGGTTAACCCGAAAGGGCATATAATCAGTTATCTTGATTCACCGTGTAAGGTCTTATAAATCTTTAACTACCATGCTATTTTGTTAGGAAAGTTGACTTATTCTACAAAACTCTATAGAACTTCTTCCCTTCATAGGCTGTGCATATACAGGTACTATTGTGTTCTCTTGTGTAGTTGGCCAATCTAACACGTACGTCCGCTGCTCCCAGGCAGCCAGTCAGACGTTGGGCAGCTGTCGTTGGTTTCTCTAGTTGTGTTTAATTTCTCAATGTGCTTGTGCATGTCAAATTGTTTACTCTGCTAGTTATTTAAAGATGATTCAATTAAGAGAAAAACAATAATGTTTGGTGATGGGTGAATGGAAGCTTACGCTGATTACTTTTGGACTAAGTCTTTTCTTAACGTTCTGCGTTACGCTTTAGGGTACTTTTTACCTTGAAGAGTGAAAAACTGATGATCAAACTTCAAAAACCGTATGCTTATTATAAACTATTAAATAAAAAAAGCGGGAAGTCAATTAAAATGACTGTAAAGCACGTAGTTCCCCAAACAGTTTGCATAATTCTTCACACCACGTTTCAATGTTGCAAATTTATGATGCAATCTTCTAGCTTAACGTTCACAAACAAAGTTTGCTGATTAAAAACCACCATTCATTATGCTTTCTACGATCATATAAATTATACTAATCCTGCCGATTCTCAGTTCTTTCAGGGACATCGGAACTAATATTAAAACTAACATTAAATATAATAATAACCTTCCTTAAAACCTAAAAGGAGTTCATATTATTCAGGTATAAATTATGTAAACTCTGAATAGCATGAGCATCTTTTAAGGTTTTAAGAAAGGTTTAAAACAAACGAAAACATTTTGTTTTTTCAGACCACCATTTTATTTATTTTCCCTCAAAATGTTGTGCTTGGCATCTACACATAATGCGAATGTTAAATAACATTTTCTTTGCAACAATCTTGACCGGGTTAAGGTTGTGGTTTCATTGCCTTTATCCAAAATATTTACGATGTTGGGGTCAGTCCAATTTATTTGAATGAACCATTAGACTGGCCAGTCTCCCATTCAACATCAAGTTGTCCAGTGATATCGCCGTTTTGCAATATTTATGTCTGCGATTAAAGAAGCTGCTGATCCGTATGCATCATATTGGTACCACCAAATCATACACATCATAGCTTTAGTTTCTAATTCACTCTGATAAATTTTCTAATAAAAAATTGTTTTTGATTGACTAGTGTAAAGTTTGTTTTTTACTATTCGTTCTTACTTTTAGTTTTTTTAATATCCTAGATATTATAAACCCAGTGTAAATCAGTTTTAAATAACTATTCAAAATATCTGTTCATCATCGTACATTTTTCAAAGTAGAAAAGTCTGACTTGACTTCACTACCAATAAAGGCGTTTTTCATTTCAAAAATATTACTAAGATAAACCTTCTCGACTAAGAGTATATAAGAAAATGTTCTCATTAAGATTGGATCTCATTAAGGTTAATGGTTGCACATGTCGCTGAACCAAAGGTAAAAGGACCACTTAGGCTACAAATGTAACGTAGTGCCTGATCACAGTGTAGGACTTAACCACGTTCAAAGTAGAAACCTCTCGCATACCTTTCTAACGACTATGTTCACTTGTACAGGAGCCAGATTCAATTGGGTTCAGCTGGACGTATTCATTCAAATTTGCCTGTAGATGGAATTGATAAACTAGACTTATCTATTCGTGATTTGTACAGATTTAGTTTCTACTGGTTTTTAATGAGTTATGAGACCAGAGCCTGGACCCCGAGCCTGGACCGTGGGCTTAGATTATGAGCCTGGATCCCGAGCACTTAGATTATGAGCCTGGATCCCGAGCAGAAACTAAGGGACGACCCTGAACGTGGACCCTGGGCCCGGACACACAAAATATAAATTTAATACTTCCTTCTTAAACTTTTGGCTTGACCAACACTAACTGTTCAGTTTTGTGACCGTCCAACTCGATATGGCTTCTCTAGTAATTTAGAATCTTATCCTGTAATGAGTCTGGTTTCGAAGAAGAGCCTAAAATAATATATTGTAAAACATTATATAAACTACAACGTATTAATTTTTGCCCTAACTAAGAATAATAAATAACGCTCCCACAACAAAACCAGCACGCTAATGTTGTCAATGCGTTGGAGAGCGCGAGATTAAAAAGAGAACATGTAAACACAAAGAGTAGTAAAGAGCTGTCAGCCTTACGGCAACCCCATTTGTCTGCCAGGGAAGTATTAAAGCTGCAGTTCTTGAATACTGCTCTTGTCTTCTCGAGTGAGTCTTCGCTCAGCTTAAAAGTAATATCGGCTGTATCAACTGAACTGTTGTGTATAATTTATTCATAGATTAATATGAATATCACAAGTTTCACAGTTTTAAGGTGCAGAGTAGTGGGGAACCGTATTTGAAACTGTTGAGAAAAAGTAATAAATAATTTAAATCAATGATATTTAATATTAAACAATCTAAGTAATATTATTGTTTAGCGACCATGTAGCGGATTGGAATCGTGCACGACTCCTGAGCTCACCTCTCTGCTGGCGCTGGTTCGTTTCCTGTAGTTACTACTAACAATTGTTAAGTGATACGGTAACCATAGATAAAATCTAGGTTTAGTAGTATAGATAAGTATTTGTGCTAACACCGTATCGTCAAACAAATCAAACTTTACTTCTATTAATTCTAGAATCATTTCTATTAATAAATTAGTCATGTGTGGCTGTATGTATCTTGGGAACTGCGTTTCAAAACTCCTCCCAAAACACCACGCGATAGCTAACCTATATCAGGATACCAGGTTTTTTTGTTGATTCACCTAAAGATCTAACATGCGCGACTTCAATTATACTCACTCCAACGGACCTCGAGAGAATATTTAAAATAATAATGGGACTGAAGAATACCGGTTACGATAACATAACTCACTAAGTAGTCTGACACTCTGCTAGGAGAATACTGGATATGTACACCTCTGTCAGATGTTATCAACACATCTTTGTTTGAAGGTTTCTTTCCTTGCGAATTGAAACTGTTCGTCCTACGTACAAGGATGTAATTAGTGCTGCAAACTATCGTCCGATTGCAAACATCCGGACATTCTTAAAGATATATGAGCCCGTATTTGTAAATAAACTATTACATTTTCTTTTCCAAAATAGCCTTTATGTAATGAATAATATAGTTTCATAATAGGAAAAAACCACCGATTCTTTGGTGGAGTTTGCAAACAAAGCAATTAAAGCTTTAGATAAAAAGTGTAAATCTGTAGGCGTATTCCTTGACATACAAAAAGCATTCGACTGCCTTGACCATAAAGCGCTTTTTAATAGACTACAACTTAGGAGTCAGGGGAGTAGCTCTCAACTGGATACAAGGTTGTTTAATGGGCAGAATCCAACGTTCAAATAGAAAAGTACAAGGGGGTACAAATTGCAAAGAAAATTCGGTTCACTCACGTCAATGTGCATTAGTGCTTAGCTGCGTGTCGACCTGATTTTGTTTCGTTACTAAGATGGATTGTGTTAGTATACATTTAGGTTCAGGTTATCCCAGAAACGTTCAATATCCAAAAGGAACGTACGTGATCTATGGGGCTCTTGCATTGTTAAAGAGGGATACAGATTGTCCAATCTATCTCCTCTCCTTACGTCTTGAAGTCTACAAATAGCTCTTATCACATTGCGTTTTTCCATGCGTTTGTAACTTTTAAACAAGATTTCAATTGGGTTTTCCTTTTACTTGTTGAAGAGTCGGTTGTGCTAAGTTGATGTCGAAATAAATAATACAAAATTATTTCTACTAAATGTTTAATAGTTAACAGTAAATTACTCTTTTCGATTACGTTCATTATGCATGGATTCAATAACGTCGAATATGTGAGATAAAACAAAGTAAACTAAAAACAAAATCCGTTGCTCTGTTTTTTTTTTTTCTTCTTTTTTAATTTGCCAGCTACCATCGGCCTTTGCACCCTGTGCTGTGTGTGGCCTTAGCAGCAAATTAACCACCGACCGTTGGCTGAGGTGGGCACGAACCTGCGAACTTCATTACACTTCGTGTTCACCCTGTATCTGCAAAACCTACAGGTGCTAAGTCTATGTGCACGATTAATATCTATCAAATAAAATCTACAATTTATTATTACACGTCCAAATTATGGTATTTTAACTATTGCCATACAGACTAGAGTATATTGGAGTGAAATACAATTAAAGTTCCTTTCTGACGGACCGTATCCTTACATGATCCATAGATCATACCTAGACTGTGACGTGCAACAGATGATGGTTGTCAGCTGGAAGTGGTGAAAGCTATCAGGTGCACATTGTTGTTATTTGTATTGATGAAGCAAATCCATTACCGGATGACAGTACATTGATCCCCATCCCCTATACATTGCTTACAGTTCATTTTACGTCATATGTAGCCATCTGGCGTTGAGTATGTTTCTAACCCTTACTCTCCAACCATCGACTAATCAGTTCTATTACAATCTTTTAACAGTTTCAAGTATTCAATAAAGAAAATTGCAATTACTTGTAGATGTGTTGCATGTCCGGTTATATTGTAGCCTTCTAACGGAATACAACATGTTAAAACAAAATTTATATTTTCGTTAATAAAATAATAAATACTTAAAACTTAATTCACTAAATAATATTTATAAAATCGTGATTATTAATTATCTTTTAGAGAAATACTGAAATCTGAATGTTTTCCGAAACATGTGACTATCAATAGCGACTGAAATCAACAAGCTGGAACAAGCTGAAATCAACAAGCCGGGTTCGAGTCCATATATTTTGTCTTATCAAGTTGTCTTTTGTCACATCAAGTTTCTTTACTAATGAATTAGCAATTATTGATTAGCTATTATTTTATACAAATTAAGATCTATAATAAGTCATGTGACATAGTATTTAAATTCTGATTGTAATATTTCAAGCTTGTTGATTTAAAGTCACCCTTGAATGTCAGATGTTTGGATAAACATTCAGGTTTAAGAACTTCTATAAATTTGAAGGCATAAATATGGTTGGGCCGGATTGTTTAGTGAAAATGGAGAGAACCCCTTTCAGGCTTTACAAAAAGCGACCATCATGTAAAAACATAATGAAGTCGTGATAAATAAAACAATGAGTAAAACGTGATAAATAAAACATAATAGAACAAAAAGAACATAGTAAACATACGATAAACTGTAGTATTGAAAATGAAACATAATAGCCTACACCAATTCAATATTAAGTTAAATACCTTGTTTGTAGCCTGGAGATCCTGATGAAACTTAGATGCTAGATGTGGTGATGACGATCGTTTCGGTCTAATAAGACCATCTTCAGAGCATAACACTAAACTAAATTAACACTATAACTGTTTATTTAAAAGATCTTATAAACCACATCTAGCATCTAAGTTTCATCAGGATCTCCAGGCTACAAAGAAAGTAATTAACTTCAAATAGGTCCTGAAACCGGAAATCATAATTTATTAATTCAATATTGTTATCCACTATCAGTCTCTGAGATCTTTAAACTAGTGCAAAGAATCGTTGGTTTATTATTATCGAGTTGTAACTTTAAAATCGTCAGTAACTTAAGTTTCTCCAGCTTACGATGTTTTGAAATGCCTGACATTTCATCAGAAGTTCTCATCATTCCGATTTAACACGCCGCATTCCTGGCCTAATTAGTTTTCCAAGCTACAACCAAACTGTAATAGTATTTTGTATACATTTTTAGACAAAAATATGTAGCTGTATTTGAATTTAAGCATTGACTGTTAAGAATTGTATCAATAAGAAACTAGGATTTTTCAAACACATTTACGGAAAACAATATCTTAAAATTAGCTTTTTACTATGCGAACTCGTGATAGTGGATAATGGAAGCTATGAATACAAACCCTATTTACAGAGTGTCTCAAAAATGTATACACACAATATTAGCTCCCCACCCCTCACCGGTACATTTTCCTCTCACGCGGCTTGGTACAGTCTGCCCCAACAGAATCCAAGATGGCGGTTTGTTTACAAACAGCAACTATTTAAATTATCTTGTTTTCTTTAACTTGAATGGTTAAAGATTGTTAAATTTATTTTGATAATTTGAATTCAGTGCAGTTTATTCTGTTTATTATTTTTTAAAGTTGTGTTGCGATAAATTTCAAAGTTAAATCCAAACATATGTTTAAAATAAGAGTCATGGTATGTTCATTTGTTGTGACAACGACAGCGCTAGATTGTAGGTTAGCTTAACACCGACTGTACTTGGCAAAGTGGAAAGGGAAGAGTGATCTACAAGCATGCGCAAGTCGCGCTCCATGCTAGTTAGAGCTAACTGTAACATTCAGTTACATTGTTAAAAAATATGTTTTAAACTATCTGCTGATGTAACTTTAAAATATGCCGGTTTTATTTGTACCTACATTCAGTTAAAGTGTGTATACAACCTTTTGAGGCCCTCTGTAGTTAGCCAAATTTGAATATGTGTACTTAGGTAATTATTTTAATTTGACTTCTTGTATATTTGAGTAAATACCCAACTCATTTGATCTTTTTCTCAACTTTCTTAATAAAATTGAAATATGACGTACAATTGTAATAGTGCGTTGTGTTTGGTACCTAGCATTATACAGGGTGTTGAAATGTATGGACACCCTTTTGTCTACAAACACGTATATAAATGAATCTTTTAATAATAATAACTGTATTTAGTGCATGTAATAACATGAGTTTAAAAGGATTAGGGCCTAAGAACTTCGTCAAAAATGATGGTTCTACAGGATGTTATAGGTTATAATTTGTGGCACATAATTCTAAAAGGTTGAAATATTTTAGGTGAATACCGCAAACCACGACTCAAAAGGAACACTTTAACAGAACAAATATTCCAATTTATAGCTAGGAATAAAATTCCTGCAGTCCTAAAATTGCATAGTAGGCTAAATGTGATTAAAACCTCCCATACGACTTTAAAGTTAGGAGAAAAGTGTTAACGTAATTTGTAAGAAAACACTAAGCCGCAATTTCTAGTAACAGTTAACAGTTCAATGGCATGTGATATGGTGATATGTGCACAGTACAGGTATTTTGGTGTTAGCATTTTCTTCCTAACTTTAAATTACAATATTGCCTCTCAGAGTGATTAATAGCAGTTTGCGGCGTTCAACTCAAGAATCTGGACACTTTACAACGCTGTACAAAAAGGTATGGCCTTTAAGACAACATTTTCGATACACCCCCCCCCCCATCAACAGTTCTATCATACAACTGAAATTAGCTCAAAACCTTGGTTACTATCCCGACTTCTCTAAAGGTAGTTTGTGGGTGTTGTTTTGTTTTCTAAACCCTCGTATCAGCGTATCCTACCTCAGAGGTCGGACACAAACAAAGCACGGGATTCAATCAGCCAGCAAGTAAGTTGATTACACTGTTCTACTCCTACCTGCAGACTTCAAAACTGATTTCTCTGACAGGAGTCTCCGTTAAAAACCCGAAATCAAATCAAAGAACTAATTTTCAGATCTATTAATTTGTTTCTTGTTGAAACGTTATCTGGATTATTATTTCTTAAGGTTTCTTGTTTAAAATAACGTAAATCTAACTAACTATCTTAGGCTAAACAAGATGTCTGGTAAATCAAATACCCAACCAAAGTTAATCTTTTTCATAAAATAACTAATTCGGCCATCCGTTAAAAACGTCTAAAATAAAACGGGTTATATTAGAATATATGCTGTTCTTAATAATTGCACGTCCCGTTTTATTTAATTAAACTAAATCAATGTTCAACAATTAATTTAACTATCACATTCTTATCCACTTAACGAAACCAGCAGTTAGTGAAGGAAGAGTGCGGTTAGCAGCGAGGAGGGAAACGTTCACCAAGCACACATTATTTATGGATATTGAAAATCGAGCCGTTATGAAATCTATTTTACCTTGAATATGGGTTCCACGTGATTTATAGTAGCTAGAGGCAAGTTTATATTTTTATGAACATTTCATGTTTATTTGATAAATAAATGTGTTTGAAAATAATAAATAACTTTATTAGTCATGTACAAAAAATATTGTGTGACAGAAATTACGAGCCTACACATTACTAAACAAAACTAATAATACAAACTGACTAACAAAATACTGTTCCCCTATAGTAGCGTATGTACATCATTACAGAGTTGTGCATAGAATGTTGTTGGGAAAAATTAGTTGTTGTATTTGAGTAATCCATAAATTCACCAACACTGTACATGATTTTTGAATTAATTTGTTTTTCAATTTCGACTTAAAAGAGTTTCTACTGTCAATATTTTCAAAAGGTACTTTGTTAACGAATTTGATACCAATTTGGAAGGGTAATTTCTGAGAAATTTCAAGCCTATGATATTCCAACCTATATTGACTACTATTTCTAGTGTCATTGTTGTGAATATCGTGGTCTCTTGAGCTGGGTGTAAAAGTGACACTAAAGCATTTCAATACATGTGTCCAAAGCAGCTGTTTTCATAGCAGAATGACAAAAAGTGTACTAAAACACAAAATGTATTGTTCTATACACAAAGTATAGTAAACACATATTGGTAGAGTACGAACCAATATTGCAATGGGAGAATACATCTCATGCAGGGTTCCAATACCTATAAATCTGTCTTGACTGTAAAGTTCGTACTACGAGGCATCTATCTGTACGCATTGCTCATGGTTTGTTGTTATTTACAGACTTATGAAGAAACAAAATCGATTAAAGGTGCTTATTGCCAATTACATTCCAAACTATAAAAATTTGATAATCAAGAGTAACTTGGTCTAAATCTTGTTCTAACCCTAAAGCTAATGAATTTGCGATGATTTGTCGATCGGCATAAAACATTTTCAAAAACTGTTAAAACCATTAGGATCACAACAGCATTTCGAATGAACGAGCGTATGAATGGAAAAATGTATCTTTTAATGAGACTGTAATGTAAGAATAGATGGCCAGTTTTAGAAAAAAACTTTGACTGTGTCCAAATTATTAATTGACAATATGATACGTTTTATTTAAAAGGTTATTTATATGTGAGTCTCTTGCAAGGACCAGCTGTCACCTAACTCTTCAAGAATGTGCAAACGCACGTTAGCTCAATGATTGCATACTAAAGTACTTAAGTACTTCGCAACCACGTGTTTATAACTATGCTATTAAAGGTTGAGTCATTAACCTTTTATATGAACTGCTAGATACTTGAACATAACTCTGTTTACGGTTACGCCTTGCAGATTTATTGTTCTTCTTTTATTCTAGGCTCTAACTTTTGATTGGTTGAGTTTGGATTCCGCTTTCCACTCCAATAAACATTTGATTTGTTACACTAAAAGAGGTGTGTGAGCAAGGAGTGGTAACGTTAGGTAAGGGTCGAGTTTCAGTAGAAAAGGAAATTTTTAGCCCTAACTTTGTCTCGTTTTAAGTCAAACTTTAACTTCAGTTCTACACCTTTGCGATACTATATACCGTTTGTCCACAAATTATTGAAACACTTTTAACACTGTATCTAGTCAGCTGTTATTCGTACCACTTATTTATTTAAGAATAGTCGTTAATATTTATTAAAGCTATGGTTTCCTAGAAAAGTTCAGTATATTTAATGTAATGAATTGGTCGCAACACAATATTTAAACAGATGTAGACAAAAATAACTTTTGACATGTTGTTTATTTTAGATGTCACAGTTTATTTACGTATTTAGTAATGGCCAAGCTAGACTTTTGTTTACAAAACAAATTTTGTCATCTGGCGAGAACAACTAGTTTTCACCGCTACTTTACGTCCACCG
This sequence comes from Matsumurasca onukii, assembly GCA_018831715.1. NCBI lineage: Eukaryota > Metazoa > Arthropoda > Insecta > Hemiptera > Cicadellidae > Matsumurasca > Matsumurasca onukii. Next base: position 42,279,629 of record CM032060.1, on the reverse strand, counting down.
TTTTCTAAATCTCATCTGATTGTATTGAAAACAAAACTCACCGTCATATTACGGCCGTAATGTAGCGGTCACCGCTTTCTAGGAAACCATAGCTTAAAGAATAGTATATTTTATTTTAGAATAGTCTCAAATAAACAGCTGTTTATTAATTTTTGTTTACATTAATTTTATTTTCTACTGTTGCCATTTATGTGGTGCATTACTTTATAAATCGTCAAAGTTACAAATATAAAAAAGCTCATTGTGTTTTTCGGCTAGCTAAGTTTCATTCCGTGACTCTAGTACAAAGCGAGTGTCGGCGAGTTTACATTGAAGTTTCTCTTTCAAGATCCAGTATTTAGCGATGGGTAAAGAAGTTTCAGGATACTAAAAGTGTATGCGGAACCTGGAGGTCACATTTCCTCAGCGATAAATAGAGCGCGGAGGGTGGGAGGCTTGGCCCCCCGATCTCCTGGCCTGACCTCTAAAACTGAAGTTTACAAAGAACAAGGCCAAAATATTGATCGCTCGAAGGAAAGAATCACCTCAACTATTGAGTCAGTAACCCCAGAAGTTCTTCGAAACATTTCAACGGTTAGCGAATTTTGTTTGGACGTCTGCAGGGCGATTAGTGGAGGCTACGTGGAGCTACAATGAGTCAAATCAAGACTTGCTTTAGTGCTTTATAAATGTAGCCTATGTCAATAGCATTACTGCACAATGTTTACTTTTGCAAATAAACGCAATGAAAATTGTACTAGGTCGCCACCATTAACTTAAAATTGCATATAAGTTTTCTCTTGACAAACCTGGCCGATACGCCAGTGCCACTGGCTATGTGTGTGAGTTTCGTTTGCAATTTGTGACTTTAATTCACTCCCTTTACAACCTTGCTTCGGCCTTCAGCACCTAGCGGTCTTTTTTGCAAGTATTTTTCAAATCTGGAAAGGAAAGTTTATTTTAAATGTTACTAAAATCAGACTACTAATACCTCCACCGGTTGAACAAAAATCACGTTTTTGGCCGCTATTTTGAAAAAACTGAATGGTTTTCATTATTTTTAGTTGATTAAATATATATTAAAGTTATTATTAATTTTATCAAATTCAGAGGATTTTTGGTGAAATTCCCTTCAAAGGGACTTTCAAAGTCCGATTTTGCCGACCAATTTGCTCGAGGCTTTTATAAACGGTTTGTGCAAAACGTCATGGACAACGGACAAAAATACTACTTGTAAAGAGCTCGCTCACACTCGTATGCTTGTATATAATATGCATTTAAAGTTTTGAGAAAATGCTCAAAACGTGTTCTGGGGTCAGGGTCCCGGGCTTGGGTATAAACATGTTGACGGCATGAATATCTCATTTATCTGAAGGTAATGTGATACGAATAGCTAAGCTAATTGGAAGGTTGGCTTTGGAATATTATTAATTAATTGGAATAGCATTTTGTACATATTATTGATTAATTGTCGATTACGCACACGATTACAGAATATACATCACTGAGTTTAGGTGGTTACATAAGTTTCATTAAACTGTACGGTGTACAACAGCAGTAATAACTGTTCGTTATATGTTTACCATAGAATTTATCCGTGGTATGTAAATGTAACGTTTTGGGTGGGGTATATGTTTGACGAACTTTTATTAGTTTAATTTGGAAATAGTCTTCAGTCTTCATTGGTAAACATGCACTGTAAATCCGTAACTTTTAAGCTTTTATTTTGCAGTTTTAAGTGAAGCACCTATAGCCTTAGTTTTATTGCGGTTCATGCCAGACAGAATTAACGTTTAAGAACGTTTTAACTAACAAGAAACCTCCATAAACTGAACTTTAGGTTTATGCCACGTACAAACACGTTAGCTCAGTTCAATCACGCACAAAACAAATACGAGTATATAACTTAGTTACAAATCAAATACAGACACTGGTCGATCAACTTTCTTTGGGCAAAATTGAATGAAAATTCTAAGTGAGCTCAATTCAATCTGTCCCCTGTACAAGTGGCAGAATGGTTGGGAGGAAGGAAAGGGTTCTACTTTGAACGTGGTTAAATCTCCCTACTCTGATCAGACGCTACATTTGTAGCCAAACTGCCCCTTCTACCCTTTGACTAAGCGATACTTAAACGCGTTACCTTTACTAGAACCAAATTAAACTATTCTTATTTACTGTTTGAATTGTATTATATTATAGCTGAAAAAGGGTATCCCAGAAAATACTTTTATTTTGATTTTTAAATGTTTTAAAAGGTTTAGATTGGTCATATTATGGAGTATACATATTGTAACGCTTGAAAATGTAATTATTTTTTAAATATTTATAAGATAATTATTATAAATAACAAAATATTTATAAAAAGCACTAAACATATGTTAATTATATGCAAATCTAAACGTGTCATCTACTCTGTGGTAAACATGATCAGTTGAGAAGACAAAGGAGCGTAAAACTAGACAATTAAATGTATTAAAAGTATAAGGTTCGAAGGGCAAAAGATTTTTACAGCAATAATTGTTTTAATTGTATATTTTAGAAATAACACTTTACAACTCTCTTCTTAGTATACTTAACTAATGGTATTGAGTAAAAATATAATTAAAACAACTAAATAAATAAATATAAATGTAGTGGTGTTTCTAAATATGTGACGCTATTTGTTCAATTTGTTTTTTATTATAGTGTTTTCCAAACAGACGCTATGCTTCTTGGATAAGTACTAACTGTATTTCTTTCAGGAACGCTATTCTTCCAGAGTGTAAAAGGGTAGGAAACTTGTCAGGTGTAGTATTGGCAGCGTAGTGCTCCAGCAAACCTACACAGTGTTTAGTGAGTCTAAAGTAAGTAGACTAATACAACGGTTAACTGAAATGATGAAATAATCCTATATGGCAGATAGGATCAACCGAGATTTAAGTTTCAATCGACTGGAGTTTCAGTCTGCTGTACTGTTTCCGAAGTTTAGCAAGTTCATTTTATTGCTTTTAGATGTTTTGTAGTGGAGGCCACTTTTAACTAAATGCATATCCGAGTATCCCCTATAGTGGGGATTACAGCTTGAAAGTACTTGAAATGGAAACGAACACAGTTAAGTAGATCTGTAACATACTAAACGGCTTTAATGCCCTGGCATTAATTGTATGGCTTTGGGAAGACGGAAATTCCAATCAATATTTAGTTTCCTCTAAAACAGCAGTTGAACTTTCTACCGCTTTGTATCAACGATTTATAGAAACTTCCGAACTACGGGCTTAGTCGTAGAATTAATGTGTATGGCTCTTGCCGAGATTCTGAATGAAGATTGTTGCGTATCAATGGGTGAGTGATGTTTCCTAAATCTGTTATTACTTTATCTATAAATAAACAAGATATTAGTATTTAAAAAAGGGAAATATAATTTGCGATACATTATATCTTAAATTGTCCGTCCCTAGCATCAGAATGGAAAACTAAAGATTGCTATATTTCGTGTAGAAATGACAGATGTTTAAGTCTTGACAAGATTTTAAAATCGATGTAGAATTTCACGATTTGTCAGAAATTACTTTATTCAGCTAAAACTAATTTCTAAGTCAGCTAAGACTAACAAAAGAATTGCATTTTCCAAGTCAACAATTCTTAACAAATAATACCGTTAATAACGTTCTTAAAAATATATTACACTTATGAATTAAGGCGACATTTTCAACAAACTATTGGACACTGTATTACGAGGTTTATTAGCCCAGGCTTAAGCTTATTTCTAAATATTGAAGGATTTGATTTGGACAAGTGATTATAAGGATAATTATAACGAAGATTGCAATTACGGTAAGAAGTTTAGATATGTGTTACATTAAGAAATACAGTATATAAACATTTCAGCAGTTTCTGTAATTGCTGACATAAATATTACAGAACGACGATATCACTGGACAACTTGATGTTGAATGGGAGACTGGCCAATCTAATGGTTCATTCAAATGAATTGGACTGACCCCAACATCGTAAATATTTGGATAAAGGCAATGAAACCACAGACTTAATCCGGCCAAGCCTCGAACATTGGCTCACTTCTCACCGTTACAAACATAGCGGCAATTCAGTTTGTATTATGAATATTGTATAGATATTAAGAACGGAATCCTAGAGATAAATAGATCAAACTTCTTATCTATTATAATAATTGTTTTAAACCAACGTGCATATTTTTAAAGTTTAACTAACTGGTGTAGTTCATATGCATGACTAAATCCGCAAAACTAGTTGGATTAATGACATTATAATGATCTTTGAGAGTGTATTATGAAGGGTGATTTTATTCAACAAACTTTGAAAACATTAATTAAGACGACTGCATCATGAATTTGCAAAATTAGAATGTATTGGGAAGAGATTTGTAAATGATTACTGCGCACTTTAATATAGTGTTACTTTAATAAACCTGTTGTTAATGCAATATAACCACACAGTCTTGAAAGTGTCACAAGTACTTTTATTTTTTAATAATAAAAGTATTAACAATTAAACATTTATTAAAAACTGTTTTAACAAGACGGTTACAGTTGTAGACGCTGAATCAAGGGACTAGGACATCCAAATAAATAGTTATGTACGCTGGCTGGAAAACCATTATTGTAAATAGTTAAAACCGGCCTGTCCGTCAAGTTCTTCGTGGACAGGTCAATGCATGTAATATTGTGAAATAAGTAAATAAACCACTTGTAAGAAAATAATAAGTAAAAAAGTTAGGTATTGGTCAAGCTAACTCACATCTTAAATCAAGCTTGACTTCGATATTTGATAGGGCAAAGACAAACGAACTCCCTAGTCTCTATAGTGGGCCCATAGTCTATGCCTTGGGGTAAAGGAATTTTCAGCCATTGCAGAGGTTGATGGAAAGTATTAGACATCATTCTAAAAGTGTTAAGCCTCCGGTTTTAGCGAACAAATTATTAAACACTTTTAACACTTACCTTTTGGCGGAGCTTGGTGTCATCACTCCGGTGGCGCGGGCTCGATCCCCACAGTCACCGCTCACACACATATTTTGTAAAGTGACTATACGGTGATGCTAGGTAAAGGTCCAGGTTGGGTGTTAGAGAGGACTTCTAGTCCTAACTTCACCTCGTCAAACAAGACAAACTTTACCTTTATTTATAAAATATCCATAACTGGTACTTTTAGAAAATATTTTAATGTACTCGTAGTATTGCATTGCTAGGACAGACAAAACATGTCGAGCGGGATGATATTTTCCAGTTGAATAGGAAAAAGCACTTTAGTTCAAAGTTTACAAATATTATTTCTGTTTGTCTCAGCACACATTTAAACTTAACTTAAAGACCAAACTCTTCATTAGATTGAGCCCAAATAACCAGGAATAACGAGATCCTACAGTTTTCCATATTATTTTTGACAAGAGTTAAACTTTACACATAACATAAACAAGTATATCTTACTTGTATTTTAGAAGAAAGCAGTATGTTTGGTCACAGTTTTCTCTTTGGTCGATGTTCCAGTCGAGGATCATTTACAAAGTCTCATCCAATCTTCAATTTGCAGGTGACTAAGCCAACAGACTTAGCTTTGAACAGACTAAATCCCCTCATTTTGTAGGCTTTTACACTCAAGTATCCTCGGCTTAGTTCAATTTCTCGTATTTACTCGAGAAGTCCTTTCAATGTATTTCACCGTGTAATCCTCGCAATATTCTAGGTATAAAAACTTTTCAAACGTTTAATTGAATAATGTACAGCAAAACTCCCATAAGTGGTTATGTCTGAATGATGTAATTTATGGCTAAGAACTTAAAGGCGAGAGTATATGAAAGAATAACTGCACGGGTACTTTCCACTGGTAATGTAATATACTACCGTTAATACACCAAAGTCGTGTTACAGGTTAAAAAAATACTCGTATCTGAAATGGCACATGATTTCACGGCACATTACGCTGACGTACCGCGGTGTCTGGAGAGTTGTGCTCGAGAAATAACCTAATATATCCACCAAGTCCAGTACAAAGTTTAGTTCAATTCAAATAAATTATTTGTGATCCAAATGAGAAAACATAATTGTGATGGTTGGAAACAGTTGTTTCTCTTGACAGTTTTAGAACGTAACGTAGTCCAGAAATGGCATACTACAAGTGAACTGAGTTGTAGATCTGTGGCCTCCGCAACGAACCCATGTGACAGAGAGATGACATGCGAGTACAGTGTAGAATAGAATAGAAATATCTTTATTACAGGACTAAAAGTATAATACAAAACTTGTTTACAAAAACAGTTGCAGAATGCGAACTTGCATGATTATGTATATGCTAAATAAATACACATCGTAACATTTTACTAGTTAAAACTGATAATCAAATCCTGCTAAAGGCAGCCCTTGCGGCAAAAGTCCATTTATAAGGGAACCTAACGTTAAATTAACCTCGCCGGCAAAACCTAACCATTAAGTTTATATTACAGTTTAAAAAAAGAATTTTACTAACAAATTAACAGCAAGTTAAGAGAAAACATAAGAGATACTGAGATACTGAGGTACGTGAGATTTCTGCGCAGGCCGCTTTCTACGCGGCAGATCTATAGCCCCGTATTCTAGGGTTTTAATACAGAAGCTAACCCAAAATATACGAGCATGATCAATATAGTGACTCTCACCCCAATTTATACCTTTACCTCTCTACTACTTGAAAACGTATAATTTTACTGTGCGACATGTTGTAGCTATTGTTTTTCCTTTCCTCTCTCTCTTCTATGTGGGTTTATTTGGATATTTTATAAGAAACTGAAGTTAACCCGGATATCAAATCAATCAAATCAAAATTCTTTATTTGTAAATTGACAATCATATATAAATTGTTTTACAAACGTCACCAATAATAAAGCATAAACAGAACCTTATAACAATTTGGTTATACTAACTTATTCTAACATAGGATAATTTAAGAAAAACAACAACACCGTTCTTTTAGTTACATTGCGAGGAACTCATTTACAGAGTAACCAAGCTTTTTCCAATAAAAACCTATTTAGTAAAGTTTTGAATTTATTTAAAGTATCTGCTTCTTGAATTTGCAGAGGTAATTTGTTATATAATTTAGGACCGATGTTTTGAGGAAGTGAAGAGGTATGTTCAAGTCTATGTGATAATTGCCTATGTTGAAATCTATGCCTTGTTTCATAGTTATGTACGGATGCACCAGTTGAAAAATGAATGGATTTAAACTTATAAAATAATAATAATTCGTAAATATAAATGGACGACAATGTTAAAATTTCAAGTGTTTTAAAATAGTTTCTACACGACGCTCTACCATTCAATTTTTCAATAATTCGAACAGCTCTTTTCTGTAATATAAAACTCTCAAGAAATTTGCTTGAGAGGTGGAACCCCTATATTACGATGCCGTATCTAAGCCTCGAATCAATAAGAGAGGTGTATATCAATTTCATTAAAAAAAAACTTTGATAGTCTGAAAATCTTCTCAACAAAAATAAATAACAGGATATTTTGAGCAAAGAGCATTAATATGAGCTGTCCATGAAAACGAGTCATCAAACGTTAGCCCTAAATATTTTATTTCTTTATCAAATGGAAGGTCAATATCACCCATAAATATCGCAGGGTTAATTTTAATACTATTAGTTTTTTGAAAATTCAGACATTATGTTTTACTTGGATGGACGTGCAAATTATTGCTATTTAAGTACTGAAAGAGATTTGACAGTTGTAAATAACTATCAATTTCCAGGCTATCAAGTGATTTGTTCTTTAAAGTAATCGCAATGTCATCAGCATACATAGTTATTTGTAAATTGCCAGTGTTTTTACAATACTGTTTGTATAAAGAATATACAAAATAGGACCTAAAACTGAACCCTGAGGAATTCCGAATTTTAGTGTCATATTTTCTGATTCGATTTTATCACTAACTTTAACGTTTGTGAAGTTGGCCCGCCCATACCAGCCCGCCCACTTGAACCCATTATAGATCGTTAGTATATCGTTAGTATACGTAAGTATACCAAAATTCGACGTTAGTATACTTTAAATGACCTCAGTATAGTATATGTGATTTGGGCGGGCCAACTTCACACTTGCCCGCCCACCAAATCAGAATCAAATAAAAACTACATACATGCACTCCTTGACGTTAGTATACGTAAGTATACTCTAAATTGACGTAAGTATATCAGCCTTTATTCGGCCATAAGGGCTTAAAGGTGTGGAAATGGTCAGCCCGCCCACCACTCAGAATCAATAAAAAACTATATAAACGCACTCCTTGACGTTAGTATACGTAAGTATACCCTAAATTGACGTAAGTATATCAACCTTTATTACGCCTTAAGGGCTTAAAGGTGTGGAAATGGTCAGCCCGCCCACCACTCAGAATCAATAAAAACTATATAAACGCACTCCTTGACGTTAGTATACGTAAGTATACCCTAAATTGACGTAAGTATATTTACATTTATTACGCCTTAAGGGCTTAAAGGTGTGGAAATGGTCAGCCCGCCCACCACTCAGAATCAAATAATAAAAACTTTTTTACAAAAAAATGAACCGACTTCAAAAACAATCCAACAGTAAAATGCTATAAAAAGTGTGAAATAATTGGGCAATGCAATCCTGTATTGCTTTACATGATACATTTATAAACAATAGGTTACTGATGTGTTACGCGAACAAACAATAATTTATCCATTACACTACAGTAAGATATTACAGCTGTACCCATTTCATGGTAACCAATATGATAAATATTAATTTGCTAATACATATAAAAATACCAACGAATGCACACACTATTTGCCATACTGTAGACTATAATTTAGGAGTTGTTATAATCTTCATTCACTTTTAAAAAATATAGGAGTCGGTGCTACTTCTTCTTAGATAATATTGCTTCAGAAGCGCCGACTCCAATATTTCTTTAAAGTGAATGAAGATTATAACAACTACTAAATTGTAGTCTACAATATGGCAAATAGAGTGCGCATTTGATAGTATTTTTATATGTATTAGCAAATTAATATTTATCATATTGGTTACCATGAAATAGTAAGCTGTAATATCTTACTGTAGTGTAATGGATAAATTATTGTTTGTTCGCGTAACACATCAGTAACCCATTGTTTATAAATGTATCATGTAAAGCAATACAGGATTGCATTACCCAATTATTTCACACTTTTTATAGCATTTTACTGTTGGATTGTTTTTGAAGTCGGTTCATTTTTTTTGTAAAAAAGTTTTTATTAGTACAAAAATCTTATTACACCATCAAGCACTTTTTGGAAGATACTATTTAAATTTATCTGTGAACTTGTCTTAATAATTTTTATATTTATGTTTTTTTATTGTAACCTGTTTTTTGTAAAGTCTATGCACTATATGGGCCAATGGCTATAAAATAAATAAATAAATAAACTGTGGAACCTGCTTCAGCATTAGTAATAGCATTATAAAACCAGCTACCGACACGCAGCTAAGCGCCAAAGCGCCGTTGGCATGACTGAATCAAATTTCTTTCATTAAAATCGGACGCAGTTTACTGTTTTAAGATCATTGGTGAATATTAAACCATTGAAAAAAGTAAAAGGATGTTAATTCGCGGTGTCTTATAAATTTACGTTGAATAGGACTGAAGCCTGACAATTCGCAATATACTTTGCAAAGTATTGTTTATTTATTGAAAACTAGAAAACAAGATAAGAACTGAATATCCTACTATCTCATGTAGGGTAGATTGTGTCCTTAGTAATAACACGTTTAGAATTTACTAGAATAATAATATAGAAAATAGCTTAAACAAGAAGAGAAACATTGTTCTTAGAAAATTGTTATGGGAATTAATAAATTAAAATGTTTTGTTACCAGGGAGATTAAATAAAATATAAACCATTTAAATTTAAGTAAGTCAAATCAGCCTCCAAAATTACACCACGATTTATCTGGAGCTTGAAATTTGCCATACCGGCCCCTGGACAGGTTCCCTTTTTAAAATCTGCAGTGTATTCGTCTGGAACTCCAAATTTAACGTGCCGGCCCCTGGACCGACACCTCTTCAAAATCTGCAGTGTATTCGTCTAAAATTCAAAATTTAATGTACCAGCTCCTTGACAGACTCCTCTTCAAAATCTGCAGTGTATTCGTCTGGAACCCCAAATTTAACGTGCCGGCTCCTGGACCGACTCCTCTTCAAAATCTGCAGTGTATTCGTCTAAAACTCCAAATTTCCAGTGCCAGCTCCTGGACAGACTCCTCTTCAAAATCTGCAGTGTATTCGTCTAAAACTCCAAATTTCCAGTGCCAGCTTTGGACAGACTCCTCTTCAAAATCTGCAGTGTATTCGTCTAAAACTCCAAATTTCCAGTGCCAGCTCCTGGACAGACTCCTCTTCAAAATCTGCAGTGTATTCGTCTAAAACTCCAAATTTCCAGTGCCGGCCCTGGACAGACTCCTCTTCAAAATCTGCAGTGTATTCGTCTGAACTCCAAATTTAACGTGCCGGCTTCTGGACAGACTCCTCTTCAAAATCTGCAGTGTATTCGTCTGGAACTCCAAATTTAACGTGCCGGCTCTGGACAGACTCCTCTTCAAAATCTGCAGTGTATTCGTCTGGAACTCCAAATTTAACTGACTCCTCTTCAAAATCTGCAGTGTATTCGTCTGGAACTCCAAATTTAAGTGCCAGCTCCTGGACAGACTCCTCTTCAAAATCTGCAGTGTATTCGTCTGGAACTCCTGGACAGATCTTCAAAATCTGCAGTGTACTCCTGGACAGACTCCTCTTCAAAATCTGCAGTGTATTCGTCTGGAACTCCAAATTTCAGTGCCAGCTCTGGACAGACCTCTTCAAAATCTGCAGTGTATTCGTCTGAACTCCAAATTAACGTGCCGGCTGGACAGACTCCTCTTCAAAATCTGCAGTGTATTCGTCTGGAACTCCAAATTTAACGTGCCGGCTCCTGGACAGACTCCTCTTCAAAATCTGCAGTGTATTCGTCTGGAACTCCAAATTTAACGTGCCGGCTTCTGGACAGACTCCTCTTCAAAATCTGCAGTGTATTCGTCTGGAACTCCAAATTTCCAGTGCCGGCTTCTGGACAGACTCCTCTTCAAAATCTGCAGTGTATTCGTCTGGAACTCCAAATTTCCAGTCCTGGACAGACTCCTCTTCAAAATCTGCAGTGTATTCGTCTGGAACTCCAAATTTCCAGTGCCAGCTTCTGGACAGACTCCTCTTCAAAATCTGCGTATTGGACGACTCTTCAAAATCTCTGAACTCCACAGACCTCCTCTTCAAAATCTGCAGTGTATTGTCTAAAACTCCAAATTTCCAGTGCCAGCTTCTGGACAGACTCCTCTTCAAAATCTGCAGTGTATTCGTCTGGAACTCCAAATTTAACGTGCCGGCTCCTGGACAGACTCCTCTTCAAAATCTGCAGTGTATTCGTCTGGAACTCTCTTCTGGACAGACTCCTCTTAATCTGCAGTGCCAGTGCCGCTTCTGGACAGACTCCTCTTCAAAATCTGCAGTGTATTCGTATGGGACTCCAAATTTAACGTGCTGGCTCATGGACAGACTCCTCTTCAAAATCTGCAGTGTATTCGACTGGAACTCCAAATTTAACGTGCCGGCTTCTGGACAGACTCCTCTTCAAAATATGCAGTGTATTCGTCTGGAATTCCAAATTTAACGTGCCGGCTCCTGGACGGACTCCTCTTCAAAATCAGCAGTGTCTTCGTCTGGAACTCATTATTACCAATCTTTATTACCAACACTAATATACAAATATAAAGTGATTTTATTATTTTTTTATTTATTTATTTATCAAACCTGTGTACAATCGTAATTTTACTAGAAATTATGGAACAAAAGACTAAATTTATGAGATGTTTACTATGTACTAGTCTTTGTAATAATCTGATGTTGTAATTGCTTAGGAGTAAATAGTAAGAAACGGTTATTGAACTAGGGACAACAGTTCAAATGTTCTTCCACAATACTAAAATATAAATTAGATAAGATAAAAAATTTCAACGCATCGGTTCCCAAATTATAATATCATACACAGCGTGACGTCTATTCAAGTTTTGAAGCATACATTCAAACCAAAAGTTGTATCATGACTTGAAGACTATTTCTGGAGAAAACTCTTTAATATACATTTTTATACGTAAGACTACTCTACGATCCGCTGTCACAAAATCCTTTTTAACGTCATTTTGGTCACCCTGAATAGACCACGTTTATAGCTTATAGCACGTAAAACCCAAATTAGATCGTTATTAAAATTTTAATAGCTTAAAATGTTTCCCTATTTTTGGGGAAAAGCCCCCTTAAAAAGCACTTTTGGATGATCAAATACTTTGAACAACAAACTTAATTAATTTATCTTTTTAAATAACATTTCGTAAAAAAAAAAAAAGTGATTGGTAGAATAACTACAAGGCTCCTTAACGGTGTCAATAAAAAATTTTTAATAAAAAAAGTGAACCGACTTCAAAAATTTGTTTAATGAAAAGCTCTAAAAAGGGAAAAATAACTTTAAATGCATAATATCACGTGTCTTAGTCTACTATAAATTATTACAATAATATCGTTAGTATACCTTTGTATAAGAAACTGCAAAACTTTACTTTTTTGGCAAAATTTGCGACCATTTTTATAAAATTTCACTAATAATTAGTGTACCCGCCCAAATTTGGTTTTAATCGAAGGGGCTTCGTTAGTATACACAATATTCACAAAAATAATTCCTAAAAACTATTCGTGCTAGATACAGCAGGACCTTAAAGTATGTGGGCGGGCCAACTTCACACTTTTTCACGAATCGATAACGGATATTTCCAATCAGCCCGCCCACCCAAAATCGATGTCAATCGTTAGTATATTTAGTATACTAACATTTTATAACAATAATATTGTTTGTATACCTTTGTATAAGAAACTACAGAACTTTACTTTTTTGGCAAAATTTGCGACCATTTTTATAAAATTTCACTATTAATTAGTGTACCCGCCCAAATTTGGTATCAATCGAAGGGGCTTCGTTAGTATACACAATATCCACAAAAATAATTCCTAAAAACTATTCATGCTAGATACAGCAGGACCTTAAAGTATGTGGGCGGGCCAACTTCACACTTTTTCACGAATCGATAACGGATATTTCCAATCAGCCCGCCCACCCAAAATCGATGTCAATCGTTAGTATATTTAGTATACTAACATTTTATAACAATAATATCGTTATACCTTTGTATAAGAAACTGCAAACTTTACTTTTGGCAAAATTTGCGTAAAATTTACTATATTTGTACCGCCCTTTATCGACCAAGAAATAAAAACTATTTTATTAAAGTATGTGCGGGGAATCGATAAATATTTGGATTTATTTTTATAAAATTTTAATAACCTTAGTGTACCCGCGAATGTCGTTTGGTAATCGAAGGCTTCGTTAGTATACACAATATTCAAAATATCGTTAATACCTTTGTATAAAATCATTTAAAATGTACTATTCGTGCAGCATACATTATGAATTTGGGTACCTCACGGGTATACCAACGAATCGATTGATACCAAATTTGGGCGGGTACACTAATTATAGTGAGATTTTATAAAAATGGTCGTATTTTAAAAAGTAAGTTTTGTGTTTTTATACAAAGGTATACTAACGATACTATTGTTATAAAATGTTAGTATATAAATATACTAACTGATTAACATCGATTTTGGGTGGGCGGGCTGATTGGAAATATCCGTTATCGATTCGTGAAAAAGTGTGAAGTTGGCCGGGTCCTGTAAATCTAGCATGAATAGTTTTAGGAATTATTTTTGTGTTATTGTATACTAAGCCCCTTCGATTGATACCAAATTTTGGCGGGTACACCTACCAATAGTGAAATGTTATAAAAATGGTCGTAAGTGTCCACATCTTTAAGCCTTTAAGGCCGGATAAAGGTTGATATACTTACGTTTATTTAGGGTATACTTAATATCAACGATTTCGATTCGTGAGACCATCCACATCTTTAAGCCTTTAAGGCCGGATAAAGGTTGATATACTTACGTTTATTTAGGGTATACTTACGTATACTAACGTCAAGGAGTACGTTTATATGGGTTTTTATTGATTCTGAGTGGTGGGCGGGCTGACCATTTCCACACCTTTAAGCCCTTAAGGCGTAATAAAGGTAGATATACTTACGTCAATTTAGGGTATACTTACGTATACTAACATCAAGGAGTGCGTTTATATAGTTTTTATTGATTCTGAGTGGTGGGCGGGCTGACCATTTCCACACCTTTAAGCCCTTATGGCCGAATAAAGGCTCATATACTTACGTCAATTTAGAGTATACTTACGTATACTAACGTCAAGGAGTGCATGTATGTAGTTTTTATTTGATTCTGATTTGGTGGGCGGGCAAGTGTGAAGTTGGCCCGCCAAAATCACATATACTATACTGAGGTCATTTAAAGTATACTAACGTCGAAATTTGGTATACTTACGTATACTAACGATATACTAACGATCTATAATGGGTTCAAGTGGGCGGGCTGGTATGGGCGGGCCAACTTCACAAACGTCTAACTTTAACTCTTTGTGTCCTGCAAAGTAAGTATGACTTGATCCAATCTAGAGACCCTCCTCTATTTCCAAGTGTATAAAAGCGTTGAAAAAGAACGTTATGTTCCAAGCAATCAAAAGCTTTTTGTAAATCTAAAAATACTCCTACGGCTTTGTACTTCTCCTCCAAAGCAATGACTCCTTTTGTGACAAAGTCGACCAAGTCATCAGTTGTCTTTCTTCCTTTTACGAATCCGTATTGTTCATTACAAAGTAATTTGTTTTCGAACAGAAAGTTTAATAATCTATTTGCAAATACATATTCATTAATTTTAGAAATAGTTAATATACTCGAAACTGGACGCCAATTTTCCGGTAAATTAGAGGCTCCATCTTTGAATATGGGGCGAACAATAGTTTGCTTTAATTCGCTTGGGAATAGACCCTGAGTCAACGATGCATTGATAGCATCGTCCAATGGTGCACTAATGTAGCTAGCACAGTGCCGGATCGTTCTGTGACTTAGCCCGTCATAACCGGCTGAGTTTGAATTCTTCAGTTTCATTATGGTGCTGTACACTTCATGAGTATCGGTTGGACATGAAGATAGAGTATTAGGGAAAACTATATATCTGATGTAAGAGTGTAATGTAAGAGTGA
This sequence comes from Matsumurasca onukii, assembly GCA_018831715.1. Classification (NCBI taxonomy): domain Eukaryota; kingdom Metazoa; phylum Arthropoda; class Insecta; order Hemiptera; family Cicadellidae; genus Matsumurasca; species Matsumurasca onukii. Next base: position 42,264,412 of record CM032060.1, on the reverse strand, counting down.
TGAACTCTTGAGTTACGCAATGTAATGGACGAATGAGTTACGATACAATTACAAGATCTTCTAAAAGTAGTACACTTCCAAATAACACTTCAGATGTTATCTTTTGAATTTTAAAAACATGTTAGTTTCAAATTCCTAATCACGTCAAGATTTTTATATTAAGACTAACTATACTAACCGTTATTTTTAGTACGTTCAAAGTAAAGGAGCAGGCTAAACCACCTACTATTCTTGTACCGTCAGCTTTCAACGTTTCATTCTCACGAGTTTATCTGCTAGGTATACGTAGGATTAATTTGATGACTGGAGGTTGGATTCGTTTCAAAAATTGTATTAGATACTGTGGTTATAGAAACCAGTGTTTGCTTTTTCAGTGTAAGCTACAATAGATTCAATATCCACAAACCCATTTACCTTTACGAGACAAACAATATTACTCGTAACGCTTTTCCAATCTAAAGTCATGTAAAGTTATCTTGGGTTATGTTGTTCGGTTAACTTTGCTTTTCATAAACACACTAAACGCAATAAAACTGACATTAGAGTTTCCTCTAATTATCCATGGTTAAAAACTTTACCATTACTCCTTGAAGGTCCTTAAAAATAGTAGTCGGGTCTTTGATTTACCTTTCGAATCGTTGAATGAAGGGAGGAATGCAAACATGCGGAAAATTAAGCCGTCCCCCTCAGACTCAGGTTACTGGGATTTGTCAGACACTGTCCTCACTGCTTGACTTGGACATCTCCTTTTATCTGTTTAACACTAAAAACCCTTTGGAACATTTAATTTTGAAAATGTGACTAAATGTTTAAGTAAGTTGTTGAACCTACAAAGGCTTTATTACCTCAGACGATCCTAATGTTATATAATTATGTCTGTTTCATCATTTCTAAATTATCTGTTAACTTAATTTTAAGCATTAATGTCGTCAACACAATCAATTATTGTACAATGACAATAAATGTTATGTTAAAATTTCACTGCTTTCATTACGAGATTTTACCAATTTATAACAACAAAAATGTACTGACTCAAAACTAAAATAATTTACAGCTGTTTTTTGTAAGACTATATGGATTTATTGATTGTAAAAAAGTGTAATTCAATCAGATATTAATATAGAAAATGTAGCCTACTTCCTATCCTTAGTACAAGCCGTGTAATCTAACCACCATTTCCACGGTCTGGATTCTTGAAAATCTTGCTGACCACAATAAATATAGAATAATTGCGTTTCAAGCAAATTGTATGTTGGCTTGAGAGGTGAGCCAGCACTCGCAGTATGCTTGCAATGTTATGAGACTGATGCAGTCGAGACCACTTCACTTTGTACTGCACTTAATCCTACGAACATACATAATGGACTGAAATAACTCTAACTAACTCTAACCAAACTTTACTTTAGCACAGACTTTGGAACGAGAGTTACGACCTTTTTATTTCGTCACCTGTTTATCAGTTTAGAGAGAAGGCTTATCACTAGTACTTGAATACTCCTATTAAAGATGCGTGTAAAATAAAAGTAAAAATGTGTTTTAAACAGAAGTTAGATGCATATGTCAGTTGCAAGTATGCAAATTGTTCATTCAATTTACACGTTGACAGCTCCAGTAAATCCATAAATTTGATCAACCTCTTTCAGACCAAGACACAACACTAGAATCTCGTAAGTTCTTTTTACTCATTTTCATACACGGGATTACATAGAGTGAACATGAAGAAGAGTCCATGTTAAATGTTGGATGTGGGAGTTGTGTGCATGAGTTACATAATATCTAACCTCGGGCTGACAAATGTGCATTCCCACGCACTTGACATCTCTTTCTCTTGGGCTTGCCTTTGTATTTCTCCAATGTTATTCCATGGTACCACTGAACCTACTCTGAACTTTCTTTTCGTTAAGAATTCGTACAAAACATTGTTGTAGTGACAATTATGGATGTAATCACGGATGACAGAGGCTATTTCTGTAAGGATAGTACCAACTTTGAAGAAATTCGTCAAAAATCAAAAAGAAGGCCCTTTACCTCAAATAAAATAGAGTTTTAGGCTATAATAATTATGATCATATTTCAATTAAATCTTTTAATGCAATTGAGGTTAATGCACCTAAAAATTTTACATAATATTTAAAAAATCTATACAGCCAGGCCACAATAGAGGCGTTTAAACTCTTTTGAGCAGCCATCTTGGTCTAGCTGAACTGATTGTGTTCATCTGTAGTACACATGGTAGGTGTCATAAAAGTTTATATCAAGTTTATATTTTACATGTGTAAATGCACAAGATGTCTAGGGATTATGGAATGATTTGTCGAGTCAAAATAAACAAAATGTCCAGTAACACATAGTTCTATCTCACTTAGTTTTCCGTCCGTATATCTAAACTTATTCAAAGTAAAATTTTTATCTTCGAAGTTGATTAAGATATAAACTTAAAACCCCACACAGCTGTTAGTATAATAAAACCAATATTTAAAAAATCAATAACTTTCCTCCCGGTTTCAAAATGACGGCCATATTAAACTTTCTAAGCTTAATAAATAATAATTCAAAACACTATATCACTCACAATATACGGATACAATTTAGTACATGTACGATTCTAGTTTAATAAAGGTACCTCAATAGTGACGAGTCTTAATTTGTTTCGGAGTTTGAAAATCCACAATCAAACAAATCCGTTGGTTTGTCAGAGATGGAATGTACTCGTATAAATGTCACTGAAAACTGGCTGATGGATCAGTCGGCTGCACTGTTAAACATGAAATCTTTATAGTTTATGCATTCAACCGATGAATTCAGTGTGGTTTCTAGGTTAGTTTTCCGTATTTTATATAATCGGTTAGGAACAATTTTCAATCGTTCAAAACGGAAACTCTTTTGTTTTTTCTCATTTTCCTGGGTATTTATTTGCGTCTTAGTTGTTGTTTTTCAATTTACATAAATTACTCACAAAATCAACTTAAGTTATCAAACAATCCTGGTCCAGATGATTTTATTTAGCTTAAAATCTGACCCATGTTTTAATCAAATATTTCGTTCCCGAAAAGGTCGTCTTTAAAACCTTAATAGCCATGCTTGTTATATGAACGTAAGTGACTACAGTTTCTGTAGATTAGTATTCACTTAGTTTAAATGCAACCCTTTATTATGCAAAACTTTGACCTCAATTGCGAGTTGGTTAACATCGCCGAGTGAAATAAATTACATTGTCTCAGAAAGGTAATATACTTCCAGACACTGTTAATTATACCTTAACTGTCTCCACTTAACAAAACATCATTAGATAATACCACTTATTAATACTGCACCATAGTCGTTACTTACATTCTCACGCATGGGAAAGCGATTTTATCACTTACATTAACTCTAGTTTCTTGTTAAAATAGTGGATGTTTCCACAAAATGTTCTATTTATTAGTTTAAAAGAAGTGGTTTAACCATACATTTAAAATGTTCAAAAGGTTTAACTTATTGAACAGAAATTAATTATAATAACTCGTTAAGAAAATCACTGTCGTAAGACATATCAATCAATAATCCAGTGTACAGAGGGATTTGAAGCAATCCAATCCCCAAAGTTGGGGGAGTTTCCATGTTTTCAATTCAGTACAATCCGGCCATTGACACCAACAGCTGGGATTTGTGGCGACGTAAACTGCACGCGCGCATTCTATCGGAGAAACTGTCTACCTTTACCTACATCACTTCAAGGTAGATGACTCATGTCAGCAAAACCATAGTGAGCTTAATAATTTTAAACCAAAAGGAGTTTATATACAACATCGGCTACATTTTAATGTTAATTAGGTTATGAATAATATAATAAAACATCATTTTACCTTGTTTTATCTTTTTAGTACCGTAACGAATTAAATATCTCAGACAATATCCATTTATTCATACATGAAAATATTGTTAAGAGCAAATAAACGCCCAAGCTGTTTGATAGTTGTCTCAACAAACTCACCTTTCGGGGAAAAATCGATGATCTTGAATGTTGAATCTTGAACTTATAAATTAAGATTGCTTAAGATCCGGCCATACCCCTCATAAATGTAGCATGCTACAGGAAAGGATGGCACACGTGTTTGTGGGTGTATAAGAATTTACCCTACCAATGCAGCAACACGCCATTTTCGCGCTTTTAGTTATCTATAATATATTGAGTCAATTGAGCCTTGCTGCATGATAGGAAAAACGGACGAACTGAAAAGTGTTACGTTTTTCATCGTTGAAAACTACTATAACTATACTTTGAAATGAAGAAGTTTTCCTGAAATCAATAGTTAGCGTTTTGGCCATATGAAAACACATTATGTTTTTCTAACAATTGTATAAAAGTATATATATCTTGTGGATGCTATTTTGTTTTCCAAATCCTCGTATCAGCGTATCCTACCTCAGAGGTCGGACACAAACAAAGCACGGGATTCAATCAGCCAGCAAGTAAGTTGATTACACTGTTCTACTCCTACCTGCAGACTTCAAAACTGATTTCGACAACCAAAATCAAGTCAAGGTTCTGATTTTTCGATTTTTTTAGGTTTTTTCTTTGTTCGGAGTTTAATCTAGATTTTTTACTAGACCTTTTACTTGAACAAAACATAGTACACTCCAAAGTGAGAAATATAAATATTGCATGCAAGAATAAGCTTCCCGTATAAAGTTGTATAAGAAATATTTAACTTGATTTCAATAAATTAATGTAATGGGTTTAAGTCACGCTTAGTCAAAGGGTAGGGAGGGGCAGTTTGGCTACAAATGTAACGTCTGATCAGAGTAGAGAGATTTAACTACGTTCAAAACACCCCTTTCCTCCCAACCATTCAGCCTCTTGTACAGGGGACAGATTGAATTGGGCGCAGTTAGACTTTCCATTCAATTCTGCCCACAGAAAGTTGATCGACCAGTTGCTAATCATCAGAAAATTGTCATCTATATATCATCTATATATGCTAGTGCAAAGGTGTAAAAGGGAGGGATACAGTTTGAGTTATTAAACGAGGTAAAATTAGAGCTCAAAAGTGGTCTCTACCACTCAACCTCGACCATTACCTAAAGTGCATAGTCACTTGACATTGTTGTTAAAGGTAATTGCGGGATCGATCCAAATTAAAATCAATGGTTTATTGCATGAGCATTTTCAGAATGCACGCTGGACATTTTAGTTAGAATGTGTAACTAAAATGTTTCATCCACGCAAACAACATCTTGTGGAGTGTGTCACTTCTTTAAACCAAACTTATGCCAGGCCATCAGTTTTTTCCATATAAACACACTTACCCAGACGACACAAAGAGTAAAGACATTACGAGAAGGCCGAATACTGTTCAGAAGGAACTTCTTCATTTTCTGCGTGCTCGCACACCCCTCTTTGCTGAAACAAATCAAATGTTTATTGGAGCGAAAAGCTGAATCCAAACTCAAACAATCAAAAGTTAGGGCCGAGAATAAAAGAAGAACAATAAATCTGCAAGGCGTAACCGTAAACAGAGTTATGTTCAAGTATCTAGCAGTTCGTATTAAAGGGTTAATGACTGAAGCTTTATAATATCATAGTTTTAAATAAATGGTTGTCAAGTACTTTAAATACTTCAATATGCAATCCATAGTAAGATTGAACCAAACCTTTTATACAACGTGCGTTTACACACCTGAGAAGTTGACATCTCTTCCTTGTAAGAACTGGATTATAAATTATATTTTAAATAAGTTATTTATTCGTAAGGGATTGATAGCCAAGGATCAGAAATCTACCCCAATGGCCAAAGTTGTTTTCCTAAAATGTTTCATTCGTTCTTACTTGGAAGTCTCATTCGAACATACATGTTTTCCATTCATAAGCTTGTTTGTTCTAATTGTTCCCGTCTATAGCCTAATTGTCAGTCAGTTAGTTGCGTGTTCTCCCAGTCGTGTGTCATGAACTTGTCTCAACTGTTGAATCAATCCAGCAAACGTGCACTTTTATCTACAAAGCCTGTAAATAACAACAAACCATGAGCAATGCGTACAGATAGATGCCTCGCAGTACGAACTTTACAGTCAAGACAGATTTATAGGTATTGGAACCCAGCATGAGATGTATGTCTCCCATTGCATTACAGGTTCGTATTGTAGTCTACTATACTATGTGTATAGAACTGTGCATTTTGCGTGTTGCATTAGAAATCAACAGTTTATCAAACAAGTCAAATATGGGTTCAACAGATGATTCCTTTTATCAACTGCATTATTTTTATTTTTGTATAAATTGTTGATTTCTAAAATCAATGTTCGTTGTTGATCCCATGAGACTTATCCACATCGATTTACAGACAGTGTTACTTCCCTATTGTTAAAAGTAATTGTACTAAAGTATTGTTTTAAAAGCGTTTGTACAGATTGATCATATAGTACTTAAATTTAAGATATAAGTCTTGTTAAAATATATTTTGAGCCAAATCTATGCCCTCGTCTCCATACAAGTTCTATTGTGAGTGCTTAAGTTGAACTTAGTGTCTAATGTCCAAAAATGAGTGTTGACTTTTTATTGCAAAAGTTTTCAAAGCAAGTGAGCAAGTGAGAAACTCAGTAAGCAATGTGAGTGTGGAATGGCTGTTCAGTTTTGGGATGTGAAACCCCCTCCCACTTCATGTGTAACAAGTCCCAAGTCCTGCCACAAATTGTCAGCTGTCTCTGCAAATGTCAGGATTTGTCTTTATTAAACAAGAAGCTTCCCGACTGTCAACTGCAACGATTTGTCCTTGATACCAACAGGTTTTGATTTCGGCGTAGCAATAGTCAGAGTACTTTTCTGTAAACGGACGAATTTCCCATTTGCATTGTCTCTAGCCCATAATATTGTCATTATTATTATATTCATGTACAAACCCAGCTGAGTTGATGTTTTCGTAAATTCTGAGTGTAATACATATTGTTAGGATTTATATAAAACACAGAGCCACGCCATACTTACCGCTGGGATATGATGAAACAGAAGCACTTTAGTTTAAGGTTTAAAATATTTTTTTCTGTTTGTCTTGGCATCCAAATTTTATTTTAACTAAGAGACCAAACCCCTCATTATATCACCCTCAAACAACCAGAAATAACAATTTCTAATACTATTTTGATAAAAATCAAACTGACAAATTATTAAATAAGTTAATGTGTCACATTTTAGAAGAAACCTTTTACAGTATGTTTGGTCACAGTTTTCTCTTTAATCGATGTTCCAGTCGAGGATCATTTACAAAGTCTCATCCAATCTTCAATTTGCAGGTGACTAAGCCAACAGACTTAGCTTTGAACAGACTAAATCCCCTCATTTTGTAGGCTTTTACACTCAAGTATCCTCGGCTTAGTTCAATTTCTCGTATTTACTCGGGAAATCCTTTCAATGTATTTCAACATGTAATCTTCACAAACTTGTAGACTACATGTAAGTAATATATCTTTAAATATTTGAAAGGTTTAATTTAATTTAACCTTGTGCAGCAAAACTCTACGTGATGTAGCCTGAATAATGTTAAATTTTAACATGATCTAAGATAACGTAGATTTCTTCACATCATTTGTTTGGTCCTTAAGCACCCAAAACTTTACTTATTACTTTAAATCTATGAATAGTAACATTTTAAATTACACCTTCAATCTGAAAGTAATATTTTGTTAAGTTCAAAATTGTCTATCCAAGTAAATAATTATTGCGGGTAAAACATTAGGAAGTGCTAAACATGTTTAGTTACTCATTTTATGAAATAAAAATGTAAAAGTATCACTAACTATTCTTGATTTAGAAATGTCATAAAAAGTTGGGGTTAAGCGGGGCATATTTGGTCTAAGGTGCAATCCCTGTGGCTTTACCTGGACGAATGAGTTGGCCGTGACCAGATCTTGAAAAAGGTTGCTTATATCTGTGCACACTTCAGATGTTATCCTTTGAATTCCTGAAAATGTTTAAATGTAAAGGGTCAAAACAGCTCAAGACTCTTTGTATGTCAAGATGAAGACATTATGTTTACCGACATCAAATTTAATATCCAGTCCAAACAATGGACCATTCCTACACTGATATATTTCAACACTTTATTCTCTCATCTTTATCTGCTAAGTATACTCAGAACTTGTCTAATGACCCACGGTTGGATTAGGTTCAAAGATTAGATTTTGTGTATTCAAGTTTAGAGAAACCATGCGTCTGTATTTGTATGTAAGCCGCAATATTCACATACCCATTTACATATACGAGACAAACGATATTATTTGTAATTATTTTTAAATGTAAACACAATCTAAAGTTATGTTGATCGGTTAACTTTGTGTTCCAAAAGCCTTCAACACGTAAAGACATTATTTTTTTCTATGTAAAATTGTTGAATTATAAAAGGTAAAGATTGTCTTGTTTAACGAGGCGAAGTTTGGACAACAACGTCCACGAGTCGCGTGTGGTACCAATACGCCACGGATCCGCTTAATTTATAGATCTGGGTTGGAATCTCTTTTTATTATAGCTGGTCAAATCTATTTTACATAACTTAATAAGAAGGTCGTATTTAGGACAAATAGTGTAAAAGATCATTTATTAAAGTTATAAAAACAGGCTAATTATAATTCGAGCCTATTCTAGAGCCATATTTTCAATTTTACAATTTCACATTCCAACACCAATGTATGTACGTGTAGTGACTTTTTGGAACACAAACCATCATAACCCAAGATAACTTAAGATTACCTAAGATTGGAAAAACGTTACGAGTAATATCGTTTTTCGCGTAAAGGTAAATGGGGTTTGTGGATATTGAATCTGTTGCGGCTAATATGCAAATACAAACGCTGGTTTCTGCCGAAGACATGAATACACAAAATCCAATACATTCTTCAAACCTAAAGTCTTAACTTAAATGGTCACAACAATATAGTCATTAAACAAATTCGTAGTATACTTTGCAGATAAAATCGTAAGAATATACTAAGCGAAGAATCCCGTTTTTAAAACCGATGATTTACAGCGCATAATTGTACTGCAATGCTCTTATATTATTGGACCTTGAATATCTCTCTGTTACAGGAAGTACTTTCAGGTTATAAAACTAGATAAACGACCTATCCTGAAGCGGGTCCGCAATATTTCACATAGAGTCCTGAATGTCTTCGTGTTGCGATGAGTTGTGGCAGGAATATAGCGCAGTATGGTCTCTCACACTCGTTGTTTACAAATTAACATCAATCACTTGGAGAAAACAATTATTAGTGAATTTTCTTGGGAAAATGGGCTCATGCCGTCAGCATTGTAGACCCAGGACCGTGAAACCATCTCCAATCTTAACCCCCAGAATACGTATTTGAACATTGTAAAGCATTCTACAGGTCGGATTTGTGTCCGATTTCCATCAAATTTAGTGCAAATGTTCTCAAGCGAGGCTGTGAGCTCAGCTAATTATATCTACAATGACTAGTGAATTATAGTAACAAATGACAGGATATTCGCTTAACTTACACCAGCTACGGTTTAGTGCTTAGCAGTGTGTCGACCTGGATTTCATCTTTGAATTAATTATCGGTCATAAGTATTTTCATCAGCTTTATGGTTAGTCAAACGTTAGGTTATCAAGCAAACTAAACCCATTAATATCATTTTAAAATTGTTCTTTCAGTCAAAGCCAGTTTTACTTTTAACCCTTCCAATGTTCAGATAATCAGATGAAAGAAACCCCTGAGGAAAGATCCAGTTACGTAGAAACAAACTTAAAACAGGAACCAATGTTGTGAGGCAAGATGAATTTGTTGACAACGACGCAGCGAGCAGATAAATAAGGCAATCTGTTTCTCGCCTTAACAATACAAGCAACTCATATATCAGCATTTCCTTCCTTAGAACATTGTAAGATTGAAAGAAAGTTCGATATCTTAGCTGCGCTATGTTGCAGCTAATACAACTCGTAACCTCTGAACGTATTTACCGTTCAGAAAATTAAGGGCATATGAAAACTTTATATCATCTCATCCGCTAAATACAGAATATAGGTAATGAATATATAACAAATAGCATAGTAGACTGTAGACTTAATAAATATTTAATATAAATAGCATACGACTCAAAAATACTTTGATTGCGATACAATCGATATTGATTATGCATTAAAAGATGTATGAATATGTATACCCCTTAAAACCACTCTGTCAGAATCCACTACTCAAATCTACGAAAGACCAACTTAGAACAATCTTATTAGCTACGCCTTTTTGTTATGTTTTTTCAATCTACGTAAATAAAATAATTTGTAGTTAAACACTATATTGGAAGGCGTTTAAAAATGTATCTTCTCTCTTTTAAACTCCCATTTTAAGCTTTTTAATTGACAATAAGTGAGTACGAATAAAGGTGCACAACTAAATAACTAATCAAACCATGAGTAAGACCTCAAACCTGTTATAATACATTTCTGCCATTTAATGTTTTTTTCAACGAGAAAATGTGAGTGAATCTGCGAAATTCTTGCATATGTAACTATGTATAACTTCAACTAGTATAAAACCTTTCTACTCTTAATAAAGTTTGGTAAATGTAAGGTCCATTAAGCAAAATAAAAGATATACTAGGTAACCAAAGTCATTAAAGCTTCTTTGCCATTTTTCTTCTGGGAGTAGTTGGGTCTTTGATTTACCTTTCGAATCGTTGAATGAAGGGAGGGATTCAAACATGCGGAAAATTAAGCCATCCCCCTCAGACTCAGGTTCCTCGGATTTGTCAGACTCTGTCCTCACTGCTTGACTTGGACATCTCCTTTAATCTGTTTAACACCTTAAGGAGTTAAAGAGGTAAGTGAACTTACTTTAAGTTCACAAATGTACGTCAGAATAAATGGTTCATGAAGTAAGCCCATCGTACAACTAACTTTGGAAATATAGTAGCAATCGTCAGTGCTTCATCAGTGCTGGTTAGTTCTTCAACTCTACTGTTAGTGCTCTTCAAGTTAGCCCCTCCCTCTCTTTATGGAATTTAGCCCCACATTTTTTTGTTGCTAATTTGTAAACTGCCTATTTCTACTGGGAAATGATCCTCTTGCTATCGTACTGAAAGTGGTGCCAATAATTAGTGCTTCGTTAGGGCTGGGTAGTGTTTCAACTGCCAACTCCACGAATTTGGCAGTCCCATAAAATGTGGATACCTTTGCGGACCCGGAATAATAATGTTAGCTGCAAATTGCATAAGACTATAAAGTTACTATATGTTACATGACGTGTCAAGGGAGGAGGGAGTTTCAGTCTAACGATACTGTGCGTTATGAAAGGGGTGGCAAGGGGTTTCTTAAAACATATACATCTAGATCTAGAAACTTAAAATTGATCCATCAGTTAATCCACGTATACCATCTTGTTTACATGTTAATGGCTATTTACGCAAGTAAGTCCATAAATTTGATCAACCTCTTTCAAGACACAACACTAGAATCTCGTAAGTTCTTTTTACTGATGTTCATACACGGGATTACATAGAGTGAACATGAAGAAGAGTCCATGTTAAATGTTGGATGTGGGAGTTGTGTGCAAGAGTTACATAATATCTAACCTCAGGCTGACAAATGTGCATTCCCACGCACTTGACATCTCTTTCTCTTGGTCTTGCCTTTGTATTTTTCCAATGTTTTCCATGGTACCACTCAACCTACTCTGAACTTTCTTTTTGTTTAGAGGTCGTACAAGAAAGTCATATTGCATATGAGAAAGCTACGCAGCAAACTTTGGGAAATGGCTTTACGAGATGAAGCAAAGAAAGCTCAAAATTAATTGTTTAGAAATAACTGTTATCTCTGAAAATGCTGGACCAATCAAATAGTATACTTGTGTACTTACTCAACCCTTGACAAAGTATACAAAATAGCTAGACTGAATATCACGTTTTTAAATGGTTTTTTATAATCGCCTAAGAGAAGAACTGGAATTAATTAAACCTAATTGTTACTTTTAATCCCTAAATAATCGATAAAGATATTTTAGATCTGTAGAGAAACAATTGATTTTAAAGTAAAAACTTGATCAAAACCTATTAAGGTTTAAGTGTTATTGCAGACGTTTTCCATCAATTTTCAGTAAACAATGAGAACGATATTTTTGATCTGGAATCCAATCCCGTTTTCAAGTGAAATATAACCTAATACATAAAACGCAACGCAAAATTAGAAAACGAGAGGTCTAAAACAGTAATTAGCGTAAGAAATGATATTACAACCTCAAAAAGTCTACTTTCATCAATAACAAGTTGTTTGTAGCCGTGTTATCTCAGTTATTTTTCAATGAATAGTATATATCTTTGGTACTGTTTAAGGCTACGCAGTAGTTGTTGTGACCTTGAATTTTGTCCCATAAGAGCAATGTAAAAACATGCATTTTCTTGGGACACTTCACGTCTACAGTTATCATCGGACTTTTATTAAATAAATTTTGTTTTAAAGTGTATTAAATGTTTTAGTGTCTCCACTGAGCCGAGTTGCAATTTTAATTTTTAAGACTGTGGCATAAATCCAAAGCTTGAACAAACTAGCAAACTAATAGAATTTCAAAAAAGTGGTCAGTGGCCATTGCAGTACATTGTCAACATTCAAATAAAACGTATTTCTAAAAGATCTGATGAAAATTATTGCAGGCGTGAAGTGTCCCAAGAAAATGTTTGTTTTTACATTGTTCTTATGGGACAAAAAAACAAAATGGCCTAATGAAATAAGATTGTAAATCACGTTACCTTTTTCGTAACCTAAGTTTTTAACAAACGCAGTACCTAGGTTAACGAATCTCTAAGATCACCATAAACAGGCCACAATATTGAAACGTGATACTTAACTATGCATTTATTTTGTTACCGGGTCTTATGATAATAGAGGACATAAACAGGTAAACGAAGCTTTTTAGAATAATAACATTTCTCAAAACATTGTTAGTTTCACCCATAAAGCCATTTACTGAAGTGTGTAACTCCATTTAGTGTAACATCATCCCTTATAACTTTTCCCTCAACGATTCAAAAAGAACATGTTCATGTTAATTGATTTGTAGCCTTGTTTGGTATTGTATTTCATTATTCTACTTACCTACCCACAGTACCTATAAATACAGGTTTCCCCTCAAGAAACTGCTACGAGAAGGTTCACATTTTAGGGGTGTGTGGAGTGTAACCATTACATTTCCAAAGTAAACACAGGGACCCTGTCGTTTGGTTTTATTGTCATGTTAAGCGCACCAAGGAACTGTGGAGAAGGATTTGTGCCTTGTGTGGATTCTATTGAAATGCAAATGGAAAGGTTGGGGTGAATCCGTGTTATCATAAGACAACCTTACTTCTGCGGGCGCTGTATAACACACAGGCTTGTGCAAGATGTATAAACAGTCCGAGCTTTGCAAGAGGCCTTTTTTCAATGATGGAAAAACGATACAACTGTTTTTAAACAGATATGCAACAAAAACACTGATTTTTTTTATTTTACGGCCTACATAGGACTATTTTAGTCAGTTGTGGTTTCTTTCTTTCTTCTTTTTCTCAGCCCAGTACTTCTTCATCCATTCTGAGAGCAGTTTTCTTTCTTCATCCGTTACCACTCTTCCTGTCTCTGCTTATTCTGTTTTAACTGTAGTCTTGTTTGTTTGTCTAACAATTGAGTATGTCTGTTTTTTCTTTAAGTTCCTCTACTGTTATGTGCAAGTCTCTCATGTCTTCCTTGAGCTCAGTGATCCACCTAATTTTGCTCTTACTACTCCACCTATTATCTTTCTGCTTATTCTATTTGCAGGTGTTCTTAAGAGATGTCCTAGAAACGATACTTTATTGTATTGTCACAGGTTCTATTTCCTTGTAAACAGTTTATCTCCATACTCCATCTACTTGGTAGTTTTATTTATACAAGTTCTCGTTGTTTTAATTATTTCTCCTAAGTATTTGAATTTGTTTACTATTTTTATGTCTTGGTCTCCTACTTTAATTTTATAAAACACTTATGTTGGGCAAAGTTTCAGTAATTAGACTAACATTGTTCTCTAGCCAAATTTTACCTTGATAATGCTTTCGTTGAGCCTGGGCTACAAAATTATTACATTTATTTTTATTTATTTCTTGACTAATCTTATTTGAATTGTTGATTTTGTGAATACTGTTTGGTTATATTTTAGTTGAAAAGCTCTTGAAACTCGAAGTGGCTATAATTATGTATTCAATGAAAAGGATTATGAAAACTGAAGGCACTTTAGGAACCTTTAGTAGGATTCTAATAGAATCCAAGAGATTTCACTTTGACGTGAATGTTATGATACGTTTCGATACGTTTCTTAATATTCGGTTCTTTATGGTCAGCCCTCAGTTAGTAAGTTAGGGTGCATTAGTAAAACTGTGAAACTAAACTTGTTTTTCTACCAAATGACAAAACTAGCCTAAAACCTACCTTATGAGACTCTAGTTTTTATTGAGGTAAGTACGACTGTAGTTAGAACCAATCGAAAGTGTTGTCTCTAATTGTTCAAACGGCATCGCTTCATCAGAATCTAAAGTCTCGGCTACATGTGGCAAGTATGATTTCATATTGAATAACGCACTTAAAAGCTGCAAAGTGACAGGTTTACGAACCACTGCGCATGAATTGAAGCCATGGATGTGACACTAAGTGAGGGAGTGAAGTGTTGTGGGGGATACACAACCAGTCACAGGGGAGAGATGTGAGGATACATTAGAGCTGGTGTGAGCACTGAACAGTGCATGTCACCTATAGAGGCGGGGCTCCACCTCACAAGCTAGCTCTGCTGTGCAAAACTTCTCCATAAGGCATTTTGTAGGTAGTAAGATGTTTGACAAGTAAATTCTTAGAAAGCTTCAACTATAAAGAGAAAGAGTTTAATCACAAAGTTATCTCAAAGGGTTTTAAATTATTAATTATTTTCAAAAATGTACAAAACGGAGGATTACGACTTAACTAAGCCGAAATCAAAAAAGTGTAACTGGACATTTTCGACTCATTTTGTGAACTTTTTAAACTCTAACACAACATTTATGACAGTGTTTGTTCAACACTAAACAACCATTTAGGTCATCCTGCAAGATTAAATTTAAACATGATGGCAGAAAATAACTATTACGAGTTTCAGTTATTCGAACATAAATAACGTAGGGATTCGAAGCTTTACCTTACTATATCTACTATATAAAACCAACATGTTCAACGTTATGTGACCAATAACAAGTACTACTAATAATTATGTTAACTTTATTTGTAAAACGATAATAAATGAGATTGTTTTTAAAAAGGTAAGCTCAATAAACAGGTTGACATTTGAAAAACAACGTAACCAAACACGTTTTACGAAATTATTCCAACTCCATGTTTCCCTTCCCTTGAGGTGAAGGAGAACACTCCCAGTTGGCTTCACCCTGCGTCGTACTTTCTAATTAGACTGAAGAGTGTCAACACGAACATGCTTCACACTAGGTTACAACATGACACCCTTGTTCGCTAACTCTTGGTTAAGATATGTCTCGTGCCATGTGTTACTTATACCGTACATCTACAGTGTAGTTCTCCAGACAAGAGTCTTTGTATGCTATTTATTGGGTGAAATGTTCTTATTCTGCAGAACGATCCTTATCGAAATTGAAATGCCAAAATATAAAGTAGTGTTGCGCCCGGCAACGTTAGAGTAAACACACCAGGATGTCAGATCTGGATTATAATACATCTCAATCAAAAGTTGCTTCAATCACGACTGTGGCACTTTAGTGCTAAGCTACGGTTAGGCCTGCTTTTAACTTTCACCTAAACTTCAGAAAAGGTAATCAAAGTGTACTTTGTTTCTAAAAATTCAACTACACAAATACATTTGTATTTGCGTCTCTGACTGAAAATCTTCAGATGTTCAGAATCTGGTTTTAAACCGCTTCGGTTAAAAATTCTTGAATTAATAAAATAAAATTGCTACTGAGTTTCAATGAATTTTTTGTAAACCTCTATACAATGATGTAACAGCCGACTTAAGACTCTTAGAGCTGTTGTTTGTTTTATTACTGACAACTAAGCTGTTTTCAATCTCAGGGCAGCTCAGTTTAACTACTCCATTATTGCTTCGTTACTGGGCTGAGTGCAAGTGGGAGTATGTTTGATGACGAAACCTTTTACCATTTCACGTTCATATCTGGGTGTTGCGACTATACAACATTAACTACAACAAACTATACAAAATACATGTTGTGACACAAACATAACACGTTGTTAATTTTACGATATTATCTATACCCTAAATAGAATAAGACAGTGTCTTCATCAGCAAACAACCTGAAAATTATTTCAATAGTACACAAATAATAAACCAAAAATTAAAAAAGTTATAATTATAATAGTAGTAGTAATAATAGTCTGATAACACAACGCTGGTGTTGTTGTACATACATTTGTATTTTCTCATGATGTTAAATGCGTGTTGTGAACAAGCAGAAGTATAATGTGCTGTTGTTTCATAAAAGTCGTATTAGGATTAGTGTTCACGACCACCTATGACCGTACTTTTGTACCCTACGAAACATTACGAATTGTTGTAAAACTGACAGTGAGTTTGGCATGGGAAGTAAAAATGTGCAAAACTTGAATTGAATCTGTCCTATACGCTTCTCCCTATAAATTCCTGGCTATGCCACTGGAAGAAAGGGTCAGTAGTAGTCGACTTGGAATTGCCTCATCAAACAGCAAACTTTAAAATAGTTTTTAGGCATGTAGCACTTTTTCTTCCCTCAAAGGATCTACCGGGTTTCCCTAATCAGAGACCACGTGCAGACAACGCTGATATTCCACAAGTAAACTATGGTGGACTTCAGGATTAACCTAGAAAAAAGTTCCAGGTGAATCGTGTAACCTTATGTAACCTTCTCCTTGCGTAGGAAGTCGGTTAAAAAGTGGGTAAAACTGTTGGATAACGATTCAGATACAAATTATCTTGACTGAATTTGTTTGTTGTGCCTAGCAAAGATAAAAACATCACAGGGGTTATCATTATGTATTAAAAAGGCAAAACGCTGGCTGGTATTTTTCCTTTGTTATTGTCTACGCCTATGGCTTTTTAACTAGTTACTTCTAGGTTTTGTGGGCATCACTGCCAATTTACCGAACATCGAAATATTTAGTGATGGACTAGCACAATGGTTATCAGCAGTTTAGTGGTGGGACACACATTGAGCTAATAAAACAGGCTGAGATGTGAGAGCCGGAGATGGATTACGCTGTTGTGTCTTGAATGAGACAGTCGTCTGTACCCCCAACAAGCAACATTGTTGATACTTCTATACTTACTGTCTTCTGGGTTCAAACTTGTGGATGTTAGCTATATTTGTAGTTGGAAATTGTTTATACTTGATGATTTCATTATACAGTACAAAGGTTCCAAGCGCCTCGCTCTTATAAATGGACACGCGGTACGTATTTATAGTGTAGAACTACCATTTTTGGTCGTTTTGTAGCTTCACACGTTCATATGTTATTTGGCCAAAGAGTATGACTATACATTTAGGAATTCCTTGGCTAATACTCAGTAGGCTACTCTATATACCTAAATCTCTTTTGAAATACATATTGTTTTCTTAACCCTTTCCGGTTGCAAGGTGGGTAGGGCCCAACATGACCGTTTTGCAGCATTTCATAAAAACTTAAAAAGTATTTACAGTATGCGCCAAAATAAACAATACTACAGTAATTTAACAAGATATACTTAAAAGGAAGTTAAATATATTTAAATAAGTGCATTACACGTTCAATATGACTTCCGTTCAGTTTGAGGCAAGACTCATACCCTGATTGAGCATAGTTTTGTCATTTCATTGAAGATGGGCTGTTTCAACCCTCTTACGTACCTGATTTATTTACCTTATTTTTGACTTGAGTTAAAAATAACGTTAGAACTCTACGGTGGGTTCTAACTTAACGTTTTCGTAGTAAATTTACTTACTGCAACATTCTCCCGTGATTTTTATTTGTTCAGTTTTTGGGCGATCTGAACAACAACCCTTCCGTTGGGTCAAAACATTACCCTTTCTATGAAACTTGTGAACAACACTAACCATTACAAAACTATTAGGTGGGATTTTGTTCAAAGGCTCTTAAGAGTTTAATGCAGTGTGTGACAAACCTGGCCCACTCGCACATTCAACTCCGTATGAGCGAAAATAATACTCTACGATAAAAGCTCTCTCAGCAGTAGATAGTATTGTGTCAGCAAAAAAACACTTCAAACATGAAATTTACAATAATCAAAAAGACGTTACAGCAATAAAAAGTTGTCACGGCTGATCGACAAGGCAACAACACCCGATTAAGTTTCAGTACTGTTTATTTTGGCTCATACTGTATTTCAAAAAAGTTTTAAATATTTAAAATATATATATTATTTATATTTTAAAATGTTGTTTTGTTTTTCATACACATTTTGCAAGCAAAGTCTGAAAAAATTAAATCTGAAAAATATAATGAGATATGAAAGGGTTAAAACTAAACAGAAATTTTGTAAAGTGGCCAAACTAAATATGTTTAAAGGCAATCTAGCTAAACTAATTTACAATCAAATATACAAAATACTACTTATAGTATATTTTAATCTATCATATATCGCATATAACACTTGGATATTTTCTTTGTTTGAAGGTCGACCCCTCACGTTGCCAGGGATATCAATCTTTGAGTTAGTAAGCTTCATTTACATGTCTAGACACGCTACAACGATTTTACATTTCCAACTAATCACTTGTGTAGACTACTCGTGTTTAATAACAGTGAAATACATGTGAAGAGCTTTAGTTTTACAAACCTTACACATGGATTCATTATAGCATCAAATGCAAAGGATGATTTTAGTGGTTTTATTTTCTCGTAATTTGATTCTACCATGTATCTATTACATTTCATCAAGGTTCACTCTAACGTAAGTACGGTTGACCTGTTTATTTTATGTACTCGTATTT
This sequence comes from Matsumurasca onukii, assembly GCA_018831715.1. Taxonomy (NCBI): domain Eukaryota; kingdom Metazoa; phylum Arthropoda; class Insecta; order Hemiptera; family Cicadellidae; genus Matsumurasca; species Matsumurasca onukii. The sequence goes on along the minus strand of CM032060.1, from coordinate 42,245,451 downwards.
ACTTTATTTTGTTTAAAACCTTATTTCAAGGTATAACATGTACATAAACAATACTTATTGCTATACAAATACTTCTTGAAGGTTAAATGTCTTAATTATATAGACACTTTTCAATTAACCAATTCTTCAATTTTGTCTTCAAATATTTTTATTTTGAAGTGCCACATCTTAAATTGTTTTAGGCAGTTTATAAAAAGCTTTCTGCCTATATAAACTGGAGCTTTCCCGTAATATTTACAGTTATGATGTTAATTTGAAACACATTTCGGTCTTGTATTGTAAGTATGGGTTGAATTTTCAACTAATACTCGTAAGTATTAATTTATAATACGAGGCCATAGTACAGTTTCATAAACATAAAACCTTGGTACTGTTAATATTTTTCTTGGTTTAAAATGCCTCTCCAAGGTTCTCTTCGAGATTTATTTTTTAAATATGTCTTTGCTCTTTTTGTAATAGAAATATTTTTGAAAATTTTTAATATGAAGACCCCTAAAGTGTAATGGAGTATGTAATATGAGAGTAAAATACCTTTGGTAGCTTTGTAAAGAAAGTTGTTTACATCCTAATTTTAAAATTGCTCAAATTACATAATGTGAAGTAGATTATTTTGAAGCAAGGTAGATAGTTTATGTATTTCAGTTTAAGTAATCATCAAATATAACGCCTAAACATTTTGTAGATGTGACCTCTTCCAGTAAACACACGTCTAAAAGTCAATGTGGTGCATCTTTTAATATTTTCTTATTCTATATTTATTTTAAAGTAAATGTATTCGGTTTTCTTTTTGTTGGTATACAGCCCAATTTAGTTTTCTTTGTTTAGACTGTCACCGTTTTTAAATATTGGAAATATTTTTGAGATTTTCATTGAATCCGGTACTACACCATTTTCTAATGAGAATTTTCAATGTGTGCTAATTTGTCCTGATTATAATATACATACATTACCCTGTTTGTATTATTGAACACGTTCTTAAAATTGTAGTCTGCGCACAGTGTGTGGCATCTAGTTACTAAATTACACTAATGTTGTCTATTGTTTCTGTAACGATATGACAACTTTCAAATGTCTATATTCAGCGTTCAAAAGCTTTACCATATTCACTAAACTCCCTACATGTATTAAAACGTACACATAACAGTTCAGCATGTGCTGTGTAGAGGGGTTCGATTATGAGGTGACGTGATTGGTCAGATAATGATCACGTGATCAAGGTAGCAGCTGGAGGTACAAGGCTACAGTGAACATGAACCTCTGACTTGTGTAACATACATCTACTTGTCTAATGTGCTAAATCAAGCTGTAATGTTAAAATCAGTCTACATCTTCCATCATTACCCAACCTGGAAACGCGTCCTAAGCTGGAGCGTTTTCCTCAGCAAACAATAATAAAGATAAGCGCATTAGTTCCATAGCTCATTTAATGTTTTGGCACAGTCAGCGATGATAGGGCTTTTATACAGTAATGTACAAACGCTCATCAGGTAATGCAAGTAGAATTTTTCAGAATTATTAATGCGCGCATGCCTTTGATATGTAAATATGCAGAGGGGAGCTGCATAAATTGAGCGGAGTGAGTAATGTTCATATCGAGCCAATAATGGCATCATATGTAAATTTCCCGGCATTGATATTGCCAAAATATGCACTGCTCCCTCATAAATAACTTACCGTTTTTGAAAACCATTGACGAGAGGCATCAGGATTCCAATAAAAGAGAAGTTGTTAGAATCATTTCAGTTTGAGTGTTACGTGCACTTGGTTGGAATATAGTTATTCAACGAAATATAAAATACTTCTTCTAATATTTGTAAGTGGTCTAATAATTGTTGAAGCTAACCTGCCTAAGAATATAATACGTTTACATAAATACGCATGTAGACATGAGTTATTCAGACATTAGTATCGATCTATACAAATCTCCCACTATACCTCGCCGTAGGGGTTCAGTAATGAGGTGACGTGATTGGTCAGGTGTTGATCACGTGATCTAGGTAGCAGCTAGACGTACTTGTAGACCTATAATGTGCTAAACTGAAATCAGTTTTGCCCTCTATAAAGTTAGGTTGAGACCGATTATACCGCATAAATAACAAACTATTGTATTAGTGATGATGATAAATATAGCAGCCAAAGTCATCATTACTCCAGCTAAAATCATTAAAATAGCGAAAATTACCGAAAAAAAACAAGTTTATCGCCCAATCAGTATATGGATGATTTTCACAATCAAAAACATTTACCAATAGAGCAAAGAAAGATATCACAAACAATATACTTGCAATTATATATTTTGTGATTTTCTTGCAAGTACCTAATTTTTGTGATTTCGTTCTTTGTTCTATTGGTAAATGTTTTTGATTACGAAAATCATCCATATAATGACTGGCCGATAAAATTGAATATTTTTTTGGTAACTTTAGCTATTTTGATGATTATAGCTGGAGTAATGATAACTTTGGCCGCTTATAATGAAAGTAGAACCAGCTGTCTAATTTCAATATTTATCATCATCACTATAACAAACTATTGTATTATCAATATGATGACATAATTGCTTATTTTCTTAATGTACGGGATCTTAGCTTTTAAAGGTATAGCGTTAAACAGATGACAAAATTCCCTAAAAATCAACCATAATCAATATTGACAAAACTGTACAACTTATATTGTTCCTCTGATATAAAATTCTGACACCACTAGTAGAGTTAAGGACTAAGTGTTTGTGAGATAGTGATTTTGTTAGAGATAGGATAGAAATGTGGTTGGTACCCAGTTTTGTTTAGTACCAACTACTAGCCATATACGCTTTTCGACAAACTTTCAAGTAACCTAAACGATTTTTCATCCCAAGGGGGCTTTATCACGTTTGAGTTCTGCACTTTTAACAGACAAATTTATTTGATTTGTTTAATTTGACGGATACTGTTACAGGAAATACCTTAGTAAGGCCTTCATCAAACAAAGCTCAAACAAAAGCTGTTGTTTGTTTGTTCTGTCCTCATCTGATGTTGTCTAGCTAAAGGATTTGCTGGTTCTAAATATTGGCTCCGTAAGATTTATCGGCTCTTTAGATTAAACCAAGCCCAGGATTACGTTTGGCTTTAAGACAATTAGTGCAAATTTATCGGTCCTTCCTGAGCGAATAAATCTCGCCTAACAAACTGTGGCTTATTAAATCTCACTAGGATTAAATCTTACTTAGCGAGAATAAGTTACCTTACTTGTTTGTCTTCTGTAACCTAGATAACAATAGCTGTGTTTTGATAACACGCAGCCATAAAATTCACAATCAAATGGGACAGTCACAGGCACAACTAGTGCATGTAAAGGTTTGCATTATGTCAACACTATTTGCAATTAAAAACACGGGGTGAAATATGTAAATCAAACTCAACTATAGTTCATGTTATGTTTGCTATACATGTTTATAAATATTGCTAAGAGTTTTAATACAATTCTGAAATGGCAGTCTCAGCTATAGTAGTATTTTACCTTTTTTCCTGTGATAAAATATGTTATGAGAAGTACAACTCATATTTGAAATGTCCGTATGTGTTTAGCTCGAACAATTGTTTTGCATACAATGTTTTCACGTACATTAAGGTTTTTCTCGGTATCAATAAACAAGAACTAACAAGGTGTTGCGTGTCACAAGACTGTCAACTTTATACGACGAAAGCAAGGCAAGCGATGCAAAGAAAAGCGATGAATAGCATTACACTATTACAGTTGTTTTAGGAATAAACGTGTACATCAACATTCAAATATTGTCACTGTGGACTTTCATTTAAATGTATGCGTGCTACAAAACTGATACAACGGGTAAGATACAAGACGGAGCTTTACGGAATTAACGATTGGGTTTGATGAACAGATCTACTATTGAACTTTAATATCTAGTAAATATATCTAGTAAATCTGAGTATTGAGCTATAACAATCAGGAAAAATAAGGCTTATTCGTTCTACACTTTTGATTTCAGGAAAGTGTAATTGTATTTCAGTGAAATCGAGAAGATCTCACTTGTATTTTATATTTTAATATTTTTAAAGCTGGATGAGCGGCTCAGAGGGGCTTTGTTGCATGAGCTTTTTACACAATCTACCATTTTAATCAAAGTTAATATATACTTTTACAAACTTATAGATTTATAAACTTACTACTTTAATAGATGTTATTTGAAGCTCTTATTGTGTGAGATTCGGAATTTGAACTAAACTGACATCATTAGTGTACCAAAACCAAATAAATCAACACCAATAAATTCCTAAGGGTTTCATTAAACATAATGCTTGTCGGATTCGCAGTCAGTACATTCGTTGGAACTATGATTTCTTTTGTAGATTTGATATGATAACTGTTTTTAGTGTGTCTCTAAAAAAGAACCATCCGTAATGATCTGGCTCAATATTTTAAAATACTACCCCAGATAAATTCTATTCAAATAGTTAACCCGTTACCACTTCACTATACTCGTAGCTATGATTCACACATTTCTAGCGCCACACATTCACAGTGTAGGCCTACTCCAAAGGGTTGTAATCAAACCTCATCACGTATTGAATCATTTTTTGATTAGGAAAAGTACCATATATGGAGTGTAAATGGGGCAGATTTGCATTTGTCAACCACCCTCCCCCCACCTACCCCTTTACCCATGTACACAGCCCTCTCCATTAGCATTGTTGACAGTGTTTGTTGATAGCTTTCAGGTGAATGCGACCAAATATTGTACCTCATTTCACTGAAAATTAAACATTTTTCATACAGAACTGTCGTTGATTAATTTGCTTTAATAAAGTGGTCATGAAGCGGCCACTATATCTATCTAATAATTGATCTTGTAATTTTAAAGTTTCCGAATAGTGCCAAATGTTTAAAACAATGTGATACTTTTTGAGGATTTCATTCACCCAGTCGTGAGTTTAATAGTTATTTTGCTCCCATAACATAGTGAACTAAAAGTTGTGAGCACTATCGAAAGTTCAATTGAGTATTCTTTAACCTTCCCTCATAAATGAAGAAGAAACCATGCTTGGCAACGTTCTCTACGTATTCAAGTTAGTAATTGATGGTTTTCCAAAGAATTCACACTTTTAATTTAGAAGTTAGTTTATTTTTATACTTTTTGACTAAAAGTGGCAAAGCCCGTTTCTATACAAACTTGGATGATCTTCACCTACGTTGTATTGATCAACATCTGAGTGTCTTCAGCTTCGAGAATCAACGTTACCCTTACTAAATAATGCACTATCCTTTCATCGTCCGTTTAATTTTACTGAGCTGCACTTTAGCCTGTACCTTTTCTATTAACTTATGTTGAATTTTTAATTAAAAAGTAGGTACAACAGCCTGGTTGCCTTTTGAATTCCAGCCCATTAAAATGTCATGGATGAAATTATTAGTTTTCACCCAATTTAAATCTAATCTTTTCATAACAGTGTAGATGTTTTCTAATTAAGTCTTTCGTGTTATAATATTTGCAAAATCATCCTTGTACTCGTAATATTAATAAAAAAGTTTGAACAGTCAACCGTGCGCGCAGGGGTATGATGTACATATTGTACATCCTCATGTTGAGAGAACCAAAAACATGTCAATAATTATAATCCCTTAAAAATAGGTGGTTACACGGTATAGTTTATTGTTAAACAACTTCTATCCGCGGTATAGGTGTTAGATTGACGGGGTCAAGTGATCAGAGATTGGTTACACTTATGCACGTCTGCCACGTCAGAAAAAAATATGTAAAATGCGATCTGTTGCAGGGTTAAAAAAGGGTACCTCCGGTGTGATAGGAAATTTACCCTATGGTAGGAAATCCACTGGTATTCACGGAAGCGCTCGTGGCTTATCGTCAGCTATGTTTGTTTTATATTTTTAAGGTTATTCCACGAGTCACCATTGACCGGTACGGTTTTCCGATGACCTAAGCAACGAACTAAGTACCGTCGACCGTTGGCTGCGACGGGACTGACTCTGCTACCACACCGGTGCTTCAGTTCACTCGTATTTGATAATGTCGGCCGGTCAAGAGCCGAGGGTGGGGGCTATGTATGTACGAGTATATGTATGTAGATATGATGCAAAAGACACAGACAGATAAGCTTCACAACACCGCGGTGTGACAGGTGTATTCCCGTCCAAACCCATTGCAACTCAGGACCTGTGTGTGATACATTGCGCTCCAGTTTGTTCTGTATTGGTCGTCCTTCCTGGTTCATAGGATGGAATATTCCTCTTACCTCGTAAATATTGCTTCATGGTACATTTTTCGTTTGTAATTTGTTTACTAGAACTTTCCGCTGTAACTTTATGCTAACTTAAAGATCCAACATTAGTGTGTAGTGTTTTATAATAGCCTATATTTGAAAAATGTCAAAATAGGAAACTTTACGTAATATTTCCCCCAGAGACTATTAAAATATGAATTTGAGATTTTAACGAGATAACCATTTTCTAATAGGGTAGTCAGCTAGATGAATCTCCCAAAATATATAATTCTATATGACGTTGTAGGTTTTTAAGCAAAACTTTAAGCCGTTTTATCTTCATCATACAACCCTGTTTAACTAATATTATATTAAATTGTGCTTTATTTAGAACTTTGGAGATCTGTTGCTCCTCAAACAGTTAATCGTTTCCTTCCAGGACCAACCATAACATTTGTATGACCATTGAACAAAGGTTTAGTTTTGAAAACCACGAGCGGAGTTAATATATATCATAAAAATAACATGTTTAAAAGACTCCTACGAAACCACTTTTTTCATATAAAATAGTAGATAGCTATACTCTTGATTTCTTTACCTAGAACTATTAATATTAGTTACTAACCCAAGTCTTTCCACTAATTTACTAGATTTTAATATATGTTTTACTGCGTTATGATACAACAACACTCTATTGGCGTTTTGGAGTGTACTGAAAATAATTTATAACTTCAGGTAAATACATGAAGTGCACGTCACAAATATAATGAGTTAGTTATTTTTAATGTGATCTAAACACGTTATAATAATTATGGTAAAGGTGGCATGTTTCAGCGCACAAGGGATAACTTCCTGCTGCTCTCTATTTCCCTGTGAACAGCAGCACAAAGAGTACGCTCGTTTTGAAATTGTTTGCAATAAAGATTTATACACAGGCACGAAATTCAATTCCAGCAAACTGAAAACCATAAAGACTTATTGTCTGTGTGTAATAATTTTGTGTCGATGCCAATTCTCCGAACAATACGAGTAAAATCAATGTGGAAAGCTCACATTGGAAGAGACACATTCAGAACCAAACATTACGAAGTATTTTCATATACTCTTAAAGATGGTTTCCTTCAAGTAATTTCGACAAATAAAAGGATACCAGATTTTATTTTACTCAACTCCTTTATCTTCCCTCAACAAATACATTCCTAAAATGTATACTTTTTATTTTAACAGTTTCTCTTTATACAATAAAACTGAAACTATTGCAAAATATCGACTAAAAATAAAGTAAAAAGTTCGATTCTAGCCTATAAGTCAAGTTATAATAAATCTAACTCAAGTGAAACATGTTACACAAGTTTAAACATGTTGGTTGCATTTGTTCATTAACATGTTGATGAAGCTAAGCCAGGGGTTTCCTCATTCCATTCCCAAGTACATTAAGTAACACAGGTAGTGTTTTGACAATTCTCTCTATCTTAACATAACCTTTGAACCTAAGGTCCATTTTCATCCATTTGTATTATCATCGAACATAATATCCTATAGTATATAAATGATATTACCAAAATAACGTTTATTTTAAACTATTCATCTATTATCAATATTATAATAATTCAACTGCGTGTTTCAATGTCAGTTCACGTAAAATCTAAATATTCGTTTAAATCTCAATCGTTTGTGATATGATTTTCAAAACTAAGCTAAACAATTGTAGATTTACATAACCCTATATTTACAGCATTTCAAAAAGACTTTTCAACAAAAATATAAAATATAACCGATAACAGTAAATTTAGACAAAAATATTATTTTCTTTTAAATATATGAAACCATAAACTTGCCTCTAGCTACTATAAATCACGTGGAACCCATATTCAAGGTAAAATAGATTTCATAACGGCTCGATTTTCAATATCCATAAATAATGTGTGCTTGGTGAACGTTTCCCTCCTCGCTGCTAACCGCACTCTTCCTTCACTAACTGCTGGCTGTGGAAACTTGTACACTGGTCAACTGTTATCTCTTGTCTGTTGCCACGTCTCTTCTTGTCGTGTAATGCACTTTGCATGTAAATCGCGTACACGAGCTGCAACAAGTCCAGATACGGTTACAGTGAAAACGCATATAATACTCTAAGTAATTGCTTTCAGATCACTATGCAGAAAAATACAATATTTTTTGTAGACGGTTCGTTTTAAAACTGTATATACTGGGTATAGACTGTGTATGGCGCCATGTATTTAAAAGGAAAACACAGCCAACGCTTTTGGTTTTAAAGGTATTATACAACCAAAGTATCGTGTGTTAATTTTGTAAAAGTCTTTTTCAATGGTCATGAGATAATCGTTCTCATTTTATTTTAGATTATTTAATTCAAAATAGAAGTTTGCTTTCTGATTTTTTTAAGTGTCGTCGGTTTGTTTCTATTCCTGTTCTAAATTGCATCATGCCTTGATTTTCTGCAAACATTTTTTCTGGGTAATACAGTTTTAGCTGTTTAATAATTTTGCCCTTTAGCGTTCTTTGCTTCCTCGTAGGCTAGGAAAATGTGATTGGGAATGCGGCTGTAATACTTTGGGACCCGGTAATACGTCTTAAATTGGTCTTAAGTAACTACTTGCTGAATAACTTTAGCAACAAAAGAAACAAGAATGACCGATGAAAACACTATGGAATTTGGTAACTACTTACTTATCAAAATCAAAACTCATATGAATACTCAAATACTCACAACACGCGTTTGTGATATTTGAAAACATTTTGAGCTCAATGAATAAAGTAAAACCACTAAATGATAGATTAAGAGGCGGCCGGATAGAGCGTTAATTCGGATCACTACCTTACTAAGAATACAACTTAAACTCAAACCCCCAAACCACTTTAAGACGTATGTCCGGGTCCCACAAAATTACAGTCGGATTCCCAATAAATTTCCTTGACTACAAGGAATCAAAGAACGCTAAAAATTACGACAAAATTATTAAACAGTTCAAACTTGATTTTCCAGAAAACCCCAATTTTGTAAAGTAGGATTAAACTACTTTACAAAATAACCTAGACCAACACGCAGCTGCAATTTACCTTGCATATCTTTTTCAATTTACTAATCTAAATATGGCAAAGCGCATCTTTACGTTCTTTACTGTAACGGGCATTGCAGAAGGCTCCGGCAACTCAGCGGTTCGGGCTCTCTTTAGGGATTTTCTTTAATTGTCTTTAGTGTTAAATAAGCCTGGTTGTATACACAAACTATATATATGCGTAGATGTATGTAATACAAGTATTAAGTCATAAAGGAATTCTCATGCTCTCTGTTCTGGGGGTTTGGAACACGTGCTCACGATCCCGGTTCTGAGTATTACCATGCTAGTGGCATTGTTCCTTATGAAACTCGCTAAAAGGATGAATTTAATTAGCTACAGATCGATGCTTGAAGGGCTGCGATATTTACGCTCGGAATGGGTAAATGCCAGCATTTATTGCTGGGTCATAACAAAGCCAATCTGTCAGTATGGCTCCCACGAGACCGTTTTGTGATTGTGGCTGGGGAGAGAAGAAAAATGGCGAGTGAAGCACAGTGCATAGCTCGGGGCTCAGCATGTATAAGCTAACTTAAAAGCTCCTATTCTGGTCGTTTCAATATACTATTATAGATAATCCAATATGCTAGATACGCGTATTTACAAAAGACACATATTTTGTATTAAATATTGATTTACCTCAAAATCTGACAAAAAAGACACTTTCAGATTAGTTTTTACCCCGTTGTAGGAAATTAGTTAGGATTAAGAATAGCGTTTTTAAATGGTAGCTACGTGTCGGCTTTGTATGACAAAACTTTTGAAAATCTTCCTCGGTACATGGGAATAAAGTTGTTTAACAGTCTTCCTGACAATTTAAAGCTAAAAAAATCGAATTCAAATTTTTAAAAATTTTAAAGAGTTTCTAGTTGTACTATAGACAACTTCCTAAATTCTTCTGGCGCTTTTAACTAATTTTAACAGTAACAATTAGGCCCTCATTTGTTAACATTGGCTTTACTACAGTAGATTAGTTTTTGTTGTTGTTTTTGTTCATAGTTTTGTCAACGCAAATAATTTTGTACTGTGACAATAAAATGTTTTAACGTTAATGTATGTCTTATGGTAACCGTATAGTTTAAATGTATAATGTAACATAATTATATTTTACAATTAAGTATAATTTATTACGCTCTTAAATTTAAATTTAGAACAAACTTCTCTAAGATTCATTGATTTGAGATTTATTTGACTATCTGTATTACAAGTGTCCAAATAATCTTCATTTAATTGTGTTCATAAATTCCGTATTACAGTTCTTCTTACTGTAAACTGTTGAGTATACTGTTCTTATATAATCCTGGACTCAACGTTGAAGGCGCCAAAACTTTGCTATCGTACTATATCAAACACATCAATTTGATATTAGACTTCGTACTGGAGATTTTTGAATCCTAACCCAAATATTGACAAGTGAACTGAGACACAACTATGTAACAGGGCCTACAACGTGTTACGTTGTCAACTTAATTAACTATAAATATTCAATCAGGGTTTAATCACCTTAGTTAGTTAGGCATGTATAGAGTCGATCACCAACATTTACCTCCAAGTGTAATGAACTTACATTGCATACGAGTTAATAATTGTCAGTGCCATAGTTTTTGTTTACAAATAATAAAAAATATTGCTGAACTCATGCCGTAATCTAAAATTATAATTACTAAAACTTAAAATCTTTACAAAATAATGTAGGTCTATGTATTACTTAAAGAAAGTTAGTAATAATAACAAATAACAAAAATGTTATCATTGTATGTTAGCGACTACCAGAAAGTTACATTACTATACATAAAGAACGTAATCGGTTTATTTTAATTATGTTCACTTTATTTACCTTTATTTAAACACAAACTGTTTAAAGAAAATGTATTACACTATAATCAGTTTAATACAGCTTAGTCACTCAGGAAATATACCTGTTGTAAAGCAGTCACGTTTTTCCCCAAATATAAGAAGATCATGTTCAAATTAAGACTGCAAACCGATTTCCAATAGACACGTCTAATTTTCTGGCATATGCAGAAAACTGCACATACTTACAAACCATTGACACTTGTATAAAACGTTCACATCGATATGAGTCGGTTCTGAAGAGTAAGTGTTTAGTGGAAGTGATGAAGTAAAGTTACTTGTTACAAGTTCTGGTCACGGCCAACTCATTCGTCCAGGTAAAAGCCACAGTTTATCAAGGGAATCACACCCTTACCTCCGATATATCCTGCTTAACCTTGCTTGCACTCTGCTCTAGCAGTCCTCAACATTACTGTACCCATGAGACAACGTTATATATTATCAAAGTTATGTTCGTAAAGAAAAAATATTTTAAATTCATTATAAATATATTCTTTTTAACTTAAGATTTCATTTGTGGAAACTTGTTGTGATCAATAAATTTTGAACATGTCACGCAGTAGATAACTAGGAAACCTTTTACATCTAACGTTTTGCTGGTTTTAACCACAGCTATTTTCACCCATGTATAGGATAGACAACGTGTTTAAAAAGCTCCGTAAGGTGAGTACAAGTATTACAAACTAAGAATACTGTTCAAACTGATATAATCAGTTTGTGCGTGGGTGAAAATGTTTTAAACGATACTCGGAACAGCAAGTGTATTTGAGGTAAATATCATATGTGGGTTTTTATTTATAGTATTGTTAGAAAAACATAGCACCCTTTATATTATTTTGGTTTAATTTTGCTGCGACCGGTTTCGGACCTTGTCCATTTTCCTAGCAGTCTTACAAGTATTGAAATATAAATATATATGTGGGTTTTTATATTGGTAATCATGTTGTAACACTTATTGGATATGACACAAAAATATGAACAAGAATATGTGATTTATCAATGAAGACAGAAAAATAAACAACTGTAAAGGTTTCGATTCTACGTAAAGTTTTAGTCGACACTAATAAGTTGAAAGTAAATTATCCGCTACTCTTGGAATAGTTTACTCTAATTTTTACAAGTTGTGTCATGCGTTTTGTTGCACTTGTAAAGGGTGACTTTTGGCGCTTACAAAGTTATGAAGCTAATTTTGTAATACCGTAAAGGTCTATACTAAAAATCCAATAATGGCTGCAGGTAAAATGTCCTTGTTAACCAGACCAACTAACTTTACCTTTAAGGAATTTGTGTTATAATTAATTTGTTGGTGGTATGTATCCCAGCCTTATACATAGTCCTATTGATTGTAACCGTTGTTAAGCTCTCTTGACACGGTGTAACGCCCACACTCAATAGTGTATCCCTTCATCCAATCTCACTCTATATTGTATAACAAAACGGACAGAGCCTCGCAGCTAGGGGAGCGAGCTTTCAATGAATCCGCCCCTCATTCTTATCCGGAACCGCTCCTAAATCGCTTCTATTCCCACAAACCCTCGCCACAAACGGGCTTTAATCATCGATTTATCTGGGATTTGTACTTGATGAACGGAAGGCTTAATGAGGAGGGGCCTTTGAAACCATACTTAATTTGTAATATATTGTAATATTATTTAGCTGTCAAAGTATACATTTCGATTAATGTTTCACGGATTTTCTTGTTATTCAGAACGATGGTAACCTGCGAGAATATATATTTACTTATATCGTGTATGTGCTTGAATTTTATTTACAACTGTTACTTATGCTCCACACACCTTGCTAGCCAAAAGACATGTTTGTCATTTTGTTCTAAAAACATGTATTGTAAAGCTATGATTTCTTAGAAAATCGTTGACTGCTATATTACCGCCGTAATGTAGCAATGAACGTTAACAATGACGGTGGACGTAAAACAATATTTAAACAGATGTTGACAAAACCACTTTTGACATGTTGATTATTTTTTTAGCCAAAGTTTATTTACGTATGTAGAAGTAGACAAACTAGACATTTTTGAAATTCTGCTGTGAAAACAACTGCTTTAGACACATGTATTGACATTGCTAAATAATTTTCACTTTTTCACTCAGGTAAATAAAGTATTGTTTTGATGGCATTTTACTCCCTAGGGAGAAAAAGATCATTTTAATGGTATTTTTGTGGTATGGGCATCAGCTGGTTCAACGAGTTTGTTTTTATTGTTTTGAATTATAACTCTAGCTAATAGTAAATCAGTTAAACAGATCTTTCTTCAAAACATAAAATTCAGACTGCTGAGCTCAAAACAATGTTTACTTAATTAATTCTTGTAATATTAAAACATTTATTGACATTTATTTCTCATTATTATTTGCATCATGGCAAAAGTTATTGTTCATCACTCGGCCCGAAACTGCTTTTTGACCCACGGGCATTTAACGTCCTCGGCTGCACCTCGGACGTTAACTTGACCTCGTGTCAAAAGGTGTCACTTTAGGACCTAGTGATGAAACATACTATTATTTACAAAACAAAATGTGACACCTGGTGAGAAATACCTTACCTAGTTATCACCGCAATTTTAACAACCACTGTTCTCTAGGAAAACGCTATCATATGATAGCATTGAAAACAAAACTCACCGTTTTATTAGGGCCGTAAAAGTAGCATTCACCGTTTCTTAGGATACCATAGTTTAGTATACAAATTAAATTTTAAATTGTGTAATTAAATTTTTTATTCGGGGTCTTTATCGTTTACCTCTTTATTAGTATAATTTACAAATAAACTTTACATGATTAGCTATGATTTCCAAGGAAGTGGTGACCACTACTTCACAGCATTAGTATGAAAGGTGAACCTTTGATTTCAATTTAACAAAGGTATTTTCTAAAGTATGTTGAACGTTCCCGAAGGATGGTCGTTATGAGTAAAGGTCAATAATAAATATAGCCGACACGTAGCCATAAGCATTACGGTGAATCTTAGCAAATTTCCGATAAAACAAAAAATGCATTTATCCTTTTTAAATTAGACTAAACTCTGTGCACTATAAGTAATTGTTTACAATTACATCTTTTAAGTTTGGTCTTATTCACTTTGTGTTTTGGCTTTAATTAAAATCCATTTATTGTGTAATGCTTATTGTACGGTAAATAAAAAACATCTGTTTATAGTTGAATTTGTTTTGAAATAATAAAGTTGTTTACTTTCTGTATCCTAGGAAACCAAGGCTATTAAATTAAACAGCTGATGCATGTGAATTGTTGTCTATTAACACGGTGGTTTTTACCATTATTGACAACATTTAACTTCTGCATGTAGTCCTGAATTTCAAAGTGAAGAAATTCTGACTAAATGATTAATCTGAAATAACTTTAAAACTGTAGGTTCTAGAGCAACGGGAGTTATTTTGATCAATTGAGGAAAGATTGTATGATACAGAGTGAGCTGTGTATTCATTTATGGTATTGCTACAATGTTTTAGGTCAAATAAAATTTTGATTGACCACCATTTTGACATGGACTGCCCGACCTTGCTGGTTAGCAAAATTAACCTAGCGATTTGCAAAAGGAATTTCATAAAATTTGGACGAAAATTGTGAATTGTAGAGTAATCCTCATATAGTTCTGTTTGCAAAGAAAATTTACTAAAAACCGGTTGTAAACGGGAAGTTTACGGCTTTCTTAAGAAACTATAGAACCTACACATTTATTATATAAAATTCTAAATATTTAAAATTTGCTTCTTTTTGCAAAACATCCAAATACTATTGTACTTAAGTGAATTCATATTTGTTGTTTGAATAATATACGTTTCATAATTACTCAACTGTTAATGTAACATGTTTTTATTCAGGCAAAATTAAGACAAGCAAGTCCTCTCTTACACTTAACATGTAATAAAATGTATGCGCCGTTATAAAGTGTTAAAGTATAGCTACATTGTTATGTTACTTAAATTAATTTTGATGTCATAACCAAAAGTTGTATCAACATGATTTATGGTTGTTATAATTACTTTTGATGTAATAAGAAGTTATTGGCTTATATGAAATCCAAGAAGACGACAGGGCCAGATATGACGACAGGCGGGGATGATTAATGTTATCATTGCCAACTCTGAACCACGTCTGAACAACACTGAGGAATCACAGACAGTACACAAATTACAGAACTGGACGTACGACTGACAGTTCTTGCTATTGTAGTAGTTTAAGAGCCAGTATCAGCTGTCGATCAGGTGCAGTATTTTGGACGTTCCCCTGCTAGGTGAACGATGAATTTATCGCCTACATTACACCAACGAGTTTCTGAGGAAGAAAGCCCACCTACAGCTTTTGAACAGTAAAAGCTCCTAAATTCTCTTGAAAAAATGACAAATACAGTACCGTCAAGTAAACCAAACCAACATCGTACCTTTGCTGATAGGGGAATCTTAATATGACTGACTGCATTGAGGTAAGAATACAAGAAAAAAAGTGTTATATAAATTATAAGTGGCACTTTTAGAAAATCATACTTCGAGTATCTAATTTGTAAGTCTTGAGATATTTTGTTGTAAAACAAGTACCTAAATATCTAAATGTTTTAACGTACGTACCTAAACAGTTACACCTAAATTACGCATAGCTGATAGTAATGAGAAGGGATAATTTGGTATTTTGCGACATTCGTCGCCTCTTCGATAGTTTTTTTCACATTTCTCGCAGACCGACACATGTTTGTTCAGTTGAGTCTCATGTACTTTGAACATGAGTCTTCAAACAGTTCAAGCTATAATCAAGCTAGTTGTTGCGACTTTGCAGCCTATTCAACAACGTAAGTAAAACTAACTGTGGATGTGCTATTTTCCAACTCGATAGTGCTAAATTAACTCCAGGTCAGGGTTACTTTACTGTGGTTTGAGCTTATATTGAAGTCTGCACCCACTGTAATCAACTTACTTGCTGGCTAAATGAATCTCGTCCTTGTGTTGTGTCCGGCCCCTTGTTTTAACAACGACCTTTAATCTGTAAAACAATAAGTAATAACATCAAACCAAGTTTTTAATTTAATCCAACCCTGAACAAAGCAAGCCGTTACGCCTAATCATGAAGGTAAAAGTTAGTGGACTCGTAGACAAGTTGTTCTAACAAAACATCACAACTAGTTTCACTTAAGAGGATAAGTTAACCCAAGCAAGAATCCAAGTTTTCCACTGAAATAACGGAGTATTGATTATTTCTTTACAAAAGACAATTTATCTTCTGTTTCAAAAACATCGGCTCTAGTTGGGTTGTCTTGTCTGGCTCAGTTCTTTGAAGAGTCGCGCGTGCCACCATCTTTGCCAGTCAAGAGAAATGGTAGTAGTGATATTCCAATTTTACTCCACTCACTCAAAAAGTGGCAAAACATGGTTTAGTATGCCCCTGTTTCCCACGCCGTTTATGAACAGAAACTTACAAAAAAATGCGGGTTTGTAACCTAGTGGTTCTAAAGGGGGTCGTTCTTTTGTATGGTACTCGATTTCCCATCGATCGACCAGAATAATAGGTAAAATAAAAGTGAGCTGTATTGTATTAGGAGTTAAGTGTATAAATGAGAAAATTACCAATAGCAACATCAAAACGAGTAGAACACGAATTCCATGATTCTTTCGAATCCTTTTCTACCATATCTCAATGGTGAGACCGAGCCTGATAAATGTACTCTCGTCGCTGTACATAACATGAAACATTCATTTCAGGTGAATGTACCGGAATAAATCACACAGGATGGCCAACACTGAGTGAGTTGGGACCGCAATATTTCACATGGAGTACAGAATTTCACATGTCACTTCGGTCTGGGACAGGAATATAGCGGAGTCACCCGTCCAACTCGGACACAGCTTATTTACATGTTCCATTTACATGTTTCCTGCAACCTTTGAGAGTTGATAACAAGTATGAGGTAAAACCTTAAAGATTGCTGTAGCCCTAAGCTCAATCGTATTAAAGTACGCAAAAATAAGTTTGAAATCATTATCAAAAATTGCTTAAGAAACTTTATTAAATACAGGCTCTACCTATTTTCTAGATGAATCATGCTTAATAGAATTTGTTAGGATGTTTATTCTCCGCTAGACGATTTAAAATAACATAGATCATAAATGATGATACTACTCAATTACGCAAGACTTATAACGCCTTCAGGCTACAAAAAATATTTATTTATTTAAAAAAACAACAACAAATATTGTTTTTTTTATATTATCTTAGAACAGTGTAATAATTATTAGCCCTATCAGATCTCCAAGAGATCGGGAGCTCCATAACACATTATTGGCTCTCATTTGGCAATTTATATGCAAGGGGCTTAGCACCAGTACGTCATGTATGGAATTATGACGGTGTGGATTCGTGGGTTTCTGTGGAAATAATGTTTAATTCGTTACAGCCATTCATATTATAATTTGTAGCTTCATAATGGCATTACTTTCTAAGCATGTATTTGTAGTATAACTATATTCACTTGCCTTTTACATGTATGTTTTAGTAATAGGCCGTATTGTAAATATATTTTCTTCTTGTAATTCCAGAAGAAATCTATGAAATACAGCTTAGCAGCAGATAGTGGTGGGAAGGGAGAGTTTGATGGTTCGTGAAATCTGTCGCTTCATCAATCATTTCTTCACATTTCTCCCAGACCGACATTTATCTGCTCAGTTCAGTCTCATGCGCAGAGTGTCTTCAAATCTAAGGGCGCTTTCTGTGCTACAATCCAGCTACTTCTATGATGATCACATTATTAACTGTTGTTATCAGATATTTTACAATAACACTGTGTTAGGCACCCAATGTAATCTCACCAACGCTCTGAAGTTGAACTCAAAACCAATATAGTATATTTGAAATAATTTTCCGAGCTCCTATTCAAGACATAGTGGACTAAATGAGTATAAGCTCTAGCATACTAAAACTAAAAAAGTCTTAATAGGGTTGACTGTATAGAACTGAAAACATAAGAACTATACAAATAAATAGTTTTGTACAGTATACTGCTTATAAACTGTTAAAACCATTTTAAAAAGTCAAATTTTGATGTACGAGTATTAGATTTTTAAACACAGTGTTTTATCGAATTTCCTTTGGAAAAATTAGATATTCATGCCGTCCACATGGTAACTTCCAGACCCGGGGCTATGAAGTCAGCACCGATCCTGACCCCAGAACACGTTTTGAGCATTTTTTCAACACTTTATATGGATGTTTTTAAACATGCTAAGCAAACTAATAGATAGTAAGAGAGTTACTAAACCAAAACTTGATTATTCTCAAGGTCCCAAATTCATTACAAAATTCTAACCCGGATTACAGCAGATAAACCATATAAAACACTAATTTAGGACGTTTCACGTAACAATATAAACAAATTTGAAT
Source organism: Matsumurasca onukii (assembly GCA_018831715.1). Lineage (NCBI taxonomy): Eukaryota > Metazoa > Arthropoda > Insecta > Hemiptera > Cicadellidae > Matsumurasca > Matsumurasca onukii. Next base: position 42,226,899 of record CM032060.1, on the reverse strand, counting down.
TACATTAATATTAACTGGAAAAATAAATCAGCTGATACAACACAGCGGATAAAATATTACATTGCGGTGCTCAATACAAATGAGAGCACTACAAATTATTAAAAACTTTTCAAAATAAAATAATATGTAAACAATCACATGCTTTCAACTGTATATTTGTGTGTACTCTCCATAGGTCGCATTTTGTGTCCGATTTTTAAGACATTTGGTACATTTTATAAATATTTCAGTCGCGTTCTTTAGCTAGCAAAATTGAACTACCGGAAAGTACCGTTTTGGGGGAAAATTGTATCAAAATAGTTTTTGAATGATCTACAAGCAATATATTTTATCCTATGTTGAAATTTGAAAAAGCAATATGTATTTTAGTATCTATCATCATACTTAAGTTATGAAAAAGTTAAAGTTACGAATATGAAAATCCACTCGGTCGTTTCAAAAATTAGCGGCTAAAACAGTAATTTTTCCCTACAACAGCGTTATGAGTAGACCAATTTCAATGAAAACTTGTTTATATGAAAACAGGTTTTCCTTAATTATATCTAGTAAAAGGTGCAGTAAAAGACCACGTAAGTCTGAGGCCAAAGGCCGAAGCGAGGCTGTGGGTGTAGTGAACAGCCTCGTAATTACTATGGTAATAATTGGAAATTCTCTTCACTCATGCCAGCAGTGCTTTAGCGTGTCGGCCTGGTTTATAAAACAAGCAGATTAACCTGTTTTTCATTACAAAGTGTTTTGTACTTTACACATTCTTGCCTAAACCGTACATTCATATATTCAAATTGAACTATTGTGACTTTAATGAGAAAATAACAAAACATCATTTTCCACACAAAGTACATATTTTTATTTGTAGAAAAACATATGAAATATAGCTAAGCCGGTTAGTAAGAAGGGTTTGGTTGTTTGTTAAACTTCCGCCACTTCAAACATTTCTTCACATTAATTTACATGCAGCAAACCTACGTGCATTTAACTGTGCAGTTACCGTCTCGAGCGTACCTTCAAACTGTTCAAGCTATATATACTGGGATATTTCTCATTCAAGTTAGTTGTGGCAACTGTGTCTCCTTCCTATACAAGAACTTGAGTAAAACTAACTGTGGATCTTTTGCTCTGTATTTTCTTCGAACCTGATAGTGATTAGTAACTTCAGGTTAGTTGAGGTCAGGGCTACTTTACTGTGGTTTGAGCTGATGTTGAAGTCTGGAGGCAGGAGTAGAACACTGTAATCAACTTACTTGCTGGCTGATTGAATCCCGTGCTTTGGTCGTGTCGACCCCTTGTTTTATCAACATTCACTAAATTGTTAGCCTGTTTACGTTGTCAAAACAGTAATAACATAAACCATTTTTTGTGTAATTCAACCCGACCAAAACAGGCAATTTGCACTTAAAGGTCAAAGTGGTTGGGTCTTTGATCGATAAAATAAAAATGTAAATTAATGGGAGCTGTATTGCATAAGTAATTAAACTTATAAATGATTTTTAACAATATTAAAATCAACAACTAGTAGAACCTAAATTCCATGAGTCTTTCGAATCCTTATCCACCCTATATCTATGGTGATACCGCAACCTGATAAATGTACTCTCGTCGCAGCACATTACGTGAAACATTCATTTCAGGTGTAAGAGATGAATGTACCGGAATAAATCACACAGGATGGCCAACACTGAGTGAGTTGGGACCGCAATATTTCACATGGAGTACAGAATTTCACATGTCACTTCGGTCTGGGACAGGAATATAGCGGAGTCACCCGTCCAACTCGGACACAGCTTATTTACATGTTCCATTTACATGTTTCCTGCAACCTTTGAGAGTTGATAACAAGTATGAGGTGAAACATCATAAATTGTACACAACAATATTTTTGAAATTTATTAGCAAAATTTGTTAGGGAACTATTTTTACACAGAGGTTTTTTATCTATTCAGTTAAAACTGTGCTTAATAGAATTTGTTTCACTGTTGTAATGTGCTTTACACACTAGACTATTTTTTAAAAGCTTATTAAAAGAATTTGGATACTACTAAATTACGCAAGATTTGCTTGGTAAAATAAAAACTTCTCTGACCAGTGTAATAATTATTTTCCCTCTCATATTTCCAAGAAACCGGAAGCAAAAAGCAGTGGTTCTTTTTCAACTATTTATATCCAAAGAGCTATTTACCAATTCATGATATATGGATCTATGATATTGTATCCATTACTTCAGTTGTTAATTATTAGTTTCGTTAAACCAATTTATGTTACCAATTAATGAAATGTTCAGAACGTAATGTATAGAATTGCGCAGTACATTTGAACAGACAGGCTTAATATAAACCGTGTCTGGTTTTTCTTTTCGAAAACGAAGAGAACGATAGTGTATCTTTTGTTTAAGTTAGCATTGACCAGAGCTCCAAAAAGGCTTTTATGAAGACTGCCATGAAAACAACTACAGCCGTCAGGTAGATTAACAGTAGCATTAACAGCCTGAAACAGAAAACACGTATAACAGTTGCAGTATACAAGCTATAAGTTGGAAGCTTGAACTTATAGCTTTGTTAGAAGACTATATATAATTGTTGTTTATAAATTAGTAAAATAAAATACACATTTAGTTTAAGAAAGAAGTATTGTATTGGTTATTAGCTCTTTACACCGGTTTCAATGACGGTGAGTTACAGGCCACGTGTACTTTGGAAACAAACGGTTGGAAAATAAATTTGTTTAAGACGTGTAAACTGAACCGCGTTTTCCGGCTATTTAGATTAAAACTAAAAGTTCCATTAAAAGGCTCAATTTTGGGACGTGACGGCAAGTCATGGTGTTAATATTTTGTTAATGGGTCTTATCTAGATAAAAATAGTCTATCAGGTTTGAAGAACGTTGTATACGGTAACTGCACAATAGCTAACTGGTAAACGTAGCATTTGTTTTTTTTTCAAAACATGTCATTTGTCTCAGAATTTAGCTATAAAATGGTGCAGATGGATTCATGATTAGAATTTTATTTGGCACTCATCTGCTAAATTTAAAACTCAATATTCATAGAGAAGAACGTATAATAGTCATTATGTCATTCGTGACTTTATTTTTATATCAACCCGAAAAGCTGTATTCTGTAGTGTGTGACACCATTTTATGAACTCACTGTAAACGATGTTACACATCACCTTCTACTAAAATAAAAATTGTCCCCTTCCCCTCATCATTGTTTCAAAGGGCCTCACCAGACCTAAATTCTCTTTGTTGTGCAGAGCTAATAACCAAAGCTTTATATTTGCACTTATTTAGTTAACAGATATTTATCTAGTTATACAGTATTTCACTAACTTGTTCAGCCTGCGAATAGCTTGAGGACTGGGTGCGGGGCTCTGCTTCAGGCAGAACTGTTTACAGCCTGTCACATAGTTGCTGATGTACTCAGGCCAGCTGATGTCCGCCATGTTGAAAGGAAACAGCTGTTTATCCCGCTCTCCCAGACTCTCCCACAACAGCTGAGCGTTCCTCTGCTCAAACTGGAAGTCTCGGGTTATGAAGTATTCCACAGTTTTCAAGAAGCAGTCAATTCGTTGATAGGCCTTCCTCATCCTTGAACAAAGTATCAAACGCTAAGAGGAAAATATTTGAAACTACAAAGGTATAACCTTATTATACAAGGACGTTAATAATAGTACGGTTAACATGTCGAGAGACTACTAATAAACATATACTCGTATACGAGTAGTATTGGCCTGCGACTTACCCAACGTTTTTGGAGATAGGAAAGAAGAAGTCCACAATGATGGCGGGTATTACATTAAACAATCCTCTGAGAATAAATGCTAACCAGAGGTTGTGAGTTATTATGATAAGAGGATATCCCATGAGGTTTTCTTGGGGGTTAGCTTTTATACTCCGTTCGGTGTGAGTAGCAATGTCTGCCCAAGAGACGCTATTTGTCGTCGCTGTTACAAAGTTTATTACGGGAAGCTCTTCGGAGTCCTTGCAGAATGTTCTGAAATCGAAAAGTCATAACATTATTTTTCGTGAACTTACATGACAAATTCACTTTGTGGTCAGTGTTTACAAGGTGATTTTGCTGGAAAGGCCAATGGTAAAAGGGTGTCAGAACAAAATATACTGAGTAGGGTTATTGTTCAATGACGCCAGGCAAAACTTATATTGATACGAGCATTTCAAAGTATTTTCGAATAAGCTATCAAATAGAAATAGAGAGTTTTCTTAGGTTGAAGAAATACTTTTATTAATTAATTTAATAGTAAAATAATTTATTTTGTCAATATTGGTGTTTCAACCAAAATCTGTATAATTATTTGTAAGAAAGACTTTAGTTTTTAAACAATCTCATTTTGTAGATGATACAACACGGTTTTTGGGCTAGTTTCGATTCAATTTAATAAACCTTGTAAATAATTAGAGCTATGAAACGGTAACTTGTTTAAAGTTTTGTACGTTGAATTAGCAATTTTAGATTTTATGAATGTTGTTTAATGGTTAAAACCGTTTCTTTGTTGTTAAAACCTATGTTGTCTAATCCTATTTTAGTCTGTGCTACCTTGTGATGAGCTCAGAATATTAAACCTAAACTAGACCTACTATATATATTTAAAATGTTCACGACAAATATACACATTATAAAAAGTAATGTCAAGGTGCTTACTTTTGATTGGTTGAAATGGAATAGGCCAATGCTAGAACTGCATTAGCGGTGTAGTCCAGAGGTACGTTACTCCATTTTGGCTGTCAGCTTTGCTTGTTATACAACATGCTGCCATAAAGTAACCAGCATTTTGGCTGTCCAACCATCCAGGCACGGGCTTGCTATAGACGCGCCAACTGTGAACAGTAGGTCTACAATCATCAGCTGACCTTGTGTCACAGTGATACAACATGCAACAAGCCCGACACCGCTGCCATAAAGTAACCAGTTACTCCATTTTGGCTGTCCAACCATCCAGGCACGGGCTCTGCTATAGACGCGCCAACTGTGAACAGTAGGTCTACAATCATCAGCTGACCTTGTGTCACAGTGATACAACATGCAACAAGCCCGACACCGCTGCCATAAAGTAACCAGTTACTCCATTTTGGCTGTCCAACCATCCAGGCACGGGCTCTGCTATAGACGCGCCAACTGTGAACAGTAGGTCTACAATCATCAGCTGACCTTGTGTCACAGTGATACAACATGCAACAAGCCCGACACCGCTGCCATAAAGTAACCAGTTACTCCATTTTGGCTGTCCAACCATCCAGGCACGGGCTCTGCTATAGACGCGCCAACTGTGAACAGTATACAATCATCAGCTGACGCGCCAACTTGTGTCACAGTGATACAACATGCAACAAGCCCGACACCGCTGCCATAAAGTAACCACTCCATTTTGGCTGCATCCAGGCACGGGCTCTGCATAGACGCGCCAACTGTGAACAGTAGGTCTACAATCACCAGTGTTACTAACCAGTTACTCCATTTTGGCTGTCCAACCATCCAGGCACGGGCTCTGCTATAGACGCGCCAACTGTGAACAGTAGGTCTACAATCATCAGCTGACCTTGTGTCACAGTGATACAACATGCAACAAGCCCGACACCGCTGCCATAAAGTAACCAGTTACTCCATTTTGGCTGTCCAACCATCCAGGCACGGGCTCTGCTATAGACGCGCCAACTGTGAACAGTAGGTCTACAATCATCAGCTGACCTTGTGTCACAGTGATACAACATGCAACAAGCCCGACACCGCTGCCATAAAGTAACCAGTTACTCCATTTTGGCTGTCCAACCATCCAGGCACGGGCTCTGCTATAGACGCGCCAACTGTGAACAGTAGGTCTACAATCATCAGCTGACCTTGTGTCACAGTGATACAACATGCAACAAGCCCGACACCGCTGCCATAAAGTAACCAGTTACTCCATTTTGGCTGTCCAACCATCCAGGCACGGGCTCTGCTATAGACGCGCCAACTGTGAACAGTGTCAGGTGTTCAGAAAGTCTTCATGGGATTTTGGAGAGGTATGTTTGGAAAAGTAGGCTATACAAGATAGTCGGAAGAAGATTTAATCCAGTTTTGTCTACACACTAATCATTGTAGAAACTAAACCAGCTGGTGTCATTCATGTGTTATTCATGAAGACCAAGTTTGCAATTCATTATATTATATAATTTGAAATTAAAAACTGACAATGCAAACAAATGTGTGTAATAACACTACATGTTTCGACCATATTAAGGTCATAATCAAGTGTCATTGGTTGTGCTTGTTCTCGACATGCACTTGATAATGACCTTAATATGGTCGAAACATGTAGTGTTATTACACACATTTGTTTTCATGTTCAGTTTTTAATGTCAAATTACATAATACAGCTGGTGTTTGTTTATAAAAAGAAAACCCAACTCATGCATGGTGTTCACATTAGGAAGACAATTATTCAGTGCGTTCTGTGGCGTGAAACGTTTTACTTTAGCATTCAAGTGCAAAGTGAATACCGTGAAAATTACCATATGAGCCTCCTTATGATAACAGCTATAACTGATAATTGGTACAAAGTGCAAAAACACTGGATGGGCAGTTTTGCAAACACCTCTCAATTTTGCTAAACGTAATGTAGTTATCCTAAATATAAGCGGTGCTACATTACGGCATGACGGTGAGTTTTGTTTTCAATGTTATCAGATGAGAGTGGTTTCCACGGTGGACGTAAAAAGCGGGACTGGTGTTTTGTAAACAAGTCTAGCTTATCCATTACTACGTAAATCAGATATGACAACTAAAATAAACAACATGTCAAAAGTTGTTTTTGTCTACATCTGTTTGAAATTGTGTTGCGTATTACGTTCACCGCATTACGGCCGTAATATAGTAGCGGTGAATCATAGCTTTAGATAGCGGTTTCACAGCAGGTGGATCAGCAGAGATGAATGGAAAGTGTTCCAACCAGACCTCCAGACCTGACATTTATGAATCGTGTCAAGCAAAACTTTTACAATTACCCATCAGAAATGTGCTGATCTTTGTGTTACTATTTAAAAGTACAAATCTATATTATATTTCAATAATGACTCTTACCTATAGAGGGTCGAATGATGGCTACAGGGAGAGTGTGTTTGAAACTAGAGACCACTTCTTCTGCCACAAACTTGGAGTACACGTACGTGTTGGGCTTGGATCCTAGAACACTGACAATGAATCTGAGCGCAAGTCATATACAGTCTCGAGTACAGGCCTGAGCTTAATTGCATGTGTTTACTACAGAGACTCGCTGGAGGGGCACACCCCACTCCCTTCTGCGGCCTCGTATTTTCGGGTTATTCGTTACGCTTATGATTCAGACAAATTTGCTTCACCCACTGGTTTTATAGGACAAATAATTTTGGAGGATGTAACTGTAATAAATAACTAGAGGAAAATATTAGAAAATTGATTATAGTTCAAATTTTTGGTGCCAAATAACCACACTTTCTTTAATATAGAGTGACTTTCTGTAAGTTTTCCAAAATAACACATTTTTTATACATTCATGTACCGTAAGTTTTATATGTCTATGTGGGTGATACGTACCATAACTAAGAGCCCAAACACAGCGAAAAATTGAATTTTCGACAATTTAACTTCAAATCATCTATCATTGAAACCGTGAGAAGTGGGAAAAGTGTTAAATACAAAAGTTGTAGGAAATGTGTTTCCAAGCTATCAATTTTTCATAAGATTAAAGATCCGAGCAACCGTTTTGCCCCTATGATCCAAAATATCGGCTAAGTACAAGGGCAGATTTTCAGATGCCATCTTTTTTGGCCGCCAACTTTTCTGAGCCTTAAATAGAGAATGTTTTTAGATTTGTCCTGAAGGTTTCATACCAAGAGCTTCAAAAGTATACGGTTGAGGGGAGTAGGATGCTGGGAGGTGCCTAAACATATATACTCGTTCAGTCACCTGTACAACCGGCTTTATGGTATATTAATTAATAGCTAATTCAAACACCCTACTTTGCAGTCGGTATATCCCATTAACAAAACATCTTCTCTCAAAAAGCTTTCCCGCATTTAACTAGCGGATATATAGATAGATATGATACCTGTGCAGGCTGTGCGAATTAATAGAAAATTTATTTCGGCACGGTGCGTATATCGTATTTATGCGCGTGGGAAGTTGGGAAGTTGGTGGTTAGAAACCCCCTTGCTGCAGATTTAGACCATAGCCCAAAGAAACTCTAGTCTAGGTAGAATTTCTTTAGTCTGTGATAAGACCGTTTCAGCCACGGTGGACAGTTCATTGTAAGGCTGCGCAGTACGAGCGAAAAAAGGTGACGATGCAATGAGATGCAGTCCGACAAAACACCGCTGTTATAATTTATGGGGCCTAATAATGGTATTATTGTGAGTTTTCATGTTTAAATGTAACATCAATCTATGCTTAAGGTAGACTGGAAGCCGATTTTCCTCATTACATTTTTATTTTGATAAAACTTAAAATACGTAAAAATACGGTACTTTTAGACCTCCGAAAACATTATTAAAAGTATAACTGAGAATTTGTGGCTTCAATTCACCTTAAATAATATTTTTGCCAACGAACCCCAAGACCCTACCCTCTCCCGGTAGTTCAACCCACCCGGTAACCTACCTTAAAGTTCTACCTACGCCTAAGGAGATAATTATAGGCGTTAACTCTCGTAGCTCGTTTTATATTGATAAGGTTCAGCCCTTACCAATAATTTGTCTCATACATTTAGTTCTCGTATTTACATACATTTGTGTATACTCTGATTATTATGAACTTTTGGACCACAGTGTTTCGCCAAATTGATTTCTAAGCTCCTACAGACTAATGTCCATCAGTTGACTCAGCAAAGGTTTTATTACCCTATCGCCTCAAATACGAGCACATTTCGACCGACCTTTCATGATGATTTCCTGAAAATAAAGTCAATGACGACTTCAAATTGAACTTTTTTAGATTAAGTCATGTTTAGGGTAATGCTTTATTTGCAGAAATTATTTCATACTTCAAAGATAGTGTTACGGACTGGACTAAATATAGTCAATTTTGTATTGTGTATCAATTTTTGTTGGTTTGTGTTTAAATTATTTCAAACCATATGTTTAATTGCAGCATTGTATTTGGAATATTGTTATTAGGTAAAAGAGAATAATATGTTTATTGTTTTTATGGAAAATAAGATGCGTTTATAGTTGTTGTCCAATGTAAACACGTTTAAAGTCTTGATTTGTACTCCTGATAATAAAATATCTTTAGATAGGCAGACAATTTATGTTCAAAGTTTTTTTATTTGTTGAGTACAAATGAAGAAAAACTTTGAATATTAATGGTCTGCCGATCTTAAAGGTTTTACTATCGGAAAACAACTCAGGACTATAAACTTGTTTACTTTGGACAAAAAAAACTATATTGCATTTTCTTTACATTAAACCGTAAACATAATTATTATTCTATTTTACCTAATAACAATGTTCCAAATACAATGCTGTAACAAAAACATATGGTTTGAAATTTTAAATACAAACCAACAAAAATTAATACACAATACAAAATTGCGCTTGCCAAACCTTGACTGTTTATCTTACTTGCAATCCACAACTTTCTGTAGCTGCTGGTCATCCATAGTGTCGACCAGATCAATCAGTTCGTCCGGACTGAAGCCGGGTGAGCTTGCTGATACAACATACTCAGGAATCGTCTTCTTTTCACAGTTCGAGAACGCTGTAGATATGTATATGAAAACCTAAAAATCCAATAAAATATGATAAAGTCAATATGATGTTACATCAAGTATTTCATCCACATAATTTGGTAAAATTTTAATTTTTTAATATTCTTTTTAATATGTTAAGTTTGCTAAACAGCAAAATTGGTCCACCGAAAATGACCCTTCAAGAGGATTGTTTCCCCCTCCCAACAACTTGTACCAAACTATTAGTAGTAATGTACCAAACATTAACAGATTCCGTTCAGCCAGACCAAAATTGCGACAAAAAACAATTTTCATTCGCAATCTTGGTCTGGCAGAACGTTTTTTTCACATGTTGGTTTGTAGTAGTAATAAATGGTTCTACCAAGTTAAATTCAAATCGGATCATAAACACAGTTTTATAGCCTAACACTCCATTTTGGAGGGGAATGGAAAGGGGTCAAAAAGGGCACTTCCGGTGTAATGTTTATTCCAATATGAAAATTCGTTAGGAATCACAGTAGCGAGTGAAGCTACGCGTCGGCTATGTTTTACGTTTATTTCAGTAAATAGCTTAGAATGGAAATTTAAATGAAACCACATCGGCGGGTAATGAAGAACCAAATACAAGAACTTATAGCTCAGTAAAAAACCTTGTCATTTTGACTATGATTTCTAGACTCTCTTATAATTAGGTTGCGTATAAGAATGAGTAAGTTAAACATCCACTTCGTAGTTATACATATGAGGTAGGTATAAGCATTGTGAGACTAAAAATGGGTGCAAAATAATTAAACTAATTATGCCTTGATATAAAACAATTTGTTTACAGTAAAACATCTTGTGAGAAATCGGAAAAGCAATAAAATATATTCAAACCTACTTTTCCATCTCAGTACCGACTCTTTGCGGTCGACCCAAAAATTGCTTTGGAAAGGATTAACCACTGGCCAAGTTCGGTACGTATCACCCAATAAAACCTTAACTCATAACTTGAAATTTGTCATAACTCATTAACTCATTGTCTCAAAACTTGTTACAGCTTTTATCTCACTGTTCACCAACCTTAAGTTTGACCATGCTCCGAGCGAGGAGGCAGACCTCCCTAGTGCCATGCACGTTGATGCGGACAACTCTGCGTAGAGTCTCGTTGAAGCGCACGGTCGCGGCAGCGTGCAGCACTACTTCTACCTCTTGAGTCAGCTTCTGATAGTCTTCACTCAGCAGTCCTAGGCCAGGACACTCTAGATCCCCGTGAACCACTGCTACCTTCTCCATAGCAACTACATTTGTCTTCGTGTCTTTCATGTTAAATATCTGCATATTAAATATCTGTTAATACAACAGTTTTAAACCTTTAATAATTATTACTGGCCAAGCTCCTGTCACTAGGCAATCACGCAGGAATCCCAAACCATATTTCCCAATACTATAATGCCCTTTCCTTGAAACTATTCTTCGTGAAATTCTATAAACACGTTTATGACCAGCAACCCTTTATCTTTTGGTCGTACTAAAAGCACTCCTAGGCACCTCTAAGCACTCCATGGTAGGTGTATGTATGTAGACCAAAGTTAGTTACCAAACATTATCTAGAATTAATCCTAAATTCTTTAACCCACCTATCCCGACTCTCCAGTTAACAAGAGTTCTCTAAAATCACTTATAAATTCCTTTCACATTATCCTTACCTCAGCACACCGCCCTAACTCTTCCTTTTAGTAGCAGGACCTAACCTAACCTAAATGTCTAGACAAATCCGTTCTATATATTTGGTTTTTCTTTAAGGGTTGCCAAAAGAGAGTGACCGTATTAGATATACTCATATAAGAACAATGTAAATTTAGAATCCACTTAGCTCAGTCACTCAGTCAGATATAATCACGCATGATATCTCATTTTACAGGCAATTTCATTGTCTAAGCACGTTTTTTTTTATTTCAAAATAATGCATAATCCAATAACTGTAACAAACCAAAACGTCTAGCTTTAAAATTAGTAATTCAGAGTTACGAATGAAATCAAGCAAATCAACCATAATTTACATTGGTATTCCATCCGATATGGCAGCTTACTCTACCGCCTCTTAATCAAAATGACTCCTAAGCAAAAGGTAAACGCAAACTTTTATTTATATCTTTATAGAGATTGGCGGATCCTTTCTCAGCTACCTGAACTATCTACTACGACTACCTTTCTGACCCTCCTCTGAATTCTTGATACATCACGTACTTTCATTCGTACTTACCTGATGACTAAGAAATGTCTGCCGCCTGGTGTGCACGTCTTGTCCGTCCTTCTCTCGTACTAACAGGTAAACTCTGCGTACACCTGGGCAGGTACGAAGCAGAGTCTCTACCATCATCTTGCCTAGAGATCCCGTGGCTCCTGTCACCAACACTGTCTTGTCTGTGTACCATTCTTGCATCCCTGGTACTTCGCCTGAGCCCATCATCTTTCCTGTTCACAATTGACGTTACCTTCGTTATAACATGTTCAAGCCTGTACTGTATCTGATTATCCATTTAAAACCACACTAAACACTGCATTGATTACCTATATATTTACGTCTTGGTCTGCCTCATAGTGCGTTCTACATACATACGGCCTGTCATATGTACCTGAAAACATGGTTTTAAAAGAGATCCTTTCTACTTCCTTCTTTAACTCATCTCGTGGGGACCCATGAGATGGAAATAGTCACCCTTCTACAAAACGCGTTCACTAAGCGTACCAATGTTGGATGAGGGAGACCTGTTACACTTCAACGGTGCCCTATTAGGCAAGTAATATAACTTAAATTGAATTTTAAATAATAATTGTGTATAATTTGCATTTTAAGCTCACCACAGAACTTGTTGAAATTGTTTAGGTAGATCAAACCCTAAATGAAAATATGTTCATACAGGTGCAAATCTATATACCCACCAAACGCCAGGTGCATTTTATACTTATACGTAAAGGCAAACCAGGAAATATGGTTTCCCCTAAATCTCTCACAATTTGCTGAAGGTATAATGCAGTGTAAGGGTTTCTTTACCAGGTTTCTCAGGGAGAGCTTTATCTTTCTACAGCTTAGAGACGTACATTGACAGAACATTTAGCGATCCATTCTCACGTTCAAGATAGTACATCAGTACCCAATTCTTTTCTACAGAAGAATGTATAATAAAATTAATAAATAATATTTCTATAAACAGCTCAACTAACTCTGTCTTGTGTGAATCCATTTGCCTTTGAGAAGAACATTTATAGATCTTAGATTTTCAGCTATTAACTATCCGAGTTTTTAAACATCTCTACAATTTTTACAGCTTTGGGATCAAATACACATTTATGCTGAGTTTCGTGAAAATCAGATGAAAACTTCTAACATGTTGTCTGATTAGAGAGACGGCCAGAGAGCCGAGGAAATTATAAGGACTTTGTCTAAGGACCAACGGGGCTGAAGACCGAAAAAATGCTATGCTTCGTATTTTTGGATATACTTATATAAGACAAATGCGTATGCAAATCTTTACACAAGGCCTTCTTAATATGCACATGTGTTTTTTAAGTTTTGTAAACGTATGTAAACGGTCGATTTATATAATTTAACGGTATAACTCGTATTAAATGGTCGACTTGCTAATTAAGTGCATACTTCAAACTATTGGCAGAAAGCAAAACAGGAATCTCACGTATTACGCTTGTTTGGAGGGCTTTAGATTACCGAATCTCGTTCCAAGAAAATCTGTCTCCTTCCAAATTGATGTCACTCAACATAACAGACATCCATGATTTGTATTCAAGATAAAAACTGTGGCATCATATTATTGTAATGATTTCAAATACATTTTCAACTACTACCATTTATTGAAAATCATATACAGTATAATAATTTACATGAATTTACTATGTATCTAATGTTCATTCCAACATTGATGCATGAATCGCAAGCCTTTAGGCCTACATGAAACAGATTCGTTAAAAGGTAGTAAATAACAGCTGCAGAAAACTTGTAAATAAAGCTTAGTATTTGATGATGGATCTCTGCGTAAGGCCTTACTGTGGAGTGCTCGACTTAATATATGTTTGATTAATGTTTTAATGAGTTACTCCTTCGTCTTGAAGTAAAACTCTCCTCAGTATTGGACTTGAAAACTAGTAAGTTTAGTTGGATGATTGTATCGCCAACACAATTATCATACTTCTTTTCAATCAATCAAGTTTTTCTTTTACACAATGTACGAGTACACTGTATCGACAATAAAGTTACTAAAATTTGTTATCGCCTGTATGTGAATACAAAATTCTCTCAGGGTGAAGCTTTTCAAGGACAAAGCTAACTCAGCTTTTATGTTAAAATATTAGCAAAATGGCTCTTTAGCAAATATTTACCAAATTACAAAATGTTTACAAAATATAATTTCAAATAACATTTTAAAATAATTATAGTAGAAATAAATATAAAAAGGGTAATTTTTGCTGAGCAGACTCTTGATTATTGGTTTTAGTGGATAACGTCAATTCATAGAGGGGCTTGATGAAGGAATAAATATAATAGCGGAGTGTTTCATAATACAGTAAATGTACTGTATGATTATTTAAACTAAACACAATTTCAAAAAAAAACATGATCTGTTTTCACCTAAACTTGACTTACAGTGGCGATCAGCTGATGTCGACTCCGAAGATTCCAGCTGGTGTGTGGTCACTAATCTGTGGGCTCTGTGCGAGTGCGATGTTATGTAGAGGAAGGCGAATTCTTGGTCAAGGCCGGTGAGTAACCACTCGTCTTCAGCTCGTGCTAATATTACAATCATTACAGACAGCTATCGTGCAGTCATTTCCTTAATTACATGCATATAAATAGTCGCATTTGATTTATACACGAATACCATTTATTTATATGTACTTTCAAAACAAAGTTGTATGCGTGTACAGTGATGATGTAGTTTCTCTTTCCCGGAAACGGTTCATTTCAATACAAACGCGTATTTAATAGAATGTGTCAAAGTTAGGCTATTAGTTGTTCAGCAAAAAAACTATGTTCACCCGAATATTATTAACCCTTCTGTACACATTATATTGGGGTACCTGGTTGTCTAGAATAATAAAATTAATGTTACACTTTTTAAATGTATATGTTTTCGTAAAGTGCCTAACAAGGAGAATAGATACGTAAAACGGCAACATTCTATAATACATTATTTATTTATTATTTATAGTTAACATGTATACTAGGAAGGCAAAATTAACCGTTACAACTCATTTCTGAGAAAACGATTTCGTGGAAGAAATATCAAAATTAAATTTAAAAAGTGATTTCCACATAATTATTACAGTAGGAATTAACCCTATTTATATTCATGGTATACCCTAATTAGAGAATCGTGGGTTCAATTTAAAAAAATTGTAATATAAATAGTTTTATTTCCTGCATTTGAAGAAAATGTAAACAAACCAAGGTGTTTGCAAATGGCAGCCATAGATTTAAATACCATGGACATTTACGTTGCATTCTGTATCTTCCTTAAAACATATACAACAAAACAATCGCTCAAATAGTTCTTCAGCAATCTTCTTAAGATCTCTTCAACAATACGAGCCTTACGACCAAATGTTTTAAAAACTAACAACGCTCCAAAAACATTTAATCATTTGAAATAATGAAATTTATTCCTCTTTTAATTATTACAATAGTTATACTTTATACAACTTGGAATGTAATCCTCCCCACAGTTTCCAGTATACGTGGTTCTGAGTCTATGTCTGAAACAAGATAATTAACAAACAAAAGCGAGCCTAGTTCATCTTGATACAAACTGAATACAACAGCTGACTGCAGCGTACGGCTTATCACCAATGATAACACAACAAAAGAACTTCTACTTGCACTGAACTACAAAACATCATGTAACGAAACACTTTCACTGGCACTGACTTCTATTCTAGGTGCAGCTATTTCTGCTCTATTACAAACTATGGTTAAAAGTAATACAGTAAATTTAAGTCATAAGTTAAACTAAAACGTGGTTTAAAAGTTTACATTAGCTTGACTAAATATCCAAACTTTTAGTTCAATACAGAATTTATTTATACTTGGTATGTCTTAATTTAAAATATTCAAAGATCTATTTTAAAGACTTTTAAAGATAACAATAAGTAAAATATTGAATGTTACGAAAATGTCCATTGTATATTTTTGAGTTTAAGTCCGCAATCAGCAAATAACTTTAATTGACTCTTTATCGCTAAAATGTCCGGAACATAAGTATAGCTTTAAATTATCTACAACCCACGCAGGGTTGTATTACAATGCTGGGATTTGAACTCTCGACCCTCAATCTAGGGCACACTCTGTAAGCAAAATATATAATTAATTTCAATTGTAATGAACTCTGCGGGTGAGACTTAGTGGAAATCACCTTGTTTCTTCTGTCTACGTGGAATAATTTCCTCATAATTGAGCTGTAATGCTTAATTTGGTCAACCCTATAATGTACTACCAAAATAACGTTGGTAGTATCCTTTATTAGAATGGCCCACGTTTAGAAGGTCTTCAAATAGGTGGCAAAACAAATGCTCATTAGCAAACGTTATACGCCTTTTTGCAAAACCACTTTAACTTCATTGTTCTTTAAACCTGTTCGTTACGTCTTCTGGATTTTTGTTTATACATAAATCGATTTGTTTACTGTAAAATTTCGAAATTGACGGTGTTAGCTTAATCGAAAAATAATTCCGATAAATCACCTAAGATTTGCTGCAGATTACCAGCTGAAGATATAATGCAGTGTTAGCTGTTCTTTATCAGATCGCTCAGAGACTAAAGGCAATAAAGGATTTGGCTCCCACTGGCCATTTATACGGCAGAAGCTTTATCTTAAGCTAAAATCTTTCTACGGCTAAAAGGCAAACATAGAGAGAACATTTAAGAGACAATTGTTACAATGAAGCTAAGACGCATTATACGTGTATAATGAAACCAATGGTTACATCGATGAGAAAATATAAATCAATATTTCCACCCTGACTATGAAGCTAAACGGTACTACCCATTAATATTTGTACAATCTTAAAATTGGCTTTCTTTGACGACATGGATGAAGGTACTGAAGTTTTATCACTTCTATCAGGCAGCTACTTAAGTTCTCTCAGGCAGCTACTTAAAGGTTAAATGAGTATGTCGACAGTATCATAGTCTGCAGCCATGGTTTTTATGAATGTACCAGTTTTATTGTTTAAAAACAAGTCCGCCTTACTAGCTCTTTCCTTCCATAAAAAATACTTCGTAAAAGGAGATTTTCTAGAGTTAAAAGTTGTTAGAAGTTTTTTCTCTATGTATCCACGATGACCTGCCTTATCTCCGTTTTCACTTGCAATCTTACACATTTAGCTTCACAACTGCTTTAACTACACTTACTTATTGATAATTATTTTAAAAACTTGTAACTAAGATATAAGCGGATACTAGTCATTCCTTTGACTATTTTACCAGGCCTAGGGGAAGGCTTCTGTTCGGAACTGCATCTGATCTCAATATTTTCTTTCGAGGCAAACACAGGAGTCTATTTTTCTTATCATCTGCGTAATCTTCACTACTAAAATGATCACTACACACACGAGCGTTGTTGAAATTCAACCCGACTTCACGTTTACACTTCACAGCCCACGATTTAGCAAGTTCCAGGGCAGCTGGAAATGTATGATACACAACACTCAAACCTAGTTCTTTGGTTTCCCTATGATAATTTTTACACGTCGCCACAGCACAATCCATCACTAACTACCGCTGCAGCTACAGTTCTCAATCTAACTTAATAACAAGTCCACAATAATTCACTACTTATAAAAACGCAAACAAAGAAAACAACCTGCTACAGCAGAGTGTAACACAACCTTCTCTACCAGCACTGGGTGAAAAGTGGGGTTTAAATAAGAAAAATGAAACCAACATCCAACCTATATTTATTTTTAAGCATCCTGGAATTTACTCATGTATGCGTGTGAACATCCGGGTTCTCACGGATAAATAGCCATGGGGTAAAATAACGTATTATCCAGGTTAAGTATTTAAAAGGATTTGTGGAATAGCTAATAATGTTTTATTTCTTCTCAATTCCAGAAAAACACATTTTTACAAATTAAATGGTGAGAGAATATGTATTCAAATCAATGCAGTATTGATAGAAATTTATCGCTGATCATGAAAATACCACATTTTTTAATGTGGCTTTTTCAAGTGACTCACTATAAATTGATAAGTGAGCGCGTGCACTAAAACTCAATGCTAGCTATACGGGGCTGAGCGAGCGTCTATCATCGTGGCTACGTCACAGCCCCCTACCACTCCGGGATCCACATCAAAGAAGTGACTAGGCCCTTAGGTCCTGACCTATACCTCACTTAATCTACAACCTACACTTTCTGAATTGCGTTGTTGCGTGGTTATCAAAGAAGCATTGCGTAACGGCGAAGACGGGTTGGGAATGTGACCTTTGATTGCCAGTTTGGCGAGCTGTCACTGTAATAGACACAAATCCCGACATTCCTAAAGACAGCTGACAATTTGTGTATAACTCGGGATCCAACATGTGATCCGCACTTCAGCTGGAACTCCTCAGACAACTGCTGGTCTCTGCTACATTTAGAATCGTATGTATTCAGCACAAACAGAAACTTGGAGGGATTTTGTGATTAGTTGTTAAAAGTAATCTGGCCTTTTCTTGACTTTTCAAGAATCTTTAAACTGTTATTTGTCATATTGGGTAAGTGATTTATATAACAATAGCCCGGAGGCCGGCAAATCCACAGTCTTTTTATAACCACCTATATAACTTGTGGATTATGCAGTAATCAAGGTTACTCGGCATAACTGGAAGTAAGCTTAGTCTGGAAATTTACTTCTTTAAATCTTGTTCAGTAAAGGTTTTACCTCGAAAACTTGGAAAGGTCAAGGATTACGACTATATAATACGAGTATTTATGGGATAAATATATGCCAAGGGAATACCTATAACTTCACTTCAATATTCGCACTCAACTGTCATTTTTTGCCTGGTTCAAGATTGATGTTCAAGAACTTATGTTGGCAGCTGGTCATTTGATATAGAGTTCGTGAGGTTTGTTCCTCACGTTTCACTGGAACTGGACAATTATGTGTCAACTCAGTACAGTGACATACACTTATATACATTTAAACTAGTCAAGAGCTACAAGGGAGGTATGGGAATCCCCTATCCCGTCTTATGGTCAGGAAAATAGGCTATCTGGACAGCAAAAAGCTACTACAGTAATTTTAAGAATGTCAAGAGTAGTTTAAAAGACCTTGATATAAAACTAAGCAAATTTGGCATAGTTTGTAGCTTCAGAAGAACTTTGATTTATTACTAGGAGGCTAACTCATTAACCTGGCTGCAGATTATTCATCAAGTTCAACCGTGTTAGAATTAAAAGGTCTTTGTTTTGCGAAACAAGAAAAATACATACCTTGGCAGTTATTAGCTATATTAAAACTATAGTTTGGGTTAACTTCAGTAAGTTTATATAATATTTACATTAATGAGTGTATGTGGTTGATGCTATTGGTAGAGCAAAAACAATTTTAATGTAATCCTAAAATACCTGTGCAGTCAACAACAATGTTTGAAATGGCTGAATGAATTTAGTCGACGAGTAACTTGAATGTTGTTAAGTATTTTTATTGATTTATTGATGATTCAAATAATATAATATTCAATAGTGCAATACTACGTTTTTGGCACAATTTGATCAATCACATCGATTAAAATTAAGGATATATCGGGGAACTGAGAAATGTCACCAAGTAGTGCTTCCAATGTCTTTTTTTCTTAACAGATGCATTTTAAAAGGAACTGCGCATTTGTTTGTTTATTTATTCAATCTACATGCTTTTAAATACGATGCAGCTGAAACTGCTTAGCAACCAGATAGACAGACAAACAAACCACCAGACCATCCAGTTGAACAAATGAACTCGCTCCGCTCGTTTAACTACTTCACTTTCCACGATTACTCACAAGAGCTGTTTAATTACCATGTAAACACGTTTTCATGTCATAAAAGTACCATATTGAGCAGGTTTGTTCTAACATAAAGAGCAAACAAATGATCAATCGAAAATACATGTTAAGATAATAATTGAGTATATAGTAGTTGATTGAAAAACACAAACAATCCAATAAATCTTTCCAATAATAACCCACTAGTAAATGAGTTTACTGCATTATTTGTGATTTTAATTATAATAAACTACAAGTTCTAAACCCAATAAGAAGCTCTCTTAGATGTAGTAAAAGTACATTATCTTATCTGCATAAATAAACCATTTATGTCCAAAATAACCTTTTCTTTGCTATTTTGCTCTAGAAACAACCAATAACGCAGCTAAAGTTGCACTATTCCCAAGAAATAAAGGTTTTTTGATTATATTTATGTGGCAAGGACATCGGCTGTTTCTTATACAAATCTTAACATCTATCTATACTAATATATAAAAGTGAGATGGTGTATATCTGTCTGTTCCACAATCACGCAAATACCACTGGACCAATTTTAATGCAATTTCACAGGAATGTGGCTTATATACCTGGCCAACACATAGGCTATTAACATGTTTGATAATCTTATTACTTTCAAGACGGCGGTCATTAATAAGACCACATTACATGTGAAAATTTATAAGCCCAATACTGTAACGTGAAATTCTAGAAAACCGTAAAAGATATTTAAGTTTTGACAGCCCAAGCTTTAAAATTTAATCCTCTACAAATATAGTTCTGAGCATTTTGAAGTAGAATTTTGTATAGTAATTTAATTTCCTTGCGATAGCATAATAGAATTATTTATCCCTCATCAGTTGCGTGGGAGAGGTTTTTATACAGGGAATCGTAGGTTCCAGGTTTATGTCCAAGTTACATTTACTAACTCAAAGTGTTGAATTCTTTTTTTTATGAAATGATAATTGTTTAAAGAATATAGTATTTAATACTGCTATACTACGTTTCAGGCGCAATTTCATCAACCACATTGATGAGGATTATGTATATATCGTGGAACTAAGAGGTGTCACCGAGTAGGCCAGTAGTGCTTCCAAGATGGTTTTCTTAACTGGTGCATTTAAAAGGAACTGTACAGTTGTGTATTTATGTATTCTATCAACATGTTTTTAAATAACATAAATGCTAATTCAAACTATTGAAATTCGCTAGTACCGACATGGGTTTGTATGCAAGCTTACCTGTACTTTTTATACACTTCAAAATATTGTCCAATTGGAAATTGTTGTTACTAGGATTTGTTTACTATTTGCACAGTTTGAAACTTATTGACTGCCGGTACTAAAATGTAATATTATGCCTTTCCATGAGCCTGGCATTATTATTTATGTATGAGAACGGCATACTATTTCAAACTAAATTATCATTTAGATCATGTATATTACTTAAAAAAGGAATTTACGAATTTGTCCAATTTACGAATTTGTAAGAATTTTCCAAATACTGTTGTATTCTGCCTCATTCCAAGATGGTGGATTTACTTGCTGTACACTACTTAAACATTGCAAATAAAGTATGCGCCGTGTCGATCTTTTGGCTTTTCAGACATTTCCTTCAAATCGTTTTGATACGTTGTTTTGAGACACCATCCTAAGGGGTATTTGGCGGTAAATATGACATGAATGGCGATTTTGATTAGTGTTTTTGATGGATGATTAGGTGTAGTATTGTTACAAACCAGGGTCGACTGTTCCTCAGATTGGGTCAATAGCACAACGATCAAGGTAATAGACCATCGGCTCAACGTGATTTCCGAACCACGATATGAAAAAATTAAAATATAGGCTATTAAAATGTATATTAAAATTCTATATGCTATAAACCCAGCACGGTGTAGAATTGTATATTTAACAGCCACAAGAGTTCTTTGCTGTGAAAAAAGAGAGTATTTAATGTGACAACATTATTGTAGCTAAAAATAATAGTTTGTATCACGCAAAGCCCGATACATATGACCAATTTCGCAGTGACCAATTTCGTTGTGTGATCTTGATTAACAGACAAGACAACAACATGTGATTCTTCCTCTATGTAATTTTCGTATGATTTGACACAAACTACTTTTAAGTCCACTTTAGAAGAATTTGTTGCGCGTATTTCAAACGTTAAATCATGCATAACTGAACACATTTCTTCAGAAGAGCCGCCTACTTGAAAATATATACTTAAGAACTGTTTAACCCTATTTAAAACTATAGCAACACATCGGGCCTTATTTAAAACAATAGCAAGTCCATAATTTAAAATAATAGGTTCGGGTTTGCTTAAACAGTCCATAAAATAAATGTTCTCCGAAGCTCGAAAGTTATTACGAACAGCGCTTAGTAGGAAGTGGTTTCTTTAAACTGGCCATTTTCCTCTTGGCTAGGTGATTTATATGGCAATAGCCTCAGCCTGCAGGCCGCCCCAGCCGCCTCGGCTTTCCATATAATTTGCGATCTGGGAAATTAGTTCTGCCATAACCTTGCGAACTTATTATTTTCTACGTGCATAATCTCCATAACTATGCATGGATGAAATATTGTTTCCTCGCTCAATTATGAGAAGGGAACCAATTTGTTTTATTAACACGGTAGAAATTGAGTTTATTTAGTTTTGACATTACATTTGATTGGAACGTGGCTCTCTCTGGCAGCAAGATCTGGTGCACAGAAGCGAGACATGTGACGTTTATGAAGTCGCCTCGTCAACATAAGGAAGCTCTCTCTGTTGACTCGCTTGTCAAATTAAGCGTCTCACATATCAGCTTTCCTTTATTTCCAACGTATTTTATTTTCTCCATTTCGTCACAACAAGACACATTATATTATTCGTAGCAGCTCAAAATTAGAGCAGATATAAAATAAATAAATGTATTCTGGTATAAAACAAGATATTTCCTGAATAAAACAAGATTTACGTCAAAACCCAATATTTGTAATTTTATTATGAGGCGCCTTTCAACAGCAAAGCTGCCATAATCTCTTTTTGAGATAACCTCAAAACTAAATGCATAAAATACTTGTCAACATAAACATTCAAGAAATATAAACATATGGTAATTAAAATTTAGAATTAGTTAAAAATTGAGAAAATATTTATAAATAATAGCGGACCCGACAGACTTTGTCCTGTCAAAAAGATTTGTAAGGTGACAGTTTTTTTTACCGTACATATGTTTTATAAAAATAGGGATATCAGCTGGCAACGAATAGCAATAAAGCTCAAATTGACTACGATTTAGTTAGAAAAGTTTGTATGGGAAAAAGAAAAGGGCTGTTTTAAGGGGGTTTCCGGCAATTATTCGACTTTTTCTCGCCGTAAAAACCATCCTTGAACTCCAACGAACATTTAAAAAGGGATTTGGCCAAATTGCTCCAGGCGTTGTTGAGTTATGCGCTTACCAACACATTTTGCTATTCATATATAAAGAAAATTTTATAAATAAATTTACATCTTCTTACACAGTGCAAGTTGCTATATACAAAGAATACTATAACAAATTTTGACTGTTGATGTATAAATGATTTCGTAAAATTGCAATTGAGCTTTTGATACAAATGATTAATATAAAATTTAATGACTCTTGTTTATATTATAGATAAAATGTACAGAAATTTTCAAATTCTTGAAAAAACTTATTTGTAAGTATAGCCTATTTGTATGTATTAATGGACCATCTTTATTTTTCATTAAATCTTCTTGTTTGTTTTTATTTATGTACAGGGTTGCCCAAGAATTTAAGTATCTTTTTTGTTACTTGTTTTAAAACTATGATGTTGTTTCTTTGTTGATGGAATGATTAACAAAGGTTGGCGACTGCGGATTTTTCAGGTGTATTGTATGTTATAATTGAGAAATGTTCTTTAAATCTTGTTCCTAAATTTCGTTTAGTCTGGCCTATATATTTTTTGTCACAATCATTACATAATATTAAATTATTTATTATTAATTTATTTTAGCGCCTAAAAAATATATAGGCCAAATTAAACGAAATTTAGAAACAATATTTAAAGAACATTTCTCACATATAAAATACAATAGACCTGAAAATCCGTAGTCGCCAACCACTGTTTAGATAACAATAATTCCATCAACAAAAACAATATCACAATTTCAAAATAAAACACACAAAATGGGACCTTAAACTCTTGGGAAACCCTGTACAAAAATAAATACAAACAAAGAGATTTAATGAACAATGAAGATGGTCCATTAGTATATACAAAACTATTCACAAGTAAGTTTCTTTCAAGAGTTTAAAGTTACATTTTATTATACAGTATATAAATATTTTCTCAATTTTTAACTAGTTCTAAATTTTGGATACGATATGTGCATACTTTTAAATATTTATGTTGACAACTATTTTATGTGTGTAGTTTTGGGTTATCTGATGGTGACAGCTTTGCTGTTTAAAGGCGCCTCATAATGAAATTACAAATATTGGTTTTTAATTTTAAATTTGTTTTTTCTTAATGATCCAATATTAGAGCTCACTTTTCAAAAGATTATACCATGTATTTCATATATCTCGCTACAAATTTCAGGGTTCTTTTACTTGAGCTTAAAAAGTTATTATCAAAATTAATTGTTTTTCACTTATTTGTTTGAACCACAGAGGAATAGATAGGAATGGATAAGGAATAGTTTGGAACCGTTCTTAAAATGAAGTCTAAGGGCCGTTTTTTTTTAATTGTCTTCTAACCAGCTGGTTAACTAACCACCGGTTAAGATGTTTACACTATGCAATGTTGCAACTAACGTTTTCATACAACGTTCAAAACACATTAATAGCCTACATGTTTGAATATTGCAATAAAAGTATTCTTTTTCCATCATTTTTTCAACTTTACATGTATACATTATGCTAAAATAGTTAAATACAAACTGTAACCCTAAAGTGCAAAATCAAAACAGACAAAGTAAAACTTAGCCTACGAGTAAAACATTTAAAGCTTTCTTATTGGTTGGATGCCGCTTAAATTTTAACCGCCGGTTAAGGATGAATAGAAAAACTGCCCTATTAGTCTCTTGTTATTTGATAGTGTTTTTTCTTTTTGCCAGGAAACCTGTTTATTTTTGTTAGATAATCGTAAACTTAAGTATAAATGCCCTTAACATAATTATGTAAATACCCGCTCAAGTTCATAAGCTAGCATACTCGAAAAAGCGAAAAAGAATCTCTAAATAATTGTGGACAAATGATTTTTGGTCCAATTTGTATGGCTTTGGATGAACGTGCACAACTATATAAGATAATATTGTATCAATTAATAATTTAATATGTTTTACTAATATCGTTATCAACACCGGTTGATTCCTTCCAAGATGGCGAACGTAAATTTGGGAACTTCGCTAATACAGTATTAACTTGCGAACTCCGCTTCGGCTATAGTTTATTAGAAGTTAATATTTTATCGTCCTGGCACGTACCATGTTTTATCTTTTTCAATATTTTTCGTAAAACTCGTTGACAGTTGACATACTAGTAATGTGCTTGATCAGAAAAGCGTTGGAATAAAACTACTGTAAGTACTTTCAGGAGTTGTGTGTGTGTGTGTGTGTATCATTTAGTACAAAGAAAGCTAGGCCAACTACATGGTTGAATGTTTAATGTCTGGTCCTGCTCTTAACTTAACAGTATAAGTTAAACTCTAAACTCTATGACTTGGAAAAGTAATTAGGCCAGGAACGCGGAGAAGTGTTAGAACGGAATGAAGAGAACTTCTGATGAAATGTCAGGCATTTCTCAATAACACCGTAAGCTTTGGAGACATTGAATACACGACAGTAGTTCTGAATGCTCTTAAATAATTCAGTCGTCCATTTTTCTCCTTTGTAAAGTGAACTGTTTGTAGTAAATTGTTGTAAATGTTGACTACGATAGATTATGTTATCGATGTTTCTCAGTGGGAATGTGTAATCTAACATGTAACCTGTCACCAGGCCTGACCATTAGTTAGATCTATGATACGCTATGCTACACGACATTAGTCATTCTCCTTTTAATATAGGCGTCACCCATCGTTCTTCATCATGCCACCCGCTGCCATCATGCCACCATGTGTACTGTGTACTGTGTAGGTAGTCTAGTCTGCATTCAGCCGGTCGAAGAAAACCCTCAACAAATAGTTGAACATTCATTATGTTCTCGTCACTCTAATTGTTTTAGACAAAATAAGAATTTATCAATCTGTATCTTAAAAACTATTTACCGGTGCTTGAATTTAACGAACACAACGTGTCAAGGGATAGTGTAAATTGTTCTCGTGATTGTTGAGAGACACCTATACTGAAATTAGGAATATCAGTTCTTGTATATAGTAGTCACTTCATAAGAAAAAAGTTCCATTACTTCTCAAAACGTTGTGAAAACTTTTGGGAATAGAAACCCATTATTTTTGACACTACAGGTTGTTTGGTTTTAAATTGTATTGCCTTATACGAATGTTCATAATGTTAAATATGTCGTAAAAGTGTACAGAACTTTGTATAATAGTTTTTACAGTGTTGCGAATGGAGTACAGTTTTATGGCATTTTACTCACAAAGATATCATAGGATTTTACTCTATACCTACCATATACCTGTACTATAATTATGTTGGTTAAAGTTACTATAATATGAATTTACAAAATAATAACTTTTAATTCCTGTATATCTAAACGTAATAGCTCGTCAGTTAGAAAGTACAAGTTAATCTATGAATTCAAATCAGAAGTGAAAGTTAAACTTAATATTATTTAGCTAGGTAAAATATTAAAAGGTGGGGTATTATACAAGGTAGGGTTTTGCCAGACAACAAAACTCAGCGTAATGTAGCGTGAAATATGTGGTTCAGCAATGAAAAAAGTTCATGTATCTGCCTTAAAAACCAAAGAATAAATTGCAATGGCTGTCCAACTTAAAGAAAATCCTTGGCTTTTTTGTAGGGTAGTAAATAAAATTGTCAAACTCTTAATCTCCAACAAAATAAAGCTTAATTACTTCAGCTAGGTTTCAAATTTTGGACAATTTAGCGCCTCAACGACAAATGTGTTTATATAAATAGTGGTTGATTGCCTATATTTGTACAGTAGAAGTATCGTAATTTTCATATTGTTTTGTTTTTGGTTCAGACTTTTGGTTTTTTGAGTCATGCCGATTGTTTAATAACTTTGTAAAAGAGTTTCTATAACAAAGGAGAAGACAAAAATAATGGCTGTGGGTTTTCATAAAATAACTACTACATATGAAACCAGTTCAAATTGCTTTATCATTTTTATCACGTTAGTATTAGTGTACTAATAACGCCACATAATGTTTCAACTTTAATATTTGTTAATTAATTCTAAAGGAGTGAATTCTTTTGAATTCGGCACATAATTAACGTGAAACTAGTTATTAATATGAATAATGTTGATCTACTCGCTAGTTGTTATATTGTATGAATAGCAGCATGAAGCTGTTGTGTAAGCGTGGCAAGTGAAGTAGTGTGTGTGTGAGGGTGTGTGTAAGAGTGTGAATGTGTGGGTGAAGTGTATGTAAGTGACGGTGATGATGATACTCAGCACTAGAGAGGCAATGTCGCTTGAAACGATGTGCCACCACGACCACAATATCCATATATCTGACACATCTTCACGTGTTTTGTATCCAACAACGCGCCATATCACTGCATCCATTCCCCCTAATGTGGGCATGTTTCTTGTGGATATTCTGAAGTACTGTAGATTTGTATTTGGAGATGTGTGAAATATGAAATGATGGATACCAAGTGTGGCTAGTACCAGTTACATGTAAGTGGTTATTAATTCCGCAGAAATATTTGTGTACAACGGAAAACCCGCTAAGCAAAAAGCTCCAGGAGTGATTTCAGTAGTGGACGGTTGGTTACCAATTAGTATAATTATGTTTACAAATTGGTTCATTTGTCCATTGTAGAACAAATATATATGAGCAACGAGCTTGTGCTCAGATCAAGATATAAATTAGAAGATACTCGTACTTAAACAAGTAGAAAGTGATTTGGTTAAGAATTCGTAACTTCAGTTTATTTTTAAGTAATCCCCTTGTAAAAAACATATACCCTTTGTACAAAACATGGTCAAAAGATCACGGCTTTAGAGTGTTTTTGAATTTTGAAGATTCTTCTAAATCTTTTATATTTAAAGGGAGTTTATTGAATAGTCTGACACTAACTAGCAATGGCAATTTTTCAAAGTCGTTGTTCTATGATGAGTAACTTGTAAGTTGTCCCCACCTCTTGTTTCTTATGGATGAATATTTCTGCTTTAAACCAAACTGCGAGTTTGAACATTATCTCACAATTTAAATGTGTTATAATGTTTGATAATGATAAAGTCTATTATAATAACCTAGGCTCTCATTTGCAACATCGGGTTATTCATGTATTTTTTTAATAAATTTTAAAATGTGTAAAATATGTTTGAAAATTCAATGTAAACCCAGTTTTGAATAGCATAGTGAATACAATCTGCCTGAATCATACACCGTAACTTACACTTAAAAATATGCGTTCTAGGCCAACGGGCTGTTTCAGCCTTTCAATGAGATCGAATCCTACAAATTGCCGTCCATTGGAAAGTATTGAAGAAAGTGTTGAAAAATCAATGGCCACCATTATCAAACAGATAATCTGACCGCCTGATTGTTGCCGAGGTTGACCTTTAAAATTCTTAAAGAAAGATTGTTTGCTAAATTTTGTTGAGCCCCGATGAACCGTTCGTCCTCTATCATGTTTACGGATGAACAAAATATAGTTGCTGTTATTCTTTATAAACGTCATCATTAACGATCATTACTTTTGAGGTGCAGGTACCCTAAAACGGATCTTTAGTCAAAGTTTCACCGTGAGTACTATTCTTATAGCATATAGTTCCTTTTTAGAACTTCGCTAAAACATATGGAAATGATGTTACGTCCGAGGCAGGACGTTTTTACATCCGCTCCCAGCTGCGGCTGCTACAGGTAGATGTTTAGTGTTTACCTTTTGTTATCAGCTCATCATGTTTAAGCATAACGTTTCAGCTTCTGTTAAAGAACTGAGGGATCCAGACACTTTGACATTCTGATTATTAGTTGGTTGATTGTAACTGTTAGTGTCACGTGACGAATGAGAACGTGATCACGTGATCAGTCAACGTGTTTGCCGCTTCATTAGTGTCACAGCCCTGCCACTTCCTTCCCTTGCCAACCTCACAACCAACAAATCAGAAACCACCAACCAACTTCGCTATATGTTCTCTTATTTTTGCGATAAACATTGACACCCCGAACATTGTTAATGAGCAAACATGTGTTTAGTTTTATTATGTATTGTTGTTATCGGAACACCAGCCAAATTGTGTACTGTCGATCCAATCTAATTTTGTTTAAACTACTTTTGTGGACCAAGTATGAGGACTGTTCAGAATTTACTTCCGTTGAAGTACAACTTGTAGACGAGTGAAACGGTATGTCAAGTTTTGTTTTGTCATTCTCATGCTCTCTTAACATCGTAAAATTTTCTCTATTCCCGCAAACTAAATACAAGTATTAGCTCTATTAACTTTTTTTACTATGTTTTGTGACTACGCACCGTGCGCACCAAGTCTCTTAGATATTGGCAGCGGAATGTCATGCAATAGCATGGGAAACCTTATGCCTTCGTTTATAAGTGCTCCGCAACGTATGGTGAATATGCCAAAGAAGGCTCTTCAACAAATGTTGTGCATTTTCCTATTTTTTAACAGAACTTAATTTAAACCAAATTGACAGTACAGCCTCAGGGTCCAGGCAACCTGTTTGTTTTTAGGCAACCTGTTTCTTTTTCCTTTTTGATACGCCCAAGCAAAATGGGAGTCTGGGGATCATCTCCCGGAAAATTGTCGTTAACTACAAACGAAATTTTGAGTTTTGAGGCTCTCTGGGTTGATTTATCAAACAAACGGTTAACAACAAGTGGTACAAAACAAACAAAGTGATTGTTAATATCTCTGGGGATAAAAATTTGATCCAAATAGATTTTCCAAGAGACTTAATGTAGAACTTGTCTTATGTGAAGGCTCTATACAGTCTAGACTTCTCATAGATTACACATTTATGGAAAATTCCATCAGGGGGCAAAATTGTTTAACAAACTTACCGAAAACATTAAATCCACTCAAAATTTCCATTCAAAAAAGTTAAGAGCTTATCTATTGGAAGGCTCATACTACTCTGTTGGAATTTACAGATCAGAATTTAAATAATGATAATTAAATTGTATTATACATTTAACTAGGTTTTGTAATACTGTACTCTTACTAGTGGTTTACTTTGTTTTATTTTAAATATTTGTTATACTTGTTTCTGTTTCTTTTCCTTTTTCAGCTTTGCCAAAACAAAAGCTTTTTTGTATATTCTGGCAAATAAAACTATTATTATTATTATTAAGCTTGTTTTGTATTTTCAATTAAAAAGGACAAAATCAAATTGGCAAGTCAAACCACACTAAATTTATTGTACAGTACAAATAACTTATACAAACAGTGTTTGAATAAGAGTTGTATACTTCTTCCTAATTACTCTATCAATCGTTAGTCTTAACAATGTTTACTTAATTACTTAATTGAACCTTCCTTTGCTAGAAGACTTGATATGTCTGTGGATATCTTTCCCATTTCCTCTGAAAAACCACTAACTATACTAATGAGTTCAGCTTTAAATTGGGTTTTTCTGGAAAACTTTTATGACTGCACGTTGATTTACCTTTTCCGGTAGTTTCAACAACTAAAACGCAGATAGACTACTGGAATGCGTTCGTATCCTGGTGCTGATTTCCTCGCCAACGTCATTTACACTTTCGTTTAAAATATATCTTCAGCAATTTCATACAAGTCGATCCTCTAAGATCATCTTTACTGTCACAATGAGACGCAAGCACGTTGCAAGGCTGAATCACGAACGAGTAGGCGGTTTACATTCGTTAGAAGGAACAGAATAGGAGAATGTCCTTCTCTCGTAAAACGTGGGATCCTGGTCCCGAATTTCTCGTAAAATCGCGAGACTAGTGCACTGTTTAGTGTTGTTTTAATTAGCTTATTTCAAACCAGCATATTATGTTAGGAGTAAATTTTCTCTACAAACTCTGACTACACTAACTAATAATAAAACTAAAAGTTCAAACTAAAAATCCCACATTTAGTCAATGGGTTTGGGGTAACGAAATATATAGGACCGTATACATCCTTCCTTTCTTTTGCAAAGGACACTCGCTAGTCCTCCAATAGACACCTGCCACGAGGCTGGGTGCAGGCCTGCCTACCCACAAAGCAGTAGCTATGCTCATTGAATAGATAAAGTCAACTAACAATAGATGAACAAAATTTGAAGAACAAAATACATTTGAAAGGCATTATGTTTCTTACCTATCATGATTTTCAAACAAACAAGTAACGACTGACCAACGGATATAGTAGCAAATTTATATTCTAAACAACATTGTATCTTAAGCACGTTTTGCACAGTTTTATACTTCAGATTTGAATGCAAATTATGAAAGTAACAATGAGTAAGGTTTCTTTGCTCTACAATTTATGAGTCAATTTTCCACCCTTTTAATGTTTGTAAGCAAAGCTTTAGCAATTAAACCCGCCGTCTGAAACAGCCCATTTGCTTCCCGAGCGATATTCCCTCGCAGAAACAAGCTTGGCGTTGGCGAGACTTGCAACTAACGAAAACACAATATGACTGATTATTCTAATATATAAAGGTTTGCTACAACTTTAATGTTTACACCCAAATAAATTGTATATTCTTCACCAAAAAATACTCTTTTAACCATTATTATAAACTATTTTTATACCATACAAGTTTCCTTACTATTACAAATCAATTACCCGATATATCGAGCAGTTTTTTAAATATTGGGAACATTTGCAAGTATTTTTGTAAGTATCGGCCAATATGCACCCAATTCGACAATATCTGAACCATTATTAACCTAACTATTTTCATACCATACAAGTTTCCTTACTATTACAAATCAATTACCCGATATATCGAGCAATTTTTTAAATATTGGGAACATTTGCAAGTATTTTTGTAAGTATTGGCCAATATGCACCCGATTCGACAATATCTGAACCATTATTAACCTAATGTATATAAATTCAAATAGTCAAGTCCCCTCAATACAAGACCCTATGTTACATGGCTTTGCAAGAGCGCATGAAAGACTGTTATAGTAAGTATGGTTTAGTTATTTCGGATTTAAGTTGTCTTATAAGGAACAAAACTCGTGCAAACTTGACACATACCTTGGAAACGTGGTCATTCCACCTAAACTTTGAGTCTATCCAAAATCCAAGTAGCTTTACCGCTACTTCCTCTGGACTTCCAGGAACACACCAAATCCACGAATCCCATATTTTTTAAGCTTAGAAATAAGAATGTCACTTGAGACAACAACAAATGCTGTGCTCAGGTCACACAGTCTAAGGATAACTGTCCTTATTTTCAAAAGCATCCGAGATCATACCAACAAGACTGAGCAAGGCAGTGGTTGTGAAGCGTCCGCTCCTGAAACCATGTTGGGCATCGACTAGCAACTTATTCCGCTCAAGGTAGGCCTTAACCTGTTCATGACAATTTCAAATTCTTTGGAAAGAGTGAACAAGATGGAGATCGGCCTAAAGTTGGACTGTGGACAAGACTGATGGGTCACCTTTCTTAAAGATTGGGGTAGCGCGAGCCACTTTCAATGTGTCAGGAAAAACACCGAGAGACAAATGTTTACAAGAATGATGAGAGGGACCAAAATGAGTAGAGCTAGACAGACCATGAACATCTTGGCTTTTGTAATCTTTAAAGTCTCGAACAATATTATTTAGCTCATTGCACTCACCTCGGTACAAGATTCAAGTATGAGATTTGGTGACACATCTCTGAAGCACCTATTTATAAGTATCTATATATTTTGTGTTTCATTTTGGGTTGATATTTTTCACCTGAAGACGGGGATTTCAGATACCGAAACGTCGTACTTATATTTGTATTAACTCAAAAACTAATGAAAACGTCTCTAATAATATTTTAACCTCAGAAATTGTACCATCATCAACAATAACAAACTTCAAACAAAGATTATAACGTCTACTTTTTATGTTTTAACCGTATTATATGTTACTATTAAAATTTTTTCCTAATGGAATTGTTTTAAAAGTTGTATGTAATGCATGAATCCTTATAATAGTTGTCGTGTCAAAATACAAACGATAATGAAAAAACATTTATTGAAATGCTTTATATTTATTTATACATACGATTTTTCTATTTCAATGAGATGAGAGTTAACAGTAGTTAACTAAAAGTTACTTTGAAAACAGTATACACTCTCTTTATCCTGATTTATGCAATACCAAGTTTCTTTTGATTTCATAAATGTTATTTCAACCTGTTTGACATGAAACAATATATGTCTTACAATAATTGTTTAATAAGTAAGTTTGATTAACTTAGAATTAGCTAAAATTTTAATTTTTTAACAATTAAAACATATTAGAAAATCTTCAAAGCAAGTTTAGGATATATTTTTTGTTTTTTATTTGATTATAGATGCATTGTTGTCCAATAAATTCACGGCTAAAAATATGGATGGTTGTTTAGTTTTTAAAAATATGTTCTAAAATATTATATAATAATTATAGTCATTTGTGGGGGACTTGTTTTAATTAGTCCACAAACATTGATAAAACATAAAACAGAGAATTTGGCATATGATTGCTGGATGTCTAAAAGTACTGCTGAACAAGAAAGTATCCATAACAAATTACTGTAATCATTTTATGGTCTAAACTCTAAACCCATCACAAAACGGGCAAACCATTGATCCAGATATAGAATAGAAATCTATTTATTGCAGGATTAAACCAAATAATACAAAAATTGTTAACTAAAACAGTTGTCTTAAGTTAAATTGAATATGTATATTCTTAATAAATACATACAGCCATTACAGAACTTAACATTACTAATCATCAAATTCTGCAAAAGGGAGTCCTTACAGGCAAAATCCCAGTTATAATGGAACCTAACGCTAAATTAGCCTCCCCGGAAAAACTAATCTTAATATTACAATTTAAAACAAAAGATTTTACAAACATATTAAAAGCAGGTTTTCTGATTATCCAGATAGGGTTGGAATGATTAATTAATCCAGATAGTTGAAGTTCTACTGTAAATAAATATTAGCTATATAGCAAATTAATATTGTCAAAAGCTATAATCTTTACGTTAACAAAGCCAGAATCGTTAAATTTTAACAAGATACTAAGCAAACAAGCCTTTGTAATAAAATAAACTTAGTCTGAAAACTAGGTTGCAACAACATTCTTATCCCATTAAACCTAAGTGCATGCTCTTGGTGCTTAGTTTAATTTGCTCCTTTCTTTTGTTCACAACCTAGCATTAGCATAATACCCAGCTAAAAGCTAATTGCCTGCTCCTACATTAACTTAGGTACATTCAATCTGCTTAAAGTACAATGTTTGACCTTTGTTAAACTAAAAATAAAAAATAATTAAGGCCTACTATTTACATAAAAGCCAGCACAGTAACTCCTTCCGGATGTGGCTTCTAAAGTTGTTATCATTCATCTCCTTCACTGCACTGGGGAGTCTATTGAGGAGTTTTATTGCTGCCATCGAGTAACAGTTCTGGGTCCTTGCAAGCCTGTATCTTCTCACTTCTAGCTCCAAAGCTGTACGAGTCTTGTGGTGGTGCGTTGAGCTTCTAGTTTCAAGCAGATTTAAATTGTGTTTGATATGAATAAGTGAATTAAAGATGTACTGACTGAAGACTGTGAATATTTGAATATTTTTAAAAAGTGGTTTGCTTATAGACTTTGATTATAACTGTGTTGTCTACTGAAGCCAGGATTCTAATTGCCTTCTTCTGGAGAAATAGGATGTCACTGCACGCTGGTGAATGTCCCCACAGCAAGATGCCATAAGTGACATCACTGACATGACTGTGGAAGAAAGCATGATAGATGTTAACTAAGTGATCAGTGTTCAGGATTCTAGAAAGCTTCCTAAGAACATAAATTACTCTAGACAGCCTCAAACAGACCTAGCTGGGTTTTTCTTCGTTTAACTTTAACTGGTTACCCTGGAACCAACTCTTCGCTGTAATTAGAGACTCCTCCGCATCCATGAGTGTTCTGTTAATCTCCGTAGCTCTGTTTATGAGCGTATTATCGTCTGCAAATAAAAGAGTCCTGCCATCCAGATAAAGATCATTAATGCGAATAATAAATAGAAGAGGCCTAAGGACACTCCCCTGAGGGACACCATTTATGACATCCTTACATTGAGAAGCAGCCCCCTCAAGAGTGACCACCTGCTTTCTGTTTGTCAGGTAACTCCTTACCATACCCAGGGCGAGAGTTTCTGTAGCAGTACTTTGTGGCTGACGCAGTCAAAGGCTTTACTTAGGTCACACATCGTTAGGGCCGAGACTCGATCCTCCTCAAAGGTAGCATTCGCCTGGTCCATCAGGGATAACAGAGCAGTCATTGTAGATTTGCTCCTGCAGAAGCCTTGTTGCGATTCGGAAAGAAGGTTGTTTTCCTCAAAGTAGTCCTGCAATTGTACCTTTACTGTAGTCTCAAGCACCTTGGACAGCACGGGCAAGACAGATATAGGTCTGTAGTTTGACAACGTACTAAAGTCCCCCTTTATATGTATAGGTACTGTTCTGGCAAGCTTCAGACAGTCGGAAATACACCAGTCGATAAACAGGATTTAATTAGCCCGATAAGGGCATCAAGATGCTTTCTGCTATTCACTTCAGGACACAGCAAGACATGTTAAACACATCCGGACTATTTGACCACTTAAGGTCCATAATGGTATTTAAAACTTGAGCAGGACTCACCGCCGACAGTTGATCCAAACCGCATCCCCCGACCGCAAATGCAGCAGCTGCATTTTCCTCGGTGATGACAGATGAGTCAGGAACTACCGGCAGTTGTTCAATGATTTCCTTCACGGGCCTGATGAAAAGGTTGTTTAAGTCATCAAGACTATTTACAGATGTACAGATTTTTGTTTTGGGGGTATTTAACTTAACATTTTCCCAAGCTGCTTTGCACTTATTAGGACAGTAATCAATGTACTCCATGTTCGCGGCCTTTTTAGCGGCTTGCACCCCGTTATTTCTGTAGGCCTTTTTAGCTTTAAGATAAAGTGTGAATAACCTATTCTTAGTGTCATATGTTTTGATACTTTCTGCAGAAAGACTTACCTCCATGCACACTACCATATGATCCGCCACCATGGTCCGATAACTGATACCTTGTAATCCCAGGAATCCAGGTCCGTTGCCACTGTGTCCAGACAGGCTTCACCTCTAGTTGGTAGTCTATTACCGATGAACAGTCCAAAAGATGGCAGCTGGTTTGTGAAAGCAGCTTACTCTCTTGAACTGCCCTCAAAGTGAATGTTGAAATCACAGAAGAATAGTTTTGGAATTCCTCCCTGACAAGAAGACAAGACAGTTCTCTATAAGTGAAATAAATTCTCAAAGTCCCCATCTAAAACTACCTATTAAATATGATGCCTCCTTAAGGCTAAGTTCAACAGCAGACATTTCTAATGTCTTCTCGACACAAAATTTACTCAGATCTAGTGGTTTTGGACTTAGATGGTTGGCAACGTAAACAGCCGAGCCACTGTTTCTATAAATTGTTCTACTGTAGGCCGCTTTTAGGGTTAGATTGAATATACTTCCATTTAGCTCCAACTCATCCCTAACAAGCCAGTGCTTACAAGCATAATACATTCGGCCTTTTGTCATCAATGAAAAATGTCACAACTTCCATTTTAGTCCTTAGACAATATACATTCAGTGAGGATACATACATGACGACACTGTACTCACCCATATACTTAAATGAGTAATTAAAATAGAACATTCCAATTGGATGTTGTATGCAACCCATAATACAGTATCTGTCAATAAATAAAATTTTAATATAGACCTATCCTACAATCAACGTAAAATGGCTCATCCTTGTAGCGTTTGCACTAAGGACTAATCTATGTACTCGTATTATACCATCACCATAATCTTCTTATCGACATCGTTTGCATGCATTTTTTTGTTTCAGAGGGAAATTTGTGAGTCCCCACTGCATTGACTGCAATTTCGTCTCACAGTTAACATGTTTCACCCATGTTTCATCACCAGTAACAATCCGATATTTGTAGTAATGGTCCAAAAACGTTAACGCTGCACTCATTCACTGATTTTTGTGATTTCATTAACTTTTTCCGCAAGTTCGGTATTTGCCACGGCGCCACGCTGGGTCTTCCACTCCGCTTTTCGTCGTGCACATTTGTTCTGCCATTTTTAAAGCGAATGCTCCATTGATGCACTCCACCTTCAGTGATGGTATTGTCCCCGTACACTTCACAAAGCTGCCGATAGATTTCAATCGGTTTACAGTTTTGCAGCCAAAAACCTTATTACTGCACTTTACAGCTCGCGGGATTTTCAATTGACAAAGACATTTCAGCGACACTGTAACGTAAAAGTACACAGACCTGAGAGTTGATCCTAGATGCAGACTGAACTGGGAAACAACCACATATCAAGATGGCGATAAGCCCTAGCGGGGTACTTCCAGCTTGTTCTATCATATTCTTGATAGAGAGGAGTGAAAAATAATACATTTATACAACAACCAACAGATATTTTTATTTTTACATTTTAACCAAAAATCAGGACACCCTTTTCGTGATAACGGTTGTAAGACAGTAGAAGATTCATTTGTCAACAAGGTAACCCTGCAGGATTGAGAAACCTCCAGGTTCAAAACAGGTTCTAGTTTTAAATGTTGTATATCGATCTTATTTTGCTGAAACATTAAAAGTAATAGTAAATACTAAATGCATTTAAATTTTGTATAATTAGAGTCTTTTAAAGGATCTTTACCAGCTAATTAGCCAATCTCGACAATTAGCCATAGTAGGAGTTTTTACAATTTATAATGTCATATACAGGGTGTTGGTGAACTCTCTCAGGATACTTTGTACACATGTTAACTTGGGTCAAAACAATAATATTTTACCTTAAAACAGGCGTCTCCAGTGTCCGCCTGTCTGAATTTTTTTACTAAAATAATTATAAAAATAAAACTAATGCACCTAATTTTCTACCAAACTTTAGTCAAAAATTTAAAATACTAATTTCTAATTAGTAAAAATAAAATCAGTTATTTAATTTAACTATCAAACTTCAAAATGGCGGTCATTTAAAATTTTAAAACTGAATAACTCAGAAACAAGTTCTTTTACAACAAATTAACAAGAAAAATTATTTTTTGTGTATTTCATTTTATTTCCAAAAATGTGTAAATTTTTAACGTCAAATGTAAAATAACAAAGTTATTGAAATGTATGTCTTCTGGCTTAAGACCGCCATGCAATCCCCCGTCAGCTAACACAGTAAGAACAATAAAACTGAAAACATTATTTTGATTTTGGAGCTGCCTAAATTTGCATGGACATCTTTACAATCAATCATAAGTCGTTTCCGGTTATGCATCCTAGTCAGAGGTTGTCATTGTGAACAGCTCTTGAACAAAAAATTTAAATAAATTTTGATGTACTCTGTTATGGAAAATAAATGCAAGATACACATGTAATTATGTTTTATTCATTGTACATTTCAATTAATTGAGCGTTATTAATTAAATTAACGTGAATTTATTAAAACATTAATTTATTGAATGTTAGAGTTCTTCTATGGATATCTCTACTCTGTACAAAAATAAATTTACCTTAAAAATATTTTGAGTGCAATAAATTGGTTTAGACACAGCAATTATGAGTATTAACGATGGCTTGATTGATAGTTTTGAATAAATAAAACAATAGTTACATTTGAAACTTAAATTCTTCCAAAACAGAGTACATCAGTATTTAATTTATTTGTGTAATGTGCAAGAGCTGTTCAAAATGAGGACTTACGACAAGGTTGCATAGCCCCCAGCGACTTATCATTGATTGTAAAGATGTCCATGCAATGAGATGGCATTTTGGAAGAATGCAAATTTCAAATGTAACTGTTGTTTTATTTATTCAAAACTACAGTATTAAACTTACGTTAATACTGATAAATATCTGTGTCTCAACAAAACTATTGCACCCAAAATATTTTATGATAATTTCTGCGTACTAATAATTGTTGTGTCCAAACAAAACTATTGCAATAAAAAGGTTTTGAGTGGAATAGTTTTGTTGCAATTATTTGTGGTTTCTTACTTGTTATCATTTTTTCTTTCAGCTAGTCATAAATGATTAATTAAAATGTTGAAGGTAGTTCAATTACCTTTCATGAAAAAAAACACTGGACTATATTACTGTCGTAAGAAGAAACGCAAAACGCTGAACCGTTGTTTGTCAGGAACCTTCCGCCGACTAAGAAGGCATCTTCCACTTGTGTGAAGAACTTTTGTTTCACAACCTACAAAAGAAGTATAACAATATTCATTTGTCTTACATTGATTTTATTCTTGAAAGTTGGCTTAGAAGAACCATTAATGCAACTAGATATGCCGTAAATGTTCAAAATTAAATTCTGTTGTTACACATTTTTTCCAAATAAGAATTAGTTATTTTCCAACTAAAGGATTTGACCTGATCTTTCATAGTCAAATTGTCTAAAGACATTTTTTTAATGGCTCTGTTAAATAGATCAATAGAAATATACGAAACTTCCACTAATTAAAATTTACAATTCAGGCAGAGAGATGTTCAAAATCAAATACCGTTGTTACACTTTTTTTCCAATTGAGAATTAGTTATTTGCCTACAAAAAGATTTGACCTGATCTTTCATAATCAAATTTCTTAAGAATTTTTTAATGACTCTGTTAAATACAGTAGATCAATAGTTTTAAGCTTTTCATGATGTGAAACCTCCACAAATTCAAATTCACAGTTCAGACTAGAGGTACCTTGTGAGTCCCACAGAATTAAAAACTATTCTTTATATTCTAGCATCCAATAATTATTCCAAAAGCCAAAGTATTACAAAACAAAAATTAAACAAAAGAATGTTCTTGTTTAAAAAACTGTGGTGGTAAAAAAATGATAGCCAATTGAGGTCAAGTCAAGTTTTACTTAATAATAGTGTTTTGTTTGTACAAAGCGACAACAGGATCAGTGTAAGAAAGTAGCTAAAGAAGAACAAAGACATATTTGAGGTGTACCACTATTTTGTATGGATATTCCATGAGAACTGTTTTGTTTACTTACTAAATCAATGAATGTTAGAACGGCATTTTGGCTAGGAAGAAATAAAATGCCAGCCCGTTGAGGGTTAGGTGATTAAGTGATGTCAGGTGTTGCAACACCTTTAAGTGTACCAAAGAGCATTTCTCCTCAAAATTTCGATAAGAACTGAGTAGAGACCCTATGCAACAGTCTTCTTTAATAACAATATATTTAAGTACATGAGACCTCAAAGGGTTAGCCTTTCTAAAATAATGGCCTATGACCTTACAGTTTACACACACTAAAAACACCACAAAATCTAATTTGTATGAAACTGACCACTCGATCACCACTGTCTATCTCCCAGACACGAACAAAGGAGTCTTCAGATACAGATAGGACCAAGTTAGCGTGGGAGGCGACATCTAGAGCAGTTATCCACCGAGCATGGGCAGCCACTTCACAGAGTAGAGTAGGTTCAACAGTGGAGAACAGACGAATGTGACCGGAGCCGTAGGCAGCCACTACCATTCCCTCCCACAGTCCCACACTGGTGCATGCTGACCTGTCGATACATAAGCACTTAGGGTCATTCACGTAGGCTGTCTCAAACGTATTACAGACAAACCACGAGACCTAGAAAGACGAAACAAACTATTTATCCAGCAAACCACACCCGAGGATTACAGAAAAATCATGTTAAGCCTCTCAATTTACAGAACTATCTAAAACTGCAGTGTATTTCATAGATTTGAATAGTAATAATTAATAATAAATGCGTTTATTTGTCGTTTGGTATATACATACATTGACAATGTTGGTTATACAGCAAATTAATTG
Source organism: Matsumurasca onukii (assembly GCA_018831715.1). Classification (NCBI taxonomy): domain Eukaryota; kingdom Metazoa; phylum Arthropoda; class Insecta; order Hemiptera; family Cicadellidae; genus Matsumurasca; species Matsumurasca onukii. The sequence continues at coordinate 42,186,080 of CM032060.1, read as the reverse complement.
CCACAGTCATATATAAATATAAAAATATGTTATTAACTTAAAAACATAATAAGTTAGTTTACAGGATAAATAAACAAATAGCGGACCCTTGGCGGGACTATATTCTAAACGACTCCGGAGCGGATCACTCCGCTTGTGCGGGTTTGATCCTCGCAGTCACCACTTACATTTGTAATGTGACTAAACGGTAATGCTAGGTAAAGGTCGAGTTACAGTGGTAGAGAGAACTGTTTAGTCCTAACTTCTCCTCGTTAAACAAGACAAACTTTATCTTTTTTTACAAACAGACTATCTAAGATAAGCAAATAGATACGCCTCATATATATAGCCCATCCTTGACACCCCTCCTCCCAGGTTTAAGGCACCCACGCGGTCCTCGGCTGTTTTGCCAAAAGCGTCTGTGTTGGCTCCAGTGACGGTATAGAGCTCAACTCGGCACTGGGTTATCATGGAAAACTATTTTTTTACATACACTCTATTGCAATGTATTTACTATTGAATACAGACCAGGTAAGTTACTCTTGGAACCCAATTACCATAAAAGTGTATGGAATAAAAAAGTTATTCATGATAACTTGAAAACTAGAAGTGATAGAAACACGGTCCAAAGCTTTAAATAATTTATAAAGAAAAATAAAGGGTGTTACGCAAATGCCAAAAATTCTCTTATTAATTTCCACTATTTTGTAACAGCTCAATCTTTTTGGGTCCTGTTTCCACAAAAGTGCTGTAAACTCGAGAAGCTTTACAGTGGAAATGGTCTATTTAACATAACCTAGCCTTACATGCCAAAACACCGAGATTCAAACTCGTGACCAACAGTTGTAGGTGCTGAGGTACCCATTTACTGTGAGACTTAATATTATTTCCCACTAATGTAAGAAAGAGTTTAAGTAAAATACAACTCTTTAAATATGGGGCACAAGTAAATATACACCCTGGAATCACGCGGAACCTGTGCCGGTAGATTGCCGGACACTCTTAAGTTTTCTTTTTTGAACTGCTGATCTTATTTAAATAACGACAATTTTGTTTTAGCAAGACTCAAAAACAACTTTGATACATACCCAAATTCAGGTAATGTATGAGTTTTGAGTAGTTCAGCCTCCGGCAGAGTCCACAGCACTACTGAACCACCCTCGTCAGCTGACACTACCAGGTCCTTGTCTGCTGCTAAGTCCGTGATTGCCTCTGAGTGTTCATGCTTGCGATCCACAAACACCAACTCCAGCTCATCCCCCAACACTCCAAACACACGGACAACTCCCCTGGCATTGCCTGTAAAATGTATGATAAAACGTCTATGAACTCCCATTCTTCAAATTACTTAATTTAAAATGACTTTGAGGTCTATTTGACTTTTCCAAACCAAATTCAAGACATTAAAAATGCTCAGGTTCTAAAACACTCCAAATTTTACAGAAGAGTGTTCAAAAACACAATTATACATTTGTTTACTTTCCTGGAGTTTTTTTAGTTCATGAGAAAATTCCTTGACTTTTAAGCATTGCTTTGCAAAGTGTTTTCAAGCAAATTCTCTGAATTATTCAGGAGAAATAGGTTTTCTTAACTCTTAAGTTTTCGCGGCTGGTGTCATCACTAAGAACACCGCGGCACAGTTGAAACAAAGTTACTGCTAGACGCTTCGACCTCGCGGTGGTGAAGAGTCAACCTCTGTAGCTGGTTGACTGGCTGAGACTGAGAATGAGCTAGTAAATAATAATTACAGTTCGTAAATTCAGGTTTAAATTTAAGACTGAATTAGTTCTAAATAATGCATCACAGTAATATAATGTACATAACTAACCAACACAGAGGAAGCTCTCAGCGATGGTGGCCAAGCCTCGAGCAAAGTGCTCTACCGGTGGCGAGGGATCCTCACAGGGGTGAGAGAACCGACACTCGAGTCCGTCCGTGTCAAACACTTGCAGCCCTTGACTCGAGGTGATGGCAATCACAGTCTCAAACCCCAGGCTGCACCACATCACCTTCAAACAACATAAGATTCAATTTACTTGAATGCAGTACATTCAATTATATCCTCGAGACAAAATCAAACCTAAATAGTGTCCCACAGTGTTTGTGTAATGAAACTGGCCCTCTTCAGAAATTGACTCATTGTTCACTGCTTCAGAGATTTGTTTCACAATGTACAGACTGTGTTTCACTATTAGAACATTTTGTTTTCCTGCGCAAACAAATGCTTGCAAACCTGGCCTAGTCCTGCTCTTGTTGTGTAAACAGGAATGTCTATATCCATAAACTCTAAAAATGAAATTAAATCCATAATAATAACACCAGAAACAGCACAAAAATAGATCTACCTCAGCAGACTAAAAACATTCTGCGACACTCCAACTTACGCAGGGTTAAAATTTGACAATTCCCCCTATTAACGCAGCCAATTCTATGAATCAAAACACAAAAACTCACAATAAGATTAAAATATTATGTAGCTGATAACCTATACTACACTATTATATTTGTTGCAGTTCAGAGAACAATTAATTACACATGAAACTGGGCTGAAACCTCAAAAACTTGAAATTGGGCCTACACAGCTCACTCATCAGGATCATGCCCTCATCAAGAATGGAAGAAACTGAGGCTCTCCGATCTCTGGGATCAAGAAGAGAACTTTGCAGGTAAGGAGGTTCAGCTTCTGCTAATTGTTTTAGGCTAGCTTATTTTCTAATTTCTGCCATAAGTTAAGTCACACTTCATATAGAGACTGATTCAGATTGAAAATTCTGAAACATCTAACTCTTTACTCACTCATTGTTATTCAAAATTGTATCTCTAAGTGTTTACTCTATATAGTAGGTGAGTAGTTACCTGAGTGACAGTGGCACTCTGACGCTGAGGGTTATCAGTGCAGGGAATATACTTGGCATGAAGCTCTTCTTCACCCACCGCCACCACATTGATGAACCCCTGACACACACAAGCAATCACAAGCACTGCAACACTGATCTAACTTACTGTGTATAATTTAAATCTGAGGAGTTTTTAAGCCCTTAGGGTAATCTAGTCGGCTGGGAGCCAACAGTTTCTCTAGGCAGTCAGTCATTTTTTTAGTTGAAACCAAACAGGGCTTTAGACACTGGCTTGCCACAAGAGGCCAGGCTGATTGGTTCAATCGATTGACTCAAGGCGAGGACCTCTCGCAGTCAAGGGTTCAATTCACCTGTGTATGGTGCAAAGTCTAAGCACTGAGCCAACTCTGGGAGAAGGGGCTTCAACAAATGACCCACTGAAGAGATATGGCTCATCAAATCTATTGAGGTGGCGAGCAGCACTTTCGAGGTAGTAATCCCTGCTCATACAGGAGTAGATCGATGTTTAGTGTTAGGAGTGCACTGTACTACAGAGCAGTTTTGTTCAGATTTAGCTTGTGATATCTAACCTATACGTATGAATTTTTACTTGTTTTATAATATTCTATTCAAAACAGAATTTGAGTGGTTAATCCCGATGTAATATTTATTTATCAACACAAATTTAGTTATTATGTAGACCCAGTGCAGGACCATCTTTTAAAAAGATTTACTTTGTGTGGTGCCTCCTACAGATGTTGGTTTCTTCTTAACAGAGCAAATTTAAATTGATTATTTTACTAATCAATATGCTTTAGTAATTACTGATGAAAATTACTAGGTCATTGGAAGTAACATCAAGAATTGATTATTTTAATTCAATACTTTCTAATCTGTGTAATAAAAAGCCTGCATCGCTTTTCAGTTCTGATCGCCATCATCTACTTTCTAGATTCTAGTAGAAGTTTAGAATTAGGAATATTCTGGGTAAACCTGATTACTACTCAGCAACCACTGAAATATTTTGGATGATTCTTGTCATAATTATAAATACAGTAATGTATTTATTTAGGCTAAAGCATGAATAATATAAATTTTACCTGATGCACCACTGCTATGGAGTCTGCTAGATTATTTTTCTTGGAGGTGCTCACTGCAAGGTTATTTGGTATTGCCGAGGCTGTTGTTAGTAACTGGAGAGGTTTTTGTTTAACATACATGCTACTTGGATATTTAGCAACATAAAGTTAAAGGTCCATACACACTGTCGGTAGATTTTGTTGAAATCTTTTCTGTAAAACAATTCACTATTAACTTTAATATAATAGTTGTGCCCTATAAACCCCAGCATACTAACAACCATAACTTTTGTATGAAAGTTGTCTTTGGAAAAACTAAACTGAAATAGTGCAATTAGCAATTATTTTAAGGATTATTTTCTGAAATATTTTAAGGGTATTTATTATTTCTCAGTATTTCAAAAATTTAGTTAATTTTAGAAACAATAATGTTTTTTTAGTATTTGATAAAAACTATGACTCTTTTCAACCTAAAAATTGAATTTGTCTTAGTTTGCAGTAATAAGTAAGCTTTGAAATAAAATATTGTATTGGTAACACTAAAATATATAATTTAGGACATATTGATTGAAAATAAACTATATTAGGTACCTTTACTGGATATGTGTGAATAATGAAGGGTGAGTAACTGTTGTTGTAAGTCAGTGCATTTCGTTGCTATGGAGATGCAGGGTTGCCACTCTGATAGCCCAACTCTCAACACTGTACTCTCTCTAGCTCTGGCTGAGCATTACTGGTAGATTTATATATAGAGTAATTTGGAGGGCTGGACAATAAATTAGTGAAAGCTATTTTTTATTATAATAATGTTGATTGCAATTATGGATTTTAAAAGTAATACGTCTAAAAAGTTGAATAGTTTTTTTTCAAGAGAGGTATCTGGGAACCTTGTACATAGTCCTTGCAAACACCAAAGGAATAGGGTTTTGAACAATCACAAAAATGGTTAACTATACAACACTTACTTTTATTTGTCTGTAAAAAATAACTTATTAGTGTTTGACAAAATTGTTTCTGCAAGGACATCTGGGCTTTCATTTCTAACCGCAGCAATCACTTCCAATACTTGACTGAAACAAAATGTCATATCGTTAATTTTAAAATATGTTTATTGTTTACAATTCAGTAAATTTTGATTTTAAACACACAGTCAAACCCCTCTTATTTGAAATAAGGGTAGGAGTAAGGTCATTTTGAATAACCAAAACTTTGGTTAAAACATTCACTGTGGTAATCATGTTAAAACATGAAAATCACATTTGATTCTGTGTAATAGTTTTGAGTACCAGTACGCCTGACGCAGTGGATGCGTTAAAAAGGCTACTGAAACTGACATGAACTATTGATTAGCCAAAGAAGACTATAAACAAAACAATATGACTCATAGTACTGCAGCTTTGAACCAGACATGGTCAGAGACCACCCACACCCTATACACTATACTAACCATGTTCTTTCCCTCCTCCCTTTTAATGAGACCGAGCTTAGTCTCACAGCAGGACCAGCTTCAAACAAACAACCAGGCAGCAAAATTCTGAATTTTAGGCATATTAATAAGGGACGGTGTTGGGTTCACAGCAAACTAACCACCCATTCAAACACCCTCCAGTCTCTTGGTCTGACCAGGCTCAACGGTGAATTTATTATTACTACTAGAATGCTTTTTTATTTGATTTCCAATGACCAATTCAGGTATTGAAATCTCGTATCACTGGTTCTTAGTGTTGTAGTCAAGATTAAGTTCAATAAATTGTCCAGTCCCGGTTCCCCGGTCACATCCCTAAATTGGTGGGAGTAATTTTAACTTTTGTAGAGAGCAAATACACTATCAGAAGTCAATTTTAAATTATTTTAACATACAATATTTAACAAGACCTATCCAAAATATGTTGCCACAATTTAGTCAGCTGTTGCAGAATGTGAACCAGGTACCTGAAGATCATTTAGAATTTACATACCTTTCAGTTTATGAATTAATATGTACAACAGTTACTGCCTTAAAGATAATTTATTGTGGTAAAACAATCATCTATTTAATTAACGCCGAGCGGACTAAAGCCATAAATTTTTTGGTAGTTTTTGCTATGAAAATTAAATATATTTTTGATTGATTTAGAACCACTTTTATTATTCTGGGTGGCGCAAAAAGAACGTATGGATTTCAGTAGCGTAGTATCAGTGGAGGGGAGCTATCAGTGACCGCCTAGCGACGCCATTGTGTAGGTTAGAGAGTCCAGTTTTAGTAGCAATGAAGCAGTGGATTGTGCAACATAGTGTTTTTGCCAGTATTTCAAATTGAGTGAACCTGTCATCACTGTTCAACGAGGTTTTCGTAAAGAGTTTAATGTCGAGCGTGAGGTTCGATATCTGATCGCCTGATCATAACACAATACTTCGTTGGGTAAAGTCGTTTCGTTCAACAGGACCGGAACAGTTGCAAAGAAGAAATCGACTGGTCCTCCTCGTATGGCGCTAACCCCTGCAAAATGTTGACAATGTCAGAGACTCAGTTCTTCAAAGTCCCCACCGCTCGACTAGGCGGCGTGCTCCAACCCTGGGAATATTACGTTCGATCGCTACAGCGCATCCTGACTTGTGAGTTGAAATTCCATCCTTACAAAATTATGATTGTTCAGAAACTTCACAAATATGATTTTTACCAACAAAACATTTGATAAAGTAATAATGTTTAACAAAACATTTGATAAAGTAATAATGTTGAAATTCTACTTGTCTTGCTGTTTTGGTTGAGGTTAGTTCTGATGTCCACACAAGGCAAAGTATACTATTATATAAAAACTTTGCATGCTGTGTTGTTGCAGCAGTCGTTGGAACAGCTGTGGTCTGCTTTGCTGTTGAAGCAGCATGTAAGTTGCAGCAGCAGCCAGAGGCCGAGTTGTTGCAGCTGTTGTAGGTCGTGTTGTTGCAGCAGCAGTAGACATGGTCGTTGTCTGCTTTGGTTGAAGAGGTTGTAGGCTGTGTCGTTGCAGCAGTTGTTGGCACAGCTGTGGTCTGCTTTGGTGTTGAAGAAGTAGTAGCAGCAGTTATAGGCCGTGCTGTTGTAACTATTGTTGAGGTACAGCAGATGTGGGATTTGTTACTGAAGAAGTTGTAGGTGCAAATGGTAGGGCTTGACGAAGGAGCAGTCGTGTGCGTGCCGTTGTTGTAGACACCGCTGCCGTTGAAGATGGGTGGTAATCGGGTTGAAGGCCTCGAGCTTGAAACTGTCGTTGGAATGGACACAGTAGGGACTATTGTGGGAAGGGTAACTGGCGTAGGTAAGGTCACTGGGGAAGCGCTAGTGCCTTTCCAATTGGTGTAGGCTTGGAGTAGAACGCGGTTTCTGTTGGTTCAGTAGTTGAAGACGCAGCCGCTGTAGTTAAGGCGTTGTAGGTCGTGCTGTTGAAGCAGTCGTAGACGCAGCCGCTGGTCTGACGGTTGTTGAAGGAGCTGTTGCAGCAGCAGTTGTAGGCTGGGTTGTTGCAGCAGTTGTAGGCCGTGTTGTTGTAACTGTAGGTACAGCAGATGTGGATTTGTTACTGAAGGAATTGTAGGTGCAAATGTGGTAGGGCTTGACGAAGGAGCAGTCGTGCGTGCCGTTGTTGTAGACACCGCTGCCGTTGAAGATGTAAGTGGTAATCGGGTTGAAGGCCCGAACTTGAAACTGTCGTTGGAATGGACACAGGGGACTATTGTGGGAAGGGTAACTGGCGTAGTTAGGGTCACTGGGGAAGAGCTGCCTTTTCCAATGGTGTAGGCTTAGAGTAGAACGTAGGTTCTGTTGGTTCAGTAGTTGAAGACGCAGCCGTTGTCTGCGTTGCCGTTGAAGGAGTTGTAGTTACAGCAGTTGTAGGTCGTGTTGTTGAAGCAGTCGTAGACGCAGCCGTTGTCTGATTTGCTGTTGAAGGAGTTGTTGCAGCAGTAGCTGTAGGCTGTGTTGTTGCGGGTTAGGCTGTTGCAGCAGTAGTAGACACGGTCGTTGTCTGCTTTGCTGTTGAAGAGGTTGTAGGCTGTGTCGTTGCAGCAGTTGCTGGCACAGCTGTGGTCTGCTTTGTGTTGAAGAGTAGCAGCAGTTATAGGCCGTGCTGTTGTAACTGTTGTAGGTACAGCAGATGTGGATTTGTTACTGAAGAGTTGTAGGTGCAAATGTGGTAGGGCTTGACGAAGGAGCAGTCGTGCGTGCCGTTGTTGCAGACACCGCTGCCGTTGAAGATGTAAGTGGTAATCGGGTTGAAGGCCTGGAACTTGAAACTGTCGTTGGAATGGACACAGTGGGGACTATTGTGGGAAGGGTAACTGGCGTAGTAAGGTCACTGGGGAAGAGCCAGTGCCTTTCCAATTGGTGTAGGCTTAGAGTAGAACGTAGGTTCGTTGGTTCAGTAGTTGAAGACGCAGCCGTTGTCTGCGTTGCCGTTGAAGGAGCTGTAGTTACAGCAGTTGTAGGTCGTGTTGTTGAAGCAGTGTAGACGGCAGCCGTTGTCTGGATTTGCTGTTGAAGGAGTTGTTGCAGCAGCAGTTGTAGGCTGGGTTGTTGCGGCTAAGTAGGTCGTGTTGTTGCAGCAGTAGTAGACACGGTCGTTGTCTGCTTTGCTGTTGAAGAGGTTGTAGGCTGTGTCGTTGCAGCAGTTGCTGGCACAGCTGTGGTCTGCTTTGGTGTTGAAGAAGTAGTAGCAGCAGTTATAGGCCGTGCTGTTGTAACAGTTGTAGGTACAGCAGATGTGGGATTTGTTACTGAAGGAGTTGTAGGTGCAAATGTGGTAGGGCTTGACGAAGGAGCAGTCGTGCGTGCCGTTGTTGTGACACCGCCGCCGTTGAAGATGTAAGTGGTAATCGGGTTGAAGGCCTCGAACTTGAAACTGTCGTTGAATGGACACAGTGGGGACTATTGTGGGAAGGGTAACTGGCGTAGTTAGGGTCACTGGGGAAGAGCTAGTGCCTTTCCAATTGGTGTAGGCTTAGAGTAGAACGTAGTTTCCGCTGGTTCAGTAGCGAAGACGCAGCCGTTGTCTGCGCTGCCGCTGAAGGAGTTGTAGTTACAGCAGTTGTAGGTCGTGTTGTTGAAGCAGTCGTAGATGCAGCCGTTGTCTGATTTGCTGCTTGAAGGTGTTGTATGCTGTGTTGTTGCAGCAGTCGCTGGAACAGCTGTGGTCTGCTTTTCTGTTGAAGGAGTTGCTGCAGCAGCAGTTGTAGACTGGGTTGTTGCAGCTGTTGTAGGTCGTGTTGTTGCAGCAGTAGTACGGTCGTTGTCTGCTTTGCTGTAGAAGAGGTTGTAGGCTGTGTCGTTGCAGCAGTTGTTGGCACAGCTGTGGTCTGCTTTGGTGTTGAAGAAGTAGTAGCAGCAGTTATAGGCCGTGCTGTTGTAACAGTTGTAGGTACAGCAGATGTGGGATTTGTTACTGAAGAAGTTGTAGGTGCTATGTGGTAGGGCTTGACGAAGGAGCAGTCGTGCCGCCGTTGTTGCAGACACCGCTGCCGTTGAAGATGTAAGTGGTAATTGAAGGCCTGGAGCTTGAAACTGTCGTTGGAATGGACACAGTGGGACTATTGTGGGAAGGGTAACTGGCGTAGGTAAGGTCACTGTGGAAGAGCTAGTGCCTTTCCAATTGAGTAGGCTTGAGTAGAACGTGGTTTCTGCTGGTTCAGTGTTGAAGACGCAGCCGTTGTAGTTGCAGCAGCTGGTAGGTCGTGCTGTTGCCAGTCGCAGATGCAGCCGTTGTCTGATTTGCTGTTGAAGAAGCTGTTGCAGCAGCAGTTGCAGGCTGGGCTGTTGCAGCTGTTGCAGGTCGTGTTGTTGTAACTGTTGCAGGTACAGCAGATGTGGGATTTGTTACTGAAGGAATTTAGGTGCAAATGTGGTAGGGCTTGACGAAGGAGCAGTCGCGCCGTTGTTGTAGACACCGCTGCCGTTGAAGATGTAAGTGGTAATCGGGTTGAAGGCCTCGAACTTGAAACTGTCGTTGGAATGGACACAGTGGGGACTATTGTGGGAAGGGTAACTGGCGTAGTTAGGGTCACTGGGGAAGAGCTAGTGCCTTTCCAATTGGTGTAGGCTTAGAGTAGACCGTGGTTCTGTTGGTTCAGTAGTTGAAGACGCAGCCGCTGTCTGCGTCGCTGAAGGAGTTGTAGTTACAGCAGTTGTAGGTCGTGTTGTTGAAGCAGTCGTAGACGCAGCCGTTGTCTGATTTGCTGTTGAAGGAGTTGTTGCAGCAAGTTGTAGGCTGTTGGGCGTTGTAGGTCGTGTTGTTGCAGCAGTAGTAGACACGTCGTTGTCTGCTTTGCTGTTGAAGAGGTTGTAGGCTGTGTCGTTGCAGCAGTTTTGGCACAGCTGTGGTCTGCTTTGTGTTGAAGAAGTAGTAGCAGCAGTTATAGGCCGTGCTGTTGTAAAGTTGTAGGTACAGCAGATGGGATTTGTTACTGAAGAGTTGTAGGTGCAAATGTGGTAGGGCTTGACGAAGGAGCAGTCGTGCGTGCCGTTGTTGTAGACACCGCTGCCGTTGAAGATGTAAGGTAATCGGGTTGAAGGCCTCGAACTTGAAACTGTCGTTGGAATGGACAGTGGGGACTATTGTGGGAAGGGTAACTGGCGTAGTTAGGGTCACTGGGGAAGAGCTAGTGCCTTTTCCAATTGGTGTAGGCTTAGAGTAGAACGTAGGTTCTGTTGGTTCAGTAGTTGAAGACGCAGCCGTTGTCTGCGTTGCCGTTGAAGGAGTTGTAGTTGCAGTTGTAGGTCGTGTTGTTGAAGCAGTCGTAGACGCAGCCGTTGTCTGATTTGCTGTTGAAGGAGTTGTTGCAGCAGTAGTTGTAGGCTGTGTTGTTGCGGCTGTTGTAGGTCGTGTTGTTGCAGCAGTAGTAGACACGGTCGTTGTCTGCTTTGCTGTTGAAGAGGTTGTAGGCTGTGTCGTTGCAGCAGTTGTTGGCACAGCTGTGGTCTGCTTTGGTGTTGAAGAAGTAGTAGCAGCAGTTATAGGCCGTGCTGTTGTAACAGTTGTAGGTACAGCAGATGTGGGGTTTGTTACTGAAGGAGTTGTAGGTGCAAATGTGGTAGGGCTTGACGAAGGAGCAGTCGTGCGTGCCGTTGTTGTAGACACCGCTGCCGTTGAAGATGTAAGTGGTAATCGGGTTGAAGGCCTCGAACTTGAAACTGTCGTTGGAATGGACACAGTGGGGACTATTGTGGGAAGGGTAACTGGCGTAGTTAGGGTCACTGGGGAAGAGCTAGTGCCTTTTCCAATTGGTGTAGGCTTAGAGTAGAACGTAGGTTCCGTTGGTTCAGTAGTTGAAGACGCAGCCGTTGTCTGCGTTGCCGTTGAAGGAGTTGTAGTTACAGCAGTTGTAGGTCGTTGTTGAAGCAGTCGTAGATGCAGCCGCTGTCTGATTTGCTGTTGAAGGAGTTGTTGCAGCAGCAGCTGTAGGCTGGGTTGTTGCAGCTGCTGGTGGCCGTGTTGTTGTAACAGCTTGCAGGTACAGCAGATGTGGATTTGTTACTGAAGGAATTGTAGGTGCAAATGTGGTAGGGCTTGACGAAGGAGCAGTCGTGCGTGGCCGTTGTTGCAGACACCGCTGCCGTTGAAGATGTAAGTGGTAATCGGGTTGAAGGCCTCGAACTTGAAACTGTCGTTGGAATGGACACAGTGGGGACTATTGTGGGAAGGGTAACTGGCGTAGTTAGGGTCACTGGGGAAGAGCTAGTGCCTTTCCAATTGGTGTAGGCTTAGAGTAGAACGGTTCCGTTGGTTCAGTAGTTGAAGACGCAGCCGCCTGTTCGCGCTGCCGCTGAAGCAGTTGTAGGTCGTGTTGTTGAAGCAGTCGTTAGAACAGCCGTGGTCTGATTTGCTGTTGAAGGAGTTGTTGCAGCAGTAGTTGTAGGCTGGGTTGTTGCAGCTGTTGTAGGTCGTGTTGTTGCAGCAGTAGTAGACACGGTCGTTGTCTGCTTTGCTGTAGAAGAGGTTGTAGGCTGTGTCGCAGCAGTTGCTGGCACAGCTGTGGTCTGCTTTGGTGTTGAAGAAGTAGTAGCAGCAGTTATAGGCCGTGCTGTTGTAACTGTTGTAGGTACAGCAGATGTGGGATTTGTTACTGAAGGAGTTGTAGGTGCAAATGTGGTAGGGCTTGACGAAGGAGCAGTCGTGCGTGCCGTTGTTGTAGACACCGCTGCCGTTGAAGATGTAAGTGGTAATCGGGTTGAAGGCCTCGAACTTGAAACTGTCGTTGGAATGGACACAGTGGGGACTATTGTGGGAAGGGTAACTGGCGTAGGTAAGGTCACTGTGGAAGTGCTAGTGCCTTTTCCAATTGGAGTAGGCTTGGAGTAGAACGTGGTTTCTGTTGGTTCAGTAGTTGAAGACGCAGCCGTTGTAGTTACAGCAGTTGTAGGTCGTGTTGTTGAAGCAGTCGTAGACGCAGCCGTTGTCTGATTTGCTGTTGAAGGAGTTGTTGCAGCAGTAGTTGTAGGCTGTGCTGTTGCGGCTGTTGTAGGTCGTGTTGTTGCAGCAGTAGTAGACACGGTCGTTGTCTGCTTTGCTGTTGAAGAGGTTGTAGGCTGTGTCGTTGCAGCAGTTGTTGGCACACCTGTGGTCTGCTTTGGTGTTGAAGAAGTAGTAGCAGCAGTTATAGGCCGTGCTGTTGTAACAGTTGTAGGTACAGCAGATGGGATTTGTTACTGAAGGAGTAGGTGCAAATGTGGTAGGCTTGACGAAGGAGCAGTCGTGCGTGCCGTTGTTGCAGACACCGCTGCCGTTGAAGATGTAAGTGGTAATCGGGTTGAAGGCCTCGAACTTGAAACTGTCGTTGGAATGGACACAGTGGGGACTATTGTGGGAAGGGTAACTGGCGTAGTTAGGGTCACTGGGGAAGAGCTAGTGCCTTTCCAATTGGTGTAGGCTTAGAGTAGAACGTAGGTTCCGTTGGTTCAGTAGTTGAAGACGCAGCCGTTGTCTGCGTTGCCGCTGAAGGAGTTGTAGTTACAGCAGTTGTAGGTCGTGTTGTTGAAGCAGTCGTGACGCAGCCGTTGTCTGATTTGCTGTTGAAGGAGTTGTTGCAGCAGTAGTAGGCTGTGTTGTTGCGGCTGTTGTAGGTCGTGTTGTTGCAGCAGTAGACACGGTCGTTGTCTGCTGTTGAAGAGGTTGTAGGCTGTGTCGTTGCAGCAGTTGTTGCACAGCTGTGGTCTGCTTTGGTGTTGAAGAAGTAGTAGCAGCAGTTATAGGCCGTGCTGTTGTAACTGTTGTAGGTACAGCAGATGTGGGATTTGTTACTGAAGATGTTTTAGGTGCTAATGGTAGGGCTTGACGAAGGAGCAGTCGTGCGTGCCGTTGTTGTAGACACCGCTGCCGTTGAAGATGTAAGTGGTAATCGGGTTGAAGGCTCGAACTTGAAACTGTCGTTGAATGGACACAGTGGGGACTATTGTGGGAAGGGTAACTGGCGTAGTTAGGGTCACTGGGGAAGAGCTAGTGCCCTTTCCAATTGGTGTAGGCTTAGAGTAGAACGTAGTTTCCGGTTCAGTAGTTGAAGACGCAGCCGTTGTCTCCGTTGCCGTTGAAGGAGTTGTAATTACAGCAGTTGTAGGTCGTGTTGTTGAAGCAGTCGTAGGCACAGCTGTGGTCTGCTTTGCTGTTGAAGGAGTTGTTGCAGCAATAGTTGTAGGCTGGGTTGTTGCAGCTGTTGTAGGTCGCTGTTGAAGCAGCCGTAGACGCAGCCGCTGGGTCGATTTTGCTGCTGAAGGAGTTGTATGCTGCGTTGTTGCAGCAGTCGTTTGAACAGCCGTGGTCTTTCTGTTGAAGGAGCGTTGCAGCAATAGTTGTAGGCTGGTTGTCGCAGCTGTTGTAGGTCGTGTTGTTGCAGCAGTAGTAGACATGGTCGTTGTCTGCTTTGCTGTAGAAGAGGTTGTAGACTGTGTCGTTGCAGCAGTCGTTGGCACAGCTGTGGTCTGCTTTGGTGTTGAAGAAGTAGCAGCAGTTAGGTGGGTCGTGCTAAGGTAACAGCCAGGTACAGCAGATGTGGATTTGTTACTGAGGAAGTTGTAGGTGCAAAATGGTAGGGCTTGACGAAGGAGCAGTCGTGCGTGCCGTTGTTGTAGACACCGCTGCTGAAGATGTAAGTGGTAATTGGGTTGAAGGCCTCGCTTGAAACTGTCGTTGGAATGGACACAGTAGGGACTATTGTGGAAGGGTAACTGGTGGGTAAGGTCACTGTGGAAGCGCTAGTGCCTTTCCAATTGGAGTAGGCTTGAGTAGAACGTAGTTTCCGTTGGTTCAGTGAAGGAAGACGCAGCCGTTCGTGCTGCCGTTGAAGGAGTTGTAGTTACAGCAGTTGTAGGTCGCTGTTGAAGCAGTCGGAGGCAGCCGTTGTCTGATTGCTGTTGAAGGTGTTGTATGCTGTTGTTGCAGCAGCCGTTGAACACGGTCTGCTGCTGGAAGAAGAAGTAGTAGCAGCAGTTATAGGCCGTGCTGTTGTAACAGGTGCCAATGTGGTAGGGCTTGATGAAGGAGCAGTCGTGCGTGTCGCTGTAGACACCGCTACCGTTGAAGATGGGTGGTAATCGGGTTGAAGGCCTCGAGCTTGAAACTGTCGTTGGAATGGACACAGTGGGGACTTGTGGGAAGGGTAACTGGCGTAGTTAAGGTCGCTGGGGAAGTGCTAGTGCCTTTTCCAATTGATGTAGGCTTAGAGTAGAACGTGGTTTCTGTTGGTTCAGTAGTTGAAGACGCAGCCGTTGTCTGCTTTGCCGTTGATGGAGTTGTAGTAGCAGCAGTTGTAGATGCAAATCTGGTAGAGCTTGATGTGGGACCAGTTGTGTGTGCTGCTGTTGGTGGTTTTGCTGACGTTGAGGAAGGAGTAGGTGGTAATTGTGTTGAAGGCTTCGACTTTGTAACTGTAGTTGACATGGACGTGGTAGGGACTGTTGTGGAGAGAGAAACTGGTGTAGTTAAGGAGGTTGGGGACGAGCGCGTGCCTTTTCCAGTAGAAGTAGGCTCAGTGTATGAAGTGGTTTCTGTTGGTACAACTGTGCTGTGTTTAGCAGTTGAAGGAGTTGTAGTAGCATTCGTTGTAGGGCGTGATTTTGCAGCAGTTGTAGACCCAGCCGTTGTCTGATTTGCTGTCGAAGGAGCTTTAGTAGTTGTGGTTGTAGGACGCGTTGTTGCAGCAGTTGTAGGCACAACCGTTGTCTGCTTTGCTGTGGAATGAGTTGTAGAAGCAGCAGTTCTAGGTCTTGCTGTTGCCACCGTTGTAGGCACAACCGTCGTCTGTTTTCTGTAGAAGCCGTTGTCGGTGCTGCTGTTGTTATTCTAGCTGGTTTTGATGTATCGATTGATGAAGAGTCCGTGAAGATGGGTGTATCGGTCCAAGTAGGAGTTTCAGCTGATGTTGTATCGGCTGTTGACAATGTGGTCGTTGTATGTTTTTCGTTGTTGTAGACAACCGTGGCGTGGGTTCAGAAATGGGCGTTGTTAGTGTGATAGGACCTGCTGGGGTGGAAGATTTGCTGTAGTTGTAGGTTTTGCGGTAGTTAAAGTAGAAACTGCAGAGGTAGGTCTGGTTGCTGTCATAGTCGTAGGAACATATTTGGTTGTAAGTCTGGTTGTTGTCATTGCAGGAAGCAGCAGCAGTGTTTGTGGGTCTAGGTGTAGTTTCTGTAGAAGTAGTCATGGGTGTGGGTTTAGTTGTAGAAATTATGGTGAAGCAGCTGTAGAAGCAATTTGCCTGTGTAACTGTGGTAGAGGCAGCAAAGTTGTACGCGGCATTTTTACAGTGGTAGATGCAGCTGAACCAATACTTGTAGTGGATAGGTTGATGGTGTAGTAGTAGAAGCCGTTGATGATCTGGTTGGTGTTCCAGCAACTTGTAGTGGATGGTGTTGGCTTTAGTAGTGATTGTGTTGCCGATGTGGTTGGAGTACCAGTGGTGATTGGGCAGGTTTTTAGTAGCAATGTGTTGCCGATGTGGGTGAAGAACTAGTATTTGTGTTATGAGGTTGGTTTGGTAGAAGAAGTTGTTGCCGATACGGGTGGAGAAGTAGTACTTGTAGTTAATGAGATTGGTTTTGTAGTAGTAGAATGTGTTGCCGATGTGGGTGAAGAACTAGTATTTGTAGTTGATGAGGTTGGTTTTGTATTAGTAGAAAATGTTGCCGATGGGGTGAGGAACTAGTATTTGTAGCTGATGAGGTTGGTTTTGTAGTAGTAGAAAAAATGTGCCGATGTGGGTGAGGAACTAGTATTTGTAGTTGATGAGGTGGTTTTGTAGTAGTAGAGGTTTTGCCGATGTGGATGAAGAACTAGTACTTGTAGAAGATGAGGTTGGTTTTGTAGTAGTAGTAGTAGAGGTTGTTGACGATGTGGTTGGAGAACCAGTACTAGAAGTAGATTGGGTTGGTTCTTTAGTAGTAGAGTGTGTTGCCGATGTGGGTGACGAACTAGTGCTTGTAGTGGATGAGGTTGGTTTTGTAGTAGTAGAAGTTGTTACAGATGTGGTTGATGTACTTGTAGTGGATGGGGTTGGTTTTATAGTAGTAGATTGTGTTGCCGATGTGTTTTGAGAACCAGTGCTTGTGGATGGGGTTGGTTTTGTAGTAGTAGATGGTGTTGCCGATGTGGTTGGGGCACCAGTACTAGTGGTCGTTTGAATTGGTTCTTTAGTAGTAGAGTGTGTTGCCGATGTAGTTGGAAAACCAGTACTTGTATAGGATGAGCTTGGTCTTTTAGTAGTAGGATGTGTTACTAATGTGGTTAAAGCACCTGTACCACTGGTGGTTGGGTAAGCCTTAGTAGTAGAAGTTGTTGCCGGTGTGGTAAGTGCACCAGCACTTGCGGACGCTGTTGTCACGGTTGACATGGTACCGGTCGCAGTGGATGGGGTTGCCGATGAAGCCGGTGCACCAGTACCGCAGTGGATGGGGTTGCCGCTGTAGTTTAGTGCACCGGAACCTGCGGATGGGTTGCAGCCAGTGGTAGCTGGTGCACCAGAACTTGCAGTGGATGGCCGTTTGACGTGGTTGGTGTACCAGCATACTGCAGTAGAGTGGCTGCCGCTGTAGTTGGTGTTCCAGCACCTGCAGTGGATGGGGTAGCCGAAGCCGCTGGTTGTTGTACCAGTACCTGCGGACGTTGCAGCCAGTTGTTCAGAACTTAGTTGGGCTGCCGATCGGTGGACGTCCCAGTACTTGCGATGTAGTGGGCTGGCCGTAGTTATGCACCGCAATTTGCAGGGATGGGTCATTGTCAGCCGGGTGGCTGGCTGGTTGTTCCAGCACCTGCAGCAGAGAGGTGGGCTCGTCGCTGTAGTTGCGTTCCAGTACTTGCAGGCGGTAGACCAGAACTGTGGATGGTTGCCGTAGTAGTTGGTGTACCAGCACTTGGTGGACGGTGTTGCCGAGGTTGGTGTATACTTGGGGTGGGGTGCCGATGTAGTTGGTGCGTATTCCAGTACTTGCAGTAGAGTGGGTTGCCGCTGTAGTTGGTGTACCAGTACTTGCAGTGGATGGGGCTGCCGCCGTAGTTGGTGTTCCAGTACTTGCAGAGGGGGTTGCCGCTGTAGTTGGTGTACCCGTCGTCAGAACAACCATTGCAGTGGATGGGTTGCAGCCGTAGTTGGTGTACCAGTACTTGCAGGTGGATCAAAGGTGCCGCTGTAGTTGGTGTTCCAGTACTCTGCAGTGGGCTGTCGCCGTGATGGTGCCAGCAGTGGATGGGGCAGTTGGTGTTCCTTGCAACTGCAGTGCTGCCGTGTACCGTTGGTGCAACCAGACCAGCACCTTGCAGTGGATGGGGTTGCCGACGTAGCACCGCAGCAGAGTTGGTGTAGCTGAAAACCAGTACTTGCAGTGGATGGTGTGCCGATGTAGTGGTGCAAAAAACCAGCACCTTTGCATGGGGTTGCCGCTGTAGTTGGTGTACCAGTACTTGCAGTAGGGTGGTGCCGCTGTAGTTGGTGTTCCAGCTGCTGCAGAGTGCAGTGGGGCTGCCATGGGGTCCAGCTGCCGTGGATGTGTTGCCGATGGTTGGTGTACCAGCACTGCAGTGGATGGTGTCCAGTACTTGCAGTGGATGGGGTTGCAGTGGTTGTTGCATTAGTACTTGCAGTGGACGTGGGGCTTGCCGCTGTAGTTGGTGTCCGCTGTAGTTGGTGTTCCACTTGCAGTAGATGGTGCTGCCGCTGTAGTTGGTGTACCAGCACTGCAGTGGATGGGGTTGCCGCTGTAGTTGGTGTACAGGGGTTGCCGCTGTAGTTGCACCAGTACTTGCAGTGGTTGGGGTTGTCGCTGTAGTTGCTGTTCCAGGAGCACGCTACAGGTCCAGTGCAGGCAGGGGTCGTCGCTGTAGTGGGTCCAGCACCTGCCGCCGCCAGTAGTTGGTGTTCCAGTACCTGCGGCTGGGGCTGCAGTGGATGGGCAGTTGCCGCTGTAGTTGGTGCAGTGGCTGTACCAGTACTTGCGCCGTGTGTCCAGTGGATGGGTAGTTGGTGTTCCAGCATTGCAGTGGATGGGGCGCCGTAGTCCAGCACCTGCGGCAGGGGCTGGTGTTGGTGCACCAGAAGCGCTACTTGCAGTGGTTGGGGTTGTCGCTGTAGTTGCTGTTCCAGTACTTGCAGTAGAGTGGGTTGCCGCTGTAGTTGGTGTTCCAGTACCTGCAGGGATGGCTGCCGCTGTAGTTGGTGTTCCAGTACTTGCAGTGGCGTAGTGCCGCTGTAGTTGGTGTAACAGTACTTGCAGCAGATGGGCTTGCCGCTGTAGTTGGTGTTCCAGTACTTGCAGTGGATGGGTTGCCGCTGTAGTTGGTGTACCAGTACTTGCATTGGATGGGGTTGCCGCTGTAGTTGGTGAACCACTACTTGCAGTGGATGTGGTGGGTGTACCAGTACTCGCAGTAATGTTAACCGATGCTGTAGGTGAATATGTTGAAGTGTCCACTATTCTAGTAGATGATATTGAAGAATGATCTGTTGACTTACTTGTTAATGTTGTTGGTGTACGTGTTGATGTTTGGAATTGAAAAGTTGAGGAGGTAGAAGGGGTTTTGGAATTACTGGTTTCAGTTGAAAATGTTATTGATCTTGTAATGTTTTTCGTTGTCATGGAAGTGGTCGATCTTTCAGAACTGCCCGTGTGTTGAGTTGACAAAGGGGTAGTTTGGCTCGTAGTTATAGGCACACATGGAGTAGTAACCATTGTTGTTTTGGGGGATGCAGTTGTGCTAAGAAAAGTTGAACCCGCCCTTGTTACCGTCCAAGGATAGGGTTGATTTGTTGAGAGCCAGGAATACGGAGTTGTTGGTGATGGGAATGAAGGAGTTGATGAATACCCTACAGGATTTGTAACAGGGGAACAAGGTGACGTTTGGCTAGTCATTGTAGGAGCTGTTGAAGCTGTAGGAATGAATTGTGTAAATGTCCACGGGTAAGAATGAGTAAACAAAGATTGAGGTGAAGATGACCAGGGAGCAATTGTAGTTTTAGGAGGTTGGATTGTCGTAATATTTAAGATGCAGTAGCCGAACCCGAAGTAGTAGAGCATGGGGTATATTGACTTGAAGTTGTAAGGGTTTGTACCTTTGAGTTGTGTCCGAAAATGTCCAAGGACTGATTGTTGATTGCCACCGAGTAATCGTTGTATAAGGTTCAAATGTTCTTACTGATGGACTCATTGAAGTGCTTGATTGAGAAGAGCAAGGTGTTGTACTTTCACTTACTGGAGATATGGTTGGAGTCGACACAAAAGGCGTTGTAGTTTTAGGTGAAATTCGGGTTGTAGTCCATGGATTGCGGTAGCAGTAGTAGAAGAACTTGAAGTCGATATGCATGGTGTAGTTATTTTGTATTTGGATTTGCTGGAGGAAGTGTAACAGTAAACATTGGCCGGTACACGAGAGGATTTCCTTTAAGAGCCCAAGAAGAAAGCATTTGAGGTTGAAGTGCGTGATTACTGTTCCACAAGCCAAATGTGTTTACTGTTGACAAGGAGTTCAACCAGCTATTAGAATATATAATTGGCGTGATTAATCCACCATTTTTGAAGCTCCAATAAATTTGTTTTCACAAAATATTAGACTGTCCCCAATTTCCTGAAAATTAATAAAGTAATTAATATTTGTGATAAAAGCGAAAATTAATAATATCTGTGGCATAATATCTTGCAAATCTCGCTGTAGCGAAAGTAACATGTGGGTTCACTAGTCTGGTGTGAATGCCCTCAACCCATGTGGCATGAATGTCCACAGCTCCTAGTTTGGCCGTGCGATAAAAGACAGATTTATTGATGACTAGTTTTTGTATACAAATCAATGATTTGAAATGTTTAAATTCAATTTATAAAGAGTCAAAAAAGCCAAAATAAAGATAATGTAATTTTCTGCGTTGATCAGGATGACCCGTTAGGCGTTAATCCAATATCGAAAATATAATAAACTAAACAATACAAAAACATACCTTTAATGAACCGTCACCTAAACTCTCAGCACACAACATGCCAGCGGCAGCATCTCGAACACAAGGCTCAGCTGCGTCATTGAGTAAACCCGCACCGAACTCCAAGCAAACTCTCCGTCCTGAAAATTAATTGTTAAATACAAGGCAATAGGATTGATTTCATTCTTTTGAGCTGAAAGCAGAGTGTATATTGGTTTTCATAGTTTATTGCGAAAATGTATGAATATACAACAATAACTTTAATATTGAACCTTCCTATTTACAGCATGTAGACCTCTGGGTAAAGGGGGGTATTTAAACTCCCAGGAATCCCCCTCCCCGTAAGGTCTACAGATATTGGTTGAAGGCCTTGAATTTTGATTAATTTAATCTTTAATAACTCTAACTCCTAACCAGAGATGACTTGCAAGGAGTTAGAAGAAAAAGTGAGTTGACGGTATCCGATTTGAGGGATGATGAAAAGACTGTCGGTCTAGTAGTTATTTTTTAAGTGGAGTTTCCTTTGCCAGTAAACACACCAGTTTGAGTTTTATGCACAGAGCATTAGAATATCTATGCTCTGTGGTTTTATGGGAGGGCTATAGCCTAAAAATAAATAAATAAATATTGCAGAAACAGTAGCCTATAATACATTGCTTCGCAATTAGTAGTAGCAGAAGAAGAAGAAAATGTTAATTGTTGTCACAATATAAATATTGTATAAGCATATTAAAATACGACAAGATAATAAAATAAAAACAATAAAATAAACCAGTTATATTAATCAATCTAAAGTTGTAAAAGAAAATACATTAGTCATAAAACCTTTCAAACCAATAAATATAAAATAATAATAAAAATGTACAACATTAAAAAAACAACAAATAAAAACTTTGTGAGTCTGTTATGAGTTATCTTCAAAATATTCTTTTACGCTATAATATGCTTTTGTGACGAGTAATTGACTTAATTTTGATGGTTAATATCTCATTATCTTGAAATACTTGTCTACAAAATATCTGGCAGTGTGTTCGAATTGCCAATTTTGTAATTTAAATGCAATTTTCAATTTTATGATGCATTTCCTTTGTAACTATTACGTATTTTATCTTAGAATAAATTAATGAGTAATATGCTTGAAGTAAAGTTTGACGCTGTCAAAGTCTCGAGAATCCTCTAAGTGTTATTTTTTACACTTTTTAATGTGTTTATCAAATTTTAAGTTGGAATCAGTTTAAAGTCCAAGAAAGTTTGCAGAAGTAAATTGATCAATTTCAGTATTATTATTTTAACATATTTAAGGTTTGATATTTTAAGATTCTTGTTTGTTGTTTGATGATATGCTGAAAGAAATAAGTTTAGAGTTCGAAGTATTAATCATAAATCCATTACTATCCATCCAATTCATAATATTTTCTGTTTCTATAAGTACAGTAGTGCTGTTTGTAAAAGAAATAGAGGTTTCATCCGCAAATAGAAATAATTTTGAATGTTCACTTTTAACATAAAATGATATGTCATCCATATACGTTATAAATAACATTCAATGAATTTTGATTTAGAATTGAGTATTTGATTTTTATTATATGCATGTTTTTATAGAAACAAATGTTACTTTGTCCTTGCATGTGTAAACACAAACTAAACATTTAAAACAAATAAGAGCCGAATCAATAAATCAACTTAAAATGGGCTTTAATTGGGATATCCCCACAGTTTGGATCTTGTTAAATATGACTGAAACCGTTTCAGTGGCATTCCTCTGATTCCAAACCCATACATCATGAGTTTGCTGTGTAAAGATGTAATTTGTTTTTACAATCCAAAGCTGATATTACTCAATTTCTTTACTGTTTTTCCGAAAAAATTGTTGATTGCTAATAGTTTATTGTTGTTTACAAATGAGGTTAATATCTTTAAAATAACTTTGTCTATAACATTTCTAAATGTTGATAGTATGTATCAAAGATGTATGTTATTGGTCTTAGTTATTACCAACCATTTCATCTCCGCCTTAATAAATGGGGTTTACAATCGATGTTTTAATTGGTTTGGAAATTCACCTTCTAACATAGAATGGTTAACACGTATGTATGTCAAAGGTTTGGTTATTTCTTCAGCACAGGATTTGACGAACTAGATGAAATTTCATCAAGTATACAGAAGCTTGAATTTTAAGAGATGTTGTTATTGTGTTACAAAAAAATAAAGGGCTGAGAGAAGATTTATTTGGACGAAACTGTATCCATTCCTCTTGTATGGCCAACATTAATGAATTATACTTATTTAATGTATTTTCTACTTTGTTCGGTTTAGTAATAATTTGCATTTTAAGTTCTATTCCAAGTTCGTTACTTTTACTCTATTTTTGGAGTGTACACAAGGACCTAAGCAGATCTAGGTCGTGACTCGTGAGTTATATCGTCCCATATATGAACTCCTCTGAGCTTTGAATGCTTGTTGTTAGACGAGATTTGAATGCATTTGGCATATTGGCACCTATGATCAACTTTGGAAGTATGTTGACAAAAGGATCTCCTGCCTGCGAAGGCAAACGTTCATGAGTTACCGCTCTACGTCTTCCACCTCGGTAACCTAAGAGTGTAAACGGGTCACATTTTGACACGTGTGAATCTTTCAAGGATATAGAGGCAAGGTCTTGTTTTGTTGGCTTAACGAGTGCAATGTGTCACTATAATCTGAAGGAAACACACACGTAACAGTCCCAGTCAACCATTTTTCAATCATCCCTTGGAACTTTCATTCAAATGACTGAATGTTGAATTTATAAATGAATAAATGAAGTTTATTTCTCAAATATTTACATTTTTATACATACATGGTAATAAGAAAATTGACTGACCACGATAAGTGTGGTCAGTTCAACAAAAAATTCACTTAAAATAACACAACAGTTCAGCAATATTGACATTACCCTTTAAATCGAGCTTCTGCAGCGCTTATAACTAACAAGTATGTACATGAGAATACATCTAATGAGGTAAATTTATATACAGTTATTCTACAACAAATCAACGGAACTTAGTTTCTGAACAAAAAATACCATTTCCTAGATAATAAAATACACAGTATAATTATAAAGACTACTAACTAATCTAATTAATCTTACTAACTAATAGGCCTCAATAACTAACAAAATTTAACATTGACGTTTCTTGTATAAGTAACCATTTCGAAATAGTTTTACAAAACCTATTACACTTCTACAGTTTTTAATCTCTGGGGGCAATTTGTTAAAATATTTTGGGCCTAAGTAAAAGTTTGACCTTCTAAATATTGACTTGTTAACTTTGGTAGTCTAAATTCGTTTCTGACTCAACTCCTTGTAATATAAGAAAAATCATTTGACGCAATTTTCTAATATAAAATTGCCTTAAAACTTTTAGACAAAAAGATGTTCAGTTTTGACAAGTCCGTATTGAAGACGTGAATGAACTAATAAAATAAAGCAATTTTAAGAGACTGACGTCACAAAATTTCATCAATTTCTTGTAAAAAATTCAGATACTTTAGATTTAATTTTTCAATGTTTTACAACTACACGGCCCTTTTTACAGCAGCTGGATGGAAGTTTAGAGAATTACAAAACAAACTTATCACTCTTGTTATTTCCTTCTCTGTGACCTGCGTCAAGGCCGTCGGACTCGGCATAGTAGTGTGCGAGCCCTGAGTCTTTGATCATCTCCAACCGAGGCAACAGAGTTGTAGAACTCTAGCGATTCTTAGTGTATTGCTGCATGACTAGGTCATTTCCTATTTGAAGTGTGATTGGTTTTAGAGTTGATGATTGTCCAAGCGGTTTTGGACACATTTTTCGACGTGAGCAATGCTTTAGACTATAAATACATAATATGTACATCTTTGCGGCTCTGATGACTTTTCTACTAATTGTTTGTTGTAGTTTTGGAACAGGTTTTAAAACTCTAAATTTGTTGTGAACTCTATTGATTTCGGAAAAGAACAATAATCTTTCTCTCGAAACAAGGACCCCTTTAGTAAACTAACTGCACTTCTCTGCTCTCGGTCTTTGTTGAGATTTAAATAAAGAAATGTATTAATTATTATCTTTAGAGGGCAGCTCACGTTTCCATGAAAATCAAGTTTTTTCTAGAATGTTTGAAAACTGGTGTTCT
The DNA here is from genome assembly GCA_018831715.1 of Matsumurasca onukii. Lineage (NCBI taxonomy): Eukaryota > Metazoa > Arthropoda > Insecta > Hemiptera > Cicadellidae > Matsumurasca > Matsumurasca onukii. The sequence goes on along the minus strand of CM032060.1, from coordinate 42,161,636 downwards.
GCAGGATACATAAAACTTAGAAAGCTCCATATCTTTCAAGAAAGAAAAAATTGAGCGGATCACGAACTAAACTATTTTTTTGGAACACTTATCGTAACATTTTTAATTAATAAGAAGTTTGTAGTAGGGTGGTTTTGAACTATTAATTTTTTATCTAGCGTCTGTTTTTACTTTACACAACAAAGATATATACAAAATTGTATGATATGTTTTCAAAAAACTAATATCTTACTTATTTAGTATATAATTTTGTATAAATGCAACCACTCCAATAATATTTTGGTTAAATGATTGTGATCTTTCACAAGCGATCTTCGGACCAAACCATAAAATTATTCTACGAATGCAATACACCTAGATCTACGGGTTGGCAAGCACATGGACACAAACCAATTTGCCACGAGTAATATTACTAATCAGAAATTAAAAATTCAAAACAACTTGACTTGTGAATATTGCATCGTATAATACCAAATTCAATGAAAAAATTCCAAAAGATTACTTAGAATCCACCACTAACACTTTAAGAATAAGCGATGACCGGCCACCCCTTTGATTTTAAACATATAAATAGAACGAACCCGTTAGTACTACACTGTCTGGAACATCAAGAGACATTTAATTTTAAAAATGTGTTTGAAGTCAAACCAATCCGTCAAATGAAACAAATTCAAGTGCGTTTGTTCCATCTAAGAAGTTTGGAATAATCACGTAAAGAAATTACCAAATAGAAATTTCCTGAATCTTGGGTAGCTTTTTAACGTATTTCCATAAGAAATAGAGCTAGAAAGTGAACGTGAATGAAGATAATACTCCACAGCGAGGCCGAAATATCTCAACCTGATTATGAAGTTTACCGCAGTGTGAACCGGAAGAACTAGATTTTAGTTGTGACCACAGAGCATTAGAATATTCCTATTCTCTGTGGTTGTGACACCGGCCGCGAAAGCCTAAGAGATATGTCTATTCATTTCTCCCGCCAAAGAGAAGGACACGACTTAGAAAAGTGTGGTTTGCATTTTTTTTGCTTCCCATTACCTCCTGAGACAAATGGTAAAACTTTATATATGCGTATATGTTATATATATACAGGGTGAGTTTTAAATGTCCCCCTCCACCTTAACTTTTGAAAAAGGAAATATTTTTTAAAACCCTCAGCGAAATGTTTTGTAGGGTTCTGAAGTTAGTTTTAACGTATTTAGCGTCACCCAAATTTAAAAAAATAAAAACCCCTTCCTTGTGGAATTTAAAAAGAAACGGAATTTCAACACAAATTCAATGACACAAATAAAAATGTTTTATCTCGGCTCGTTTTTTTGTTATACCAATTTAACGATTACACAAAATCAGGTTTAAAATTCCACATTGTTTAACAAAACATTTGAGTAATAATGTTGAAATTTACTTGTCTTGCTGTTTTACAAGGTTAGTTCTTGATGTCCACACAAGGCAAAGATACTAATATAAAAACACAATGGAATTTTCCATTTATGTTTTAAACAAGTTTACAAATGAGATCCGATAAAATATACTGTCAAAACTTAGTTTAGTCAAGATTTTACAATATATCATTTTGAGGTGGAATAAGTTGATCGTCCTCATCAGGCATCAAACCGGAAGTCTCCAGTAAGTGTCGGTAGAAACATTTATGAGAAAACTTTTCAAGTGAATTCATTCTAACAAAAAATAGTTAGAAATTGTGGAGAAAATAATGCACTAAAATTCAGAGTTACTTCAAACTTACATAATAGCAGGTTCGTTCGACTCTTGACCATGCTGTCAGGTGACCATTTTTCCTTCTTGACTGAGGGATGAGTTTTTCACCATTTTGGAGCCAGCATGAGAAGGCTCGATCTCACAACCAGGGAGCATCAGTTTCTAACATCAATCGCTCAGCAGGCAACGCTTTCACGACATCAAGGTTTTGTGTTTTTAGAGAACTGAAAACATTTCCATTTACAAAAACCTCAGATCAAAAATAAAATATCGAGTTTAAACATGACGCAAACCATGTGGATTTATTAAGAAAACCTATTATATTTAGTAGATAAGAAAGCCTTGGGTTTAAAATTGATACAGCTCGAATGTGTTTGCAGAGTTTTATTGAACTCTTTAATAGATAGGCAAATAGATAAACAAAAAAAAGCCACTGCCATATCAAGGAAGTCAATTTTAGATTCAGCTGACTTTACAAAGAAGTTTAAATTCAACGATGTTTTATTAGAAGATACAAACTAAACTGGACACAAGATTTCAATAAAGGTGAGTTTTTATTTAGCATGGCCTGATTGAAAATCTAAGGAAGCAACTCACTACATAACGAAACCCACAACCAAAACATGAACTAAAAGTACATACCATCCATTGAGGCCAATGTAGTAGCCCATTTGGAGGAAAACTTGAGCTTCTTCGCTGAGCCATCAAATGAGTGAACCACTCCATACAGTTGCTCATTGTGAGCCTTTAGAATGCTAGTAACATCCTCAGCGCATTCGGCAGTGAAGAAATAGAGGGAGTTTCCATTTCTTTGCTATTTCTAGTTGATGCTCAAGTAAACAAATGAATTTCAATTAAAACTTAACCTTTAGAATTACAATTAAAGGAGTGTTGATATGTACGCCAAACACCTAAGAAATACAGGCATATATTTATATGTTTTGTTACATCATCTACATTGTGAGTTGTGACCCAGGGATTTTAATAACACTAACATAAAAAATGTTCATTTTTTTCCAAACACTAGTTTTGACCCAACTGTATAATTTTGTTATGAAACACTTGAATTTGACAAACTTTGGTTTTACTATGCACATTTCAGTTCTTAACACAGATAAAAAGGTTGTAGGGCTATTTCTTATAACATCTTTAACAATAATTTTGTAAATGACAATAAATATTATTATTAATTTTAGGCTGACTTCCCACAGACTTTGCTAGTATGAAACGATTCCATCTTATGCAGGAGTAAACTGTTCCATGCACTTCCGAACAAATTAAAGAATTATCAAATCTAAAACCTTTCAAATTTTATCATTGAGAAAATATTTAGTTACCAATTCCTTCTACAGCATGGGAGAGTTTATGGATCAAAATAATTAGCAACTCATATCAAAGTTATTTAAAATTATGTGTACTCAAATAGTTGTTATCAGTGACTTTAGTTTTTTTATGATCTTATAAATATGTTCTTGTTTTAAGTTATATGTTTTGTCAACACAAAATATTTGTACATTGACAAATAAATTGTTAAATTGTTATCTGAGAAAAAAGATACATTGGTGTAAAAACACAGCTGCTGGCACTCCCCTTTTGTAAATCAGAAGTTTGTCAACAAAATTATTCTTTTCAGCTTCTTTGTTGAAAATATTTATTACCTTTTCTTAAAAAGAGCCATGCTTAGTTTGTTCCCTGAATTAATGTTTGATCCAAATCCAACCAATGAAGCTTAGCAATGTTTTATTTTACTAGCCTCTGTACAATATTTTAATTTAAACTTGTGTTTGATCAAAACTAGTAAGGGTAAGGATTAAATGAAGAAAAAAATGGTTCATGAACTCTCCTGTTGTATGTACAGAAAACTATTTAATAGTTATTACAAATTGTGTATTAAACCCCTAATAGTATAAACAAACAAGTGACATACTTGAGCTGGGTTTCTTTGGCACAGAAATGGAGTCTGTCGTAATCAAGTCCACACTCTCCAACTGCGACAACTTTCCGTTTGTTTTCACCACAAAGAGTTGAGAGTTTATTTAAGTAGTCATCATGCCCTTCTTTTTCAAACTGGTCACATTGTGTCGGATGACAACCCACCGTGCAATAAAGTTTATCTGCAATAAGTTTTTTTTCTTTTAAGAGTGTGAAGTAGTGGCTATGACCTTGAATTTTCTTCCCATGAAAACAATGTAAAAACATGCATTTTCTTGGAATACCTCTCGCCAACAATTTTCAGAGGACTTTTATGAAATAAACTTAGTTTTGAACTGTACTAAAGTGACTCCGCTGAGCTGAATTCCCATTTTCTCATTTATGAGGCCGTGACATTGATCTATAAAAGATAAGAAATTCTGTATTTCAATTTCTTGTCCTACTTAACAAAATAAACAAATTGAATTTTTTTTGTAGTCACCGGAGTCACTGCAGTACATTGTCATCTTTCAAAAAAACCCATTTCAAAAAGATCTGATGTAATTGTACATTTATGTAATTACATTTATTGTTCAATAAAACAGACAGAAAAAAAACTTAAAATTAAATAGTAAATTTACATTTTTACCATCAGTGTTAGAAATGTCTAGAGCTTCCTCACTTTCTTTCAGACTTGTACCAGTTATGATGATCTTCTCCAATCCATGTTTCCATGCTCTTGCCAAAATATTTTGTAAGTCTGGTTCATGTTTTCTGACACCATTGTATATACCTTTGTACATAGGATCTGTCAAGTTGGCAGCAATATCTAAAACATAAAACAAAGCTCTATGAATATGGAAGTTAGTTTGGATTCCAATCTAGCCTTAATTTTGGGCCTTCCACAGAACCACAAAAATTAAACCAATCCGACACCCAGCTAAGCGCTAAAGCACCGCTGGCGGGAGTGAAGTGTTCCTTTGCAATTTGTAACTATAGTTTGCTTATTGTTACTTTAATTTGCAACGCTTACAGCCTCGCTTCAGCCTTTGCCTCAGCTTTGATTACTGAATGATCACAGGTGTTCGAGACTGTTAGCTATGTTCACATTGTGGCTTCAGCTTTTGTCCTTTATCATCACAGATTAGGCTCTCAGGTCTCGTTTTTGGCCTAATAGGTATTTGAATGGTTCTCTAAAATACTGCAGACAGATTACTGCAAGGAAGAGCTGAAATGTATCTGATAGTCAAAGAAGATTACTGTGGAGGTTAACTTTTGTTCTATATGTAAAAGCTGTGAGTGTCTAGCAGTAAAACTTGATGAAATGAGCCTGCTTAGCAAATTTCCAGGGGAAATAGAACTATTCATTTCTACGGCCATAAAGAACGAAAAGTCATAGAACAAAACAGTAAGCTGTTTTGAGCTTCTTGATTACCTACTGAGTCAAATGGCAAAACTTTGTGTATGTATGTAATATAGGCCTATAAAGTAATGAAAACAAGTCTCTAAATGCTTATAGCTTGCTAATATCACTTGAATATATTTATATTTATTGAACAAAATGTATACTAATTCATATACCCCCTCCCTTGCAAAAGAGCACTTGAGGTGCAAATTATCCCTTTGCCTACAGAAAATTTGCTAGGACTCAACGTAGCACTTGCGGCTGCACGTTGGCTATGCTTGTCTGATTTTTTTCAATAATCCTAGTTCAAATTCTAGGCTCTACAATATGTGTTACACATATTGCACAAATTTGCCCTAGCTTACCTATAAGACCTTTCATTGCCAACATGGATAACACCGACAATCACACAATTATTAAATATTTTGACGTATAACCCATCCACAGTTTATTATTTCAATGCTGGAACAATAATCAGAAAATAAACCAACAATTATTATTCTTAATTGTAAACTATAATCCAAAATACTAAGTATTTCGTTTCTTTTTAGTAAACAATAAAACATAACCTATAACAAACAAAACCGAATTAAGATAACAAAAAAGCTATTTTTTCATTTGGTATAATTTATTGTAAGTATTCTCTATGTTGCGATCAACTAAGCCAGTACTGTAAAAAATGAATTGGTATCAAGACGTGGCTTGGTATCATACTATTGTCTTGAGGCTGAACTTATTGGAATAATTAAACTTTGTAATGAATGAAACTGCACAATAAAAATATTTACTTGCTTAAAGCGTTTCTTGAACTAAGTTCACGTGATCAGAGGCTAGACCTAGAGCCACTGACTATGTGAACTTAGTTCATGAGAAGCTTTAGGTAAATTAGGCAAGTAAAAATAACTTTATAACGGACAGTTTGATTCATTTTAAAGATAATGTCTTACTAATTATCGACCAATAATTTTCCTTTTTCCTACCTTGTACAATGTACATTTTTGAAACAGTTGTTCTTTGTCTGACTAAATGTAATTTAGATTTATGGCTTACTGATCCCTCGTCAAGCTGAGTTAAATTATACAACAAACTACCCGAAAACATAAAATCAGAACCTTATTTGGGTATTTTCAAACGAAAATTAAAATCCTATTTTATTAATAAATCATTTTACAGTGTGGGTGAATTTATGCGTGACATTCAAACGTAATAAAACTTGATTTAATATTATAATTTACAATATTACACCTCAACTCGGCCTGTCCCGGTATCATAGGTTTTATCAGACTTTTATAATTTTCGTTTTGTTAACTATTAGTTACAGTTTGTTTTTTTATAGTCAACACTTGGTTTTGTACACTAATTATTAAATTGTTATTGTTAATTAACTTTTTAACTTGATTTTCCATAAGAACATATAGAACTCGAAACGTCGAAATATATATTTTGTTTGGCAAGAAAGTTTTATACGTGTTTGCTTTTATACGCTACAGCATAGCTCTACGCTTCTAATAAAACACTTTTCCCATTGTAATACGTTAATCTACTTAAAACATCGTTTTCACATATTCCCATATTAAATTCCCTATCCCGGATCTTTCCGGTCGCCTATTAAACCAAAGTTATGTCACAGACAAACGAACTCTATAGAGTCCGTTAGCTATGGTTATGTTATTCTGCAAACCAAACTGACGGGGCGCTCTAGTGAAGACTAAAATTAGTCAAGTCCGTTGTCCGTTCATCATTGTGATGTATTATAAAATGTATTGTACCTAACTGTGTCATTTAACTGGTAAAAGAATGTATCAAACCAAAAAAGTATAACAATTAAAAACACAACTAAAAATCAATTACTTTGTTCTTGTAGATTCTATTCCAAGTGTGTTATTTTAGTTTAATAATTTAACAACTAAAAGGATTACCACATTATAAAGTACAATTTTTTACAAATGCAAATGGAATTTGCACATCGAGGTGTTATAGTTTCTATTCCCAATATAAATTAGCCAACAATGACTGCAGAAAGACGTCGTCCTTGTCTCCCCACCACACAGAACAATACAGCTGTGTGGTGTGTGTTGTGGTGGCCATGGTAATGACTAGCAGACGACAGTCCGCGCTCAGATCTCGCGATGGAGGCGGCTCACGCTGCAAACAGGTATCTAAATAAAACAGCTGATTCTCATTCGCTTGTTAATATGCCATGTGTTTAGCAATCGTAAGCAGGTGTACATGCCTTTTCCAATGATTGATTAGGTGGTTGAATAATTCATTGACTTTACATTGCAGATCGCCTATTAGCCTTGATAGTTAAGTAGGTGTCCAATTATAGACATTTTAAAGTATCATAACTTCAGCTGCCGTAATTGATCGGAAAATTAAAATGTACTGAAATATAACTATATTTGCAACTCAATTTTAATGGGTGCGTCCGACATGAGAACTTAAATTGCACGCCACTGCAACTACCTCGATACTACTATATAACTATATAAAATACACAGAAGAAAAAACAATGTAGTTAGGAAAACTATTCAAACTTCAGTTTCGAATTCCCTATTAAGGTTTAAGTTAACTTCAACAATCATGAGTAAATTGATATCACATACTGACCTTCTGATTTATAACTTTACGACGTTTCATCTGTACTTAAACACAGCAGCTGGGCTGAATACAATGCAACATTAATTAACTGTGTCCTGTCTCCTACTACCTTAAGGCAGCAGTTTTAATTGAGTGGGACATAGAGTTGTCTATAACTATATAACTATAAAACTGCTTTTCTTATGGGGAAAATACTGCTTTACGCGTTTGGGGAAGGCTTTCCTCGCTTTCTGCAGCTAAATAGGAAAAGAAAAGGACGGACATGAGTATTGGGACTTTGTTTTGCTCGGTGTGTGTGAAGGGGGTTTGCGCTAAGATAGTGGCATCGCTTCGTCCTCCCCGTATGAAGGGGGTTTCTCTAGAGGTAGGGCCCTCGCTTCGCTCGGCGTTCTTTCTCTCGGCGTGTATAGAGTTAAAAAAGCGTGTTTCATCGCTTTTAGCTAAAGATTACGCCATATCATCACGAGAATAATTTCAAACAAATCACTTTTTAGTTCGTGAAGTTCTCTCGACTCAATACATTGAGACAGCAATTTCAATTGACTTTCGAAAAATACTCTGTTGACACGGAGAGGCGTGCACCCCCCGTTACCCTGAATTTCTCTTTGACGGGCCCTCCTGTGCTTGTCCTATTTTGTGCTGTATGGTAAACCATAAGGAAGTTGCATTTGCCATTGAAGTGTGGTATTAATGCATATCAAAGGTATCGATAAATCTTAACAGTTATCTAATGAAAAAAGTAGCACTAATCTAGAGCAGTAAATACTCGTACAGTAAACTTTAGTTCCTCTGTCAGGCACCAGGTAGTGCTGATGATTGAGCAGCGCCTCGAGCTGTCAAGGTAATGCAAATTAGCTTCACACTCATTTGTAGGTCTGCTGACTGCTGTTCACTTTATAAACAAACTTCTGTAACTTTTAACGTTTTGGTATGTTTTTATTGTTAAAAGTATGTAGTATGTTTGCGTACACTACTTTAAATGTCAATCGAGACTTGACTTAACGGTTCTCAAACATAAGCGTACTTCAGTTGTGCAGGTATTTTGTTTTCTTTATCCTCAACACCAATCCTAGTCACACTGTGGAATAAGGCTAGAAACGATAGATCTTCGGTCTTGACAGTTGCCACTGTAACGCTAACATCAGATTTAAAAACTGCGTTTAGACTAAGTTTAATATTAAATTCTATTGTTTGAAAAGGTTTGTTCACACATTCTATTGATACGCCGAAAGTCTATTCAATAGAGGAAAAATGAGTGCAGAATTAAATGTCAGGTAAAACACTCCTCTGCATGTGTTCAGTGCATGGACTCAAATTGTATTGCTATCTTATAAATTTAAATGTTACACATTTTTTGAATAGGCACTACAAAATATATCAAAGTAATTCATTCGTGATTTAATTAATGTAACACTTGGAACACTTTCGTTAATTCTATTTTTGTAGTCTCGGGAGCATAATGCAGCAAGTAAACCTGACGAACCTTTTAAAGCCCACTAATATGACTACTATGTTGTTTATTTCGTGTCATAAAGATGAGGACATCTGACAGGTTTTATATGATAACATCATCCTCACCATTATTTACAGACGAGACTTTGTTTATGAACAAAGAATACGTTCCTCTAGCCAACAGGTATAGTTTAGCAACTCTAGCTACTGTATTCGACTATACACTACTCGGATACACTGGAGTGGCGCTACGTCACAAAGAAAGATAGGAAGTGATTGGAGTGGTGAGTAGAATGACCTCTGGGTCCGTGCCCCCTCCCACTGGGCATCAGTCGCAGTCAGACACTACTAGTAGAGTGTAGACAGTGGACGGCCGTGACAGTGGGAGCAGACCAGCAGGGAGGTGAGGCATGGACCCGGTACACTTGAGGTAAACCACTTCTACACCCAGGACAATATAAACTCGTCTGGCTACTTTCATTCATTTTTTTCTGAACAAAAAGAATTATGTGTGTCATGTGAGGTATTTCTACCTGTAAACGCTAAACCGTATCTTCTGCTAATGTTTGAACAGGTGATGGCAATATAGGCGATAGCGCGATGATATCTCAAGTGTGTTTAAGAGCGGTTTGATAACACAACGTTTATGATAACATATATTGATAACACAACGCTACGCGAAGGAACAAACAATGACATGTTGTAGGCATCTTTAGTTATGGAAGCATATGCAACATAAAATTAAAACGTAAATAAAACAATTTCGAACTGTTTGATTCATAACTAAAAAACTAGCTGTTGTGAATCTTTTAGGTTAGTTTTGTTTTTCAATTTTTTATATATATGGGGGAAAGGGACTCTACCTTGCCCCCACCCTTTCATTCCATAGTAGTGTTTGTTGTCTTCGGAAAACTTACCAGGCAATTGACTTACTTTTTATGCGTTATAATTTGATGTTCTCCATCTCCAAACCTTTCAACATTATAATTATGGGAAAAATTATGGACATTTTCCATTCCAAAACCCTCCTTCTGTTATAGCAGTTTTTTAATTTAACCGATGCTGTGCTCATTTCAGTTCGATGCAATCAATCTATCTTGCAAATCTTTAGGTATATGTGTTGTATTTTGTGTTAAAGGTTTTAGACGAAACACTTTACGGGTAAGTGATTTGCAGCATTGCATAATGCTATAAAAATCAAGCCGCAAATATTTGATAATTCAATCAACATTACTAAGAAACCTTCTTGCAGTTATTATATTTTCTTTCGCGCTTTTTGTGTTTAGAGTCGGCCCTTATAACCATTTAATTGTCCAAACTCTAAAATAAGTATGAAACTATAGAAGTATATATTTAATATTATAAGATAAGAACACGCCGGACATAAGGCACCGAAACTCGCAACAGGGGTTACATCGTTGCAATCATTTCCTATTACAACTACAGTATTTTAAAGTGGTGTACTCGTTTTTCAAACTTTTAACCCTTTTCGAGGTATCCTCTGTTTTGAGCCTGAAAGGAGGAGATCTTGTTTTATTGTATAAAATGTATGCAAAAGTGTACGATAAGGGCTATTCTTGTATAGGTGTCGGCTGAGAAGTTAATAGGTTAGTTATTTTTAATTTAAAGTCCCATAGAACAACCCTGTCTGTGCTACTTTTATAGAGTCGGAAAAATAAGGAATACAAATATTTATTGCTAGAACCTTCCAGTTTGGCAAATCCATCTTTTATAAGTTCACTAAATTATCACGTACAGGAGTATATGTGTTATGTATCGCTATCCGTTTACTCCGTTTAGTCACTATAATCTTCGAAATGAGATATCGGTGGAGTAATGCAGGAACATTTACGATAAGGCCATTACTAGGAGAACCTTTTTTATTTCACAAGCACTTTCGACGTTAGGTCTAAGTAGCAACCCTTGAATGGGGTTGTAGAGTTTGCAATGAGTGTTGCAGATTGTGTTGTCATGGAAACGAGAATGTACCGTTGAAACGCGTGATGCAGGTGTCGAGGGCAACGGCCCAGAGCGGGCGCACACCGTGACGACCGTGTCCTCAGATCCTGACTCCTGGATGACAGCACCGGAAGACTAGGAAACCCTAACATTGGCATTGAATCAAATCCAACTTATGCATGGTGTAGGCCTAGTCTTTTAGCTAACAAAGTGGTATGGGACCTACCTACTTATATAGTTTACAACTAATCGCTCGTCTGGTATAGATAAATGTGACTAAGGAAGAAGTATTATTCAGAAAATCTTTACATTTGATGTAGCCTAACATGTGCTCTTGCCTCTTGTTGAAGATATTGAGAAAACTAACATTTGCAGACTAATCCTCAAGGGCTACAGAGAACCCCACACTAAACAGAAATGCAGAGTTTTAGTCATTTTTCATTATACTAGTGACTAGTCTATTTTTAAACAAAGCAATGACAGCACGTAATTTAATGAACATTTATACATGTACGGCCTTGGCGTTATCAGAAGTCCGCCTCTGCCCTTATCTACTCGGGCGCGCGTCGGTCTCAGCATACGAGCGGTTATTTGCTATATTGGTTTCGGCGAAAAGGCGTTGCCACATTTTGGATCATTAATGAAACCACCATATTTTGATACATGGTTTTCCACCTTACTGATAATCATAAATAGTCGTAGTAGAGAGGTACTTGATGCTGAAACTAGATACAAGTATACGAAATTCATTACCCGAGTCCATGTCCACGTTATTTTCTTCTTACATTTTGTCAGCGGATTTTGCGCACATGATTACGTCCAGGAAAAATAGTTTCGACGTGATATTTTGTTTGTATTAAAGACGTGACAAAAGTATAAACTGTACTTCATTTACAAAATCACCGTACACGAACCAACCCATGCTTGATTGATTTTTGAAGTGATGGCTTTGTAAAGACACCTGGTTACAAAACCAAAACATTATACCAAACCACATTAACCAAGACATTCCATGTGGGTTAACGAAACGAGATTGGAATTTTGAAATTGATGGACACTTTTCAAAGAATAACATTCATTAAAATTTTGGTTGTGATCCATTGCATGGGCCGAAATTGGATTGGTAGCAATTTTGAGATTGGTGTTACGTTTTGGGCGGTAATCATTTAGAAATATTTAGTCTAAATATATGAGAAAAAGCAATATTAAGTTATTTCTTTTAATCCACAAGCGCTTTCAAAATATACTTTGGCTTGGTGCATCCTTACATGTCGTATGGCATATGTTTTAAGGGAACTGTTCCAAAACTAAAACCATGCGAATATCTATTCTTCAAAAATCCGCTATAAGAATCATGTGTCGATTTGGCACCAGAGATTATCGCAAGGACGCGTTTCGAAATTTAAACATTATGACCCTGCCATCTATGTACATTTATGAAACGATAGTTTACTGTCTTTCAAAATGTCGCCATGAAATTCATTCCTATGAAACACGATTGGCAAACACATTTTGAACTAACCATCATAGATCTGATATGTATTCCAAATTACCGTCTCAGGCAGGAGTTAAACTTTACAATAAGCTTCCATCGGAATTACGAAATGTTGAAAGCTTGAACATATTCAAGACTAAATTAAAAAGTTATTTATTTTCGAAATCATTCAGTAGCGTAGACGAACTCATCGATGGGCCTTAAGTAATTATTAGTAATCAGTCGCTACTGGTGACGTTTAGTATATTAATTTATGTAAATTACTTTATAAATCTATTATATAAAATGAATCGCAAAATGTGTTTCTAAGCGCATAACTCAACAACGCCTGGACCAATTTGGCCTTTTAAAATTTTTTCAAGAGAGGTATGAAAAGGAAATGAACTTATTTACAAAACAAAAACAAATGTAAACACTACAAAACATGTGTATATCTAATTTTGTAAAAGTTAAAAACTTAAAACATAACAAAGAAATAATACAAATTTGTGATACTATAATTTGGAAAAGAAATTTAGAAGGAATATTTAAATTGAAAGGTAAGCTAGCCAAATCTTAGGTTAATGCCATCAGGCAATTTAGGCCCTTTTGATGGGCAACTTCCATGTGAGTTAAAGAAACGAGATTGGAATTTTGAAATTGATGGACACTTTTCAAAGAATAACATTCATTAAAATTTTGGTTGTGATCCATTGCATGGGCCGAAATTGGATTGGTAGCAATTTTGAGATTGGTGTCGCTACGATTCTTATTCATACACGAAAGTTGGTAAATTGCAATACTGGAGTGACAATCCATTTTACCAACTATCGGGTAAGATCTGTTAGTAGACAGGCTGGTAAATTTATTACTTGGGGTCATAATTTGGCAGATTTGCAGCAAGCTTTTGAACAAGGTTGGGAGCCGAATTTTTTGTTGTCATTAATCGCTAAGTTGCTCATTCACATCTGGTAGTTTAGGTTTAACTACAATATTTTTGAGGTTAGGTGGTCTTTTAAATACAATAATTCTAGGGGAGGTTTCAAAAAGGTTCCTAGTTACAGGAGAAGATTGTAAAATGTTAAAAGACGTTTTAATGATATTATTAATTTTATGAAGGCCAGGGTGATATATAGTTATAAATTTTGCTTCGTTGTACCAATTAGAATTAGGTTAAGTATTTTTCTTTGATTGATTTGCCTATTAACCACCTTTTTAGGATAACCTCGATTGGTAAATGCATTTTTTAGCTCGCCAATATACTGATTGTAATCAGAAACGTTAGAACATAAATTTTAGGCTCTAATCCCAAGACTTTTGGGAATATAGTTTTTTACATAACCTGGATGGCAACTCGTATAATGTAGATAATTCATAGGGCTAGTGTTTTTACATGAATTTTGGTTGTGATATTTCCACTGTCTATGACATGACATTTATGTTTATAGCTGACAGGAACTTAGAGTGGTGTGGACATAACACGTTTATTACAAGCCTCCAAGTATGTAATATAAATAGTACGAGTCTCCATAATATTAGTTGTTTTGTATTATTTAGGTTAAATTGAGCTTGACATTGGATGTGATATGATAACAAAGGTCAGAGGTGCGCGTTGACTGCACTGACAGACAGGCCGTGTGTGTATAGATCGAGGAAGTGGGGAGTTCAAGGCCTCAATCATTGACTTGGCGCGAGAGCCGAGAGCTTTGCTCAGATTATTTGATAAGAGTTATCTATTTGAACGTGTTCACGGTTTTGAACGCTCAAATTTCTATTGGTATAGTTTTTTCTTTAATATTACTGTGCTTAAAAAACTAAATATTTTATTGTTTATAATAATAAAGATACGTAAAACTCAAGTAAGTCGTGACCAAAAACTTAGCTCTTTAGATACAGAATAGTAGTCTAGCAAATCAAAATCAATTACAGTCTTATAATAAATATATTTTGAAATGACAATAATATTTATGGACTACTCCAACTGAACTGATACTAACAGCGGAGATTTTACAAAATATTATTCCCAGCAATAATAATAGTCGATACTATGAGTAATGTTACTTTCACGACGTTAGTCAACAACAATAAATACAGTACACTGACTTTCAGCTTGATAATCACCAAAGCCATGAACCACGCTACCGTGTATGTTACTTCATGTAGCCTACTATAGGCTAGTACACTATTGAGTGTAACCACAGAGCATTAGAATACTGTATTCTTTTGATGATACTTTTTATCCTAGAAAAATAATTTTAATGGCATGATTTTTTAAAAGATTTTTGTGGCATGGACATCCAGCTGGTTCGGGGAGTTTGATTTGAATTTTAACATGACTGCTTAGTAAATCAGTGTAACATGTTTCTTCAAAACAATGGTACTAGTAAATTCAGACTGCTGAGTTAAACAATGTTTCAATTATTCCCTCTGTTCTTCCAGTGAGTGCTCTTGGTTGACCTTTGACAACAAAGAATAAGGTACTAGTCTAGGTTTGAAAACAATTTGTTTTCTTTATAATAATAAAACCTTAATTGATACTTATTTCTCATTGTATTTGCATCATGACAAAATGTATCCTTCATCACTCAGCCCGCAAGTGTCTTTTGACAAGAGCCTTTTTTTTATTTACTTTCTGGATGTCCGTCGTATATATAAAGTTTTAAAGAAATGCTCAAACGTGTTCTGATAGATTCAGATCGGTGCTCATTTCATGGTCCCGAACCTGGATCTTACCAGGCTGACAGCATGAATATCTAATAATTTATCTAGAATTCAATAATTATATAGTATGAGCCCTACGAAAAAAAGTTGTTTAAAAAAAATAGTTTACAACAAAGTTATTTACAAAAACTAGACATATTTTGCAATAGTATTATGCCAATAGAGATAGAATAGAATAAGTTTTATTTTTTAAGTGTATGTATACAATAACTAGTTCAAGAGTATATAACTAAAAAAAAAATAATAGAGTGTAGAGATATTTAACGCATAATAAGTCACTTCCGAAGTCAGGTGTTCGTAATATCACAAAATAACAAATAACTTAGTGTAAAAATAATTACTTTTACTTTCATTTACACAAATATTTAAAATAATTAGGGACTCCTTAGGTCCCCATACATACCAGTTTAGGACCAGGTCCTGGCATAACCAGTCCCGGACCGCGGTCCCAGGACTGGAAGGTTTCACCAGACAATTGTATTACTTTTTTCCACGGTCGGGCTGTGACTCCATTCCATCATCTCGTTGATCACTTGGAAAGGTTAGTTCGTCGATGCAATTTACTAGCGACAGTGTGAATATGATGAAGTTAGTTTGACTTTTCAAAGTTCTAATGACAAATATGAAAATTATTTATCTTTTTTTATTATTAATGCAACAGTTCATCCAGGGTGTGATCCTAAACTTTGTGAAAAATTAACATGATTTGGGACGCTATGCTTTCCCTCTATGATAACAAGCAAAAAAAGTCATAAAAAAATTATCAAATTTTAACACTGTAATTTCAAGTTCAAATACCAGCCAACGTTGAAATGAATGGGTTTCATAACGGACACACCACTTTTCCCAGTTTGATAGATTTTTTCTTAGTTATTTTTTGTGAAATTACCCCGAATACTATCTACCCTTTTCTTCCAGAAAGTTAATGTCCGCACTTGGGATTTTCTCCTTTGTGATTAAATCAGATACTCCCAAACTTGCCAGCATCATTACTCGGTTCGATTAGTCTGCACTTTACTTAATATAAACAAAACTTTATTACTCATCTCCGATAAACTTAGTTAAAAAATCTGGACTCATGAATACGTTTTACTTAAGCCACGGCGAAGGATTCTGACCACCCGTTTCCAAGATTGCACTGGTTCAAAATGCAACAAAAAAAGTTAACAATGTAAAACTTAGTGATTGGTTACATAACTTAACCTACATTTACGCACTATAATTTGATTACACTTACAACGAAATTAAGGCTGTAACATTTTCAAAGTTCATCCTTAGTCAGATACGCTGAAAACCTTTTCCTACTCGTAGATAGTTTTGCCTTTTCCACTTAAATTTCACATTGGGTATTTTGGGACTTTAAACATATAAAACTTTCAAAATATTCAAACCCTGTTGGAAAATATTTATTTATATAAAATATATTTGTTTTTAGTGTTTTATTTCATTTTTTACTACATGCAGGTAAACTGTAAAAATGTTTAAACCAGAAAATAAATCAGAGTAAAAAGAGTGAATACGGTAAAGCTTTTCTCAGCCTGCCCTTTTAATCAAAATAGTGTGTAAAACCAAAACAACCAAAAGCTTATCGGGACATGGAACTAGGAAGGTGTATCAGTCTACTGTGTAGCATCTGCAAGATAACGACAGTGGGTGTTGGCTTGCAAGGACGACTTGTTATTCCAGCTGTATCTATGTCCGTATCCGTCCAGTCATAACAAACCAGAGCCTTTCCTCTCTTCTCTTTGCTTCTCCATCTCGAGTTTCTTTTGTTCTGCAGCTCACGTTGCACTTTGTATATGTGTTATGTCATCGCTGGATATGACAAAGGAAGTGCAACCTATAGCTCCAGGTGTACACTCCTTGCATGCACATTGCACAGAGCTGCTGTGTCACTGTTGTGTCTTGATCAGATCATCGCTATATAGCGTTCCCCATCATCATTATCCTACAAGTGCCAGATGGAGTATGATGATGCTCGTCAGTCGTCACATCCTTACTTTTATTCCATGTATATACGTAGCGTCACAAATAACTGCGCTGTAACTTTAAAAGCGGCTGCAGTTTCTATAACATGGTTACTTTTTATCGTCACTGCAGTACTTACTTACTAACATAAATCAAGCTTCTTATAGTAATTTCTTTTGTCATTATGGATGCTCTAAAACAGCTGCTTTAGACACATGTAGCTAAAGTGTAACTTTTACACCCAGGTAAATAAAGTATTGTTTTGATGATATTTTTATTCCTAGGAAGAAAAAGATCATTTTAATGGCATGATTTTTTAAAAAGATTTTTGTGGCATGGACATCAGCTGGTTCGGGGAGTTTGATTTGAATTTTAACACTGACTGTAGTAAATCTGACTTTAGTGTAACAGCTGTTTCTTCAAAAAATATACTCGTAAATTCAGACCTGCTGAGTTAAACAATGTTTCAATTATTCCCAGTTCTTCCAGTGAGTCTAGCTCTTGGTTGACC
This sequence comes from Matsumurasca onukii, assembly GCA_018831715.1. Taxonomy (NCBI): domain Eukaryota; kingdom Metazoa; phylum Arthropoda; class Insecta; order Hemiptera; family Cicadellidae; genus Matsumurasca; species Matsumurasca onukii. The sequence continues at coordinate 42,143,918 of CM032060.1, read as the reverse complement.
TTTGACAACAAAGAATAAGGTACTGGTCTAGGTGTGAGAAAACATGGTTTGTTTCTTTTATAATATTAAAACCTTTATTGATATTTATTTCTCATTATCATTTGCATAGTGGCAAAATGTATCCTTCATCACTCACCCCGCAAGTGTCTTTTTGACAAGAGGCCTTTTTTATTTACTTTCTGGATGTCCGTCGTATATACAGTTTTAAAGAAATACTCAAACGTGTTCATTTCATAGTCCCGAGCCTGGATCTTACCATGGCTGAGGGCATGAATATCTAATTTTTCCTAGGGGAATTCAATAATTATAAAGTAGGCCTACGAAAAAGGTTGTTTTAAAAAAATTTACAGCAAAGTTATTTAAATTAAAACTAGACATATTTCAATAGGATTATGCCAATAATCACGTGGTAACTTTGTTTCAGGTGTTCACTGTCTGTGGAGGATTACCAAAACATGTTAGCCGCCATAGAGGTGTCCGCCAAGTGTCCGGTGTGCTTGGACCGCGTGCGCAGCCCGGCGACCATGTGTAACAACGGGCACGCTATCTGCCGCCAGTGCAAGCAACTACAACAAGTGTGTCCGACATGTCGGGGACCCTTCTCCCGCATCAACCCCGTGTTCCTCAACACGCTGATGGAGCTGCTGCCTGCCCAGTGCTGCAACTCCTGCCGAGGCTGTGACCAGGTGTTGAGCCGAGACTCCCTCACTAACCACGAGCTGGAGTGCCACTATCGCCTGGAGAAGTGCAGAGTGCGTGGCTGCTCCTGGAATGAAGAGGTCACTCAGCTGCTCGATCATGTCAGCAAACACCACCCCAAGTCCTTACTGACGCCCACCACCACCACTCGGGTACCGGACTTCATCGTGTCAGACGAGGAGTACTCGGCCTCCCTCGTGGCTGCCGAGGACTGTCTGTTCTGGGTGTACATCACCAACAACTTCTACAAGAAGCAGATTCCTGTGTTCACACAGTGGCTGCAGCGTCTCCCTCCGTCGCCAGGTGTCACTGCCACGTCACTGTGGTCAAGGAACACTTTAGTTTCTGCTACTCGCAGAGCATTACCTTGGTAGAACCACCTGAACAAACTCTGTGCTCTACCCTCGCTAAGCAGTTCCTCGTCACGCCAAACTCCATTTTCCCTAACTTTGTCAGCTCCAAGTACGAGGTAGAGATCAGATTCAAGCTTCAATTTGACTGTGATACTGCGTGATTCGTTACAACCTTATTATTTATTTATTTTAACTTTTGTACGTTTTTTACTTTATTGTATACAACTAATGCTTTCCTGCAATACAACTCCTATGCTTAACTAAAAGAAATTGTAAAGATTCTTTAAAGCCTGCATCCTTTTTTGTGGTAGTAAAAAGTGTAACCGGCACAATTTTGTCTTAACCCTCTATTATTCTGGTTGTTTTTGGAACTGTTTCCTGTTTGCATCCAAACAACTTTTTTAGATCAATGCCCATTATAGCGTAAAGTAAAAGTCAATAGGTTTTGATCATCTTTCTGTTCATTAATTATACATTAACAAGAAACACTTTCACTGTGATCAAGATGTTCCAATTTTAGTACTGTATATGTATACTGCTGAAGCAAGTATAGACCGACATGTGGCAACGTTAAGGTACACCGCTTTGTATGAAACCAAGGTCACTCATGGTATCATTAATTTTGACATATTGTTTTCTCTTAGTAAGATAACTTACAAACCAAGAATGTACATTACCTCTAATACCACAGGTGTACAGTTTTTGCAAAAGGAATTCTGTGATCTACAGTGTCAAGCTTTTTTTAATGTCTAGAGACCACTAACTTTTTTGTCCTGAATTTAGCCCTCGACAAATTATCCATGAAACTTTTAGAGCGGTTTCTGTGTTTAAGCCTTGTCTAAAAAACCATATTGATTTTACTAAAAATTGTGTTTTATCAAGAAATTTTACTAGTTTGTTTTCATTATTTTTTCATAAATCTTTGCAAAAGTAGAAAGTAGCGATATAGACCTATAATTATTACCTTGCGGTCATTTGCAGGCCTTCTTTTTTTTTAAAGGAATTATTACAGCTGTTTTTAATACATCTGGAAATATTCCACTGTCCGAAACAAGTTAGTTAAGTGCAATAGAACATTAACTATCTTTGAATACATTAGTTTGATTAAAAATGAGCTAACATTATCTATTCCTGGTGAGTATTATTTTTAGATCATTAACTACTTTATTTAAATCTTCAACAAAACTGAGCCTATATACATAGAATCAAGAGTATTTGGTATTAAAATTCTTATAATGTAGTGAATCAAAATTGACGGTTTTTTTTTTTATATACAGCTGATTTACAATGGAGAGGTGTATTACAATAGGGGTTATCGCCAATAATCACGTAGTTAAAATTTTGTTTCAGGTGTTCACTGTCTGTGGAGGATTACCAAAACATGTTAGCCGCCATAGAGGTGTCCGCCAAGTGTCCAGTGTGCCTGGACGCGTGCGCAGCCCGGCGACCATGTGTAACAACGGGCACGCTATCTGCCGCCAGTGCAAGCAACTACAACAAGTGTGTCCGACATGTCGGGGACCCTTCTCCCATCAACCCGTGTTCCTCAACTTGCAGAGTGGAGTGCTGCCTGCCCAGTGCTGCAACTCCTGCCGAGGCTGTGACCAGGTGTTGACGAGACTCCCTCACTAACCACGAGCTGGGTGCCACTATCGCCTGGAGAAGTGCAGAGTGCGTGGCTGCTCCTGGAATGAAGAGGTCACTCAGCTGCTCGATCATGTCAGCAAACACCACCCTAAGTCCTTACTGACGCCCACCACCACCACTCGGGTACCGGACTTCATCGTGTCAGACGAGGAGTTTCGGCCTCCCTCGTGGCTGCCGAGGACTGTCTGTTTTGGGTGTACATCACAACAACTTCTGGCAGATTCCTGTGTTCACACAGTGGCTGCAGCGGTCTCCCTCCGTCGCCAGGTGTCACTGCCACGTCACTGTGGTCAAGGAACACTTTAGTTTCTGCTACTCGCAGAGCATTACCTTGGTAGAACCGCCTGAACAAACTCTGTGCTCTACCCTCGCTAAGCAGTTCCTCGTCACGCCAAACTCCATTTTCCCTAACTTTGTCAGCTCCAAGTACGAGGTAGAGATCAGATTCAAGCTTCAATTTGACTGTGATACTGCGTGATTCGTTACAACCTTATTATTTATTTATTTTAACTTTTGTACGTTTTTTACTTTATTGTATACAACTAATGCTTTCCTGCAATACACTCATATGTAACTAAAAAAAAGTTGTAAGATTCTTTAAAGCCTGCATCCTTTTTTTTGTGGTAGTAAAAGTGTAACCGGCACAATTTTGTCTTAACCCTCTATTATTCTGGTTGTTTTGGAACTGTTTCCTGTTTGCATCAAACAACTTTGTTAGATCAATGCCATTATAGCGTAAAGTAAAGTCAATAGGTTTTCTTTCTTTTCATAATTATACATACTGCTGGAAGCAAGTATAGACCGACATGTGGCAACGTTAAAATTCCACCTGTGTTATCAATGTTAACTGCACATTGCCACTAGGCACCCGTGATGAAGTGATCTTACTATTTGCTGATCCAGAGCTCATGTAACCAGAACTATACAGAGTATAATTTAAAAACTGTTTGATAAATTAACGGGTGCAGCCGTATCATTTCAAACAAGCTCAGAAAATCTACATGACTAAAAAGATACTGCAGTAAAAAATCTTTTACTACATAAAATAGTAATATCATACTGTTCATACATGAATTATTTTTACAAGTCTATAAACAGTGATTAGATTGTGTGAAGGGTAAGCGTATCGTGACCTCTTTTATTTGGGGGGAGGGTTATATAGGGGGTTGGAATATATTCCCCCTTACTCATGACCCCCTGGGAGGTATGAAGTTCTAAATCACTAAATCACTATTTGAGATACCGACCACTCTCATCAGGATATTTTAAGGCAAATATGTGGTGAAGGAAGAGTGTGATGAGTGGTAGTAATGAGTTATGAGGTGTAGTCTTGGTTACAAACTAAGGCCGACTCTTCCTTAGAATGGGTCATTATAATTAATACTTATGACCAATGGAAATGGGACTAACGGCAACGTGACTTCCGAACCACGCAGGTGATGGTCAGATATGTCTAAACGATGGTTCGAAGTAATGGTAATAGAAGTAATCAAAAGTGTATTATAAAAAGTGTAAGTTGTTTTTTATTTTGTATTAAAACGCCCATGGAATAGGTTTCATCCACATTTAAGTGTTTATTTCAATACACAATAAATTATACTTAATTGCAATATTCTTGCTCAAGTGACAACAAAAATATGTTTGAATAATAAATAAACATTTTAGCACAAGGTCTTAAATGTATAGCTTCAAACAAACCTTTTCAAGAAAAAAAAGATTTTCAGTATAACTTGAGCACTTCATTGAATGTGTCAAAACAGCTGATTTGTAGCCAGATGAGCCTTTATTTCACCACACGAGGAACTTGAGGAAGATAGGAACAAGGTATTTCTGACGTCAGAACTGAGACAACAGCTGACTTAGCAAGTCATTAACCTAATTTTGTAAACAAAGTACCTAAAAGTTAGACAAACTAGACATCTTGACTGTGCCTCATCATTTAATCATTCCAAAGTCAGAACCATTACAGTATGCGCTATGGTCTGTACTCTTTGGTGGTACTCTTTACCCAATAGAGTAACAAATTACTGTCCCATTTCATTTTTAATTTAAACTTGTAACTTATTGTTACTGTACCAGGTAATGTTATAACAGAAAAGGTGTCAATAAATAATTAATAAGTTCGTTTGGTAAAAATATAACACTATTGAAAGTTTACATTTAATAAGACATGTCTACAACAGACAGCCTTTTACAACTCAAGTTAACAACAATAAATAAGTCAGTAAAGCTACAGTATGTTTTTTTCTCAAACAAGGCCACAATAGAGGCTTGCCTGGTAAGAGCCCAGAGGGTGAAGAGTGCCTGGAGATGACATGAGATCGACCAGATGAGTGGGCTGCAGTATGTGCGAGGGGTAGGCCGGGTGCGGGGCGGAGCCGAGTACAGGAAGTGCAACCTCCACCCATGCTCGGCCACAGTCACCTCTCACCAGACTCACCGGCAACCCTACCCGGTCTGCCAACACCTTGAACAGTAGAGCTCTCTCCAGGTGCAGTCCCACACGCATCAAGCCCACCGGCACGATAGAATTCATCAATTCTACCTGCAAACGAATAAGTTTTGATTAAAAGTCTGAAATTGCCGTCATTCGGGCAATATTATCCCCAGGATAGTTCAATAACTACCTCTGAAGGTCTACCTTGCCTATATAACAAGCCCCCTCAGCAGCATAATATGGCTTGTTGGTGGCCATATGTGTGTTAACGCACATCATAACTAAACATTGTGTGGTAACCAAACAGCTCACCAAAAGCTCTCGTCTAACAAAATTTAAAGAATTATAAATTAGTTACAGACTTACAGCTGTTCAAAGCCCATTACCCTGTATATGCGTAAAATTATTGATACAACGAGATGGATTTTTCACTCACCTTAAGTTCATTGATATGCAAGTCAAGAGTGTGAACAGTGCAGGTCTCTGATTGGTCTTTTCCCATCATCTGATCAGCAACAAATTGGCCAATTATTAAGGTTTTGTTAGTGACGGTTTCTCCTTCCTCAACCCTGTTGTCTTCAAAATAAATCAATACAATTTAATTTACAGTATTTGGAAATACATTAAAATTAGGCATGTGTCAGTAGTGGTTTTTCATGTCAAGTCTTCTTCTTTCTTTTTGACTTTTCTCCTTGGGTTTGTCATACTTAATTAGATGTAACCTTGTCCTTGTGCAAAATCTAACTGTCAGCACTTTAACAAGCGAAAGCTTGCTCCATAGACGTCTTAAAAAAATAAAAGCCTTTTTCTCATTCTAATAATAACCAAGTCTCAACAAAACAAATTAAAAACTACCCGTTAAAACAGTGATTTGTCTTGGCCTGATCAATCTTACCTGAGCTTTCAGTTTTTACTCCTTTATGTTCAATATTTTTTTCAGGTTTTCTATATATTGCTGAAGATAAACATCAGACAATAGAAACTTGCAGTCATAACTTAAGCTGTCATTGCTCATCACTAAAGAATCATTTATAGATGCTTGAGTGTGGCGGGATGAGGAAGATCTACGTTTTGAAGATGTCAATGAACCTGCAAAATAATTATACTTGTCACTAAATTGATGAAGATTGGTAAAGAGTCATTTTATGAACGGCAAATTCTTTGTTTTTTTTTCATGATCGCAAAGATTAAAGACGTACAGGGGAAAAGAGTTTGAAATTATATTAATGATTGACTTAGAAAATAATTTTGTAGGTTGACATACAAGTCAATTTCCAATGAATAAATACAAAAATAAATCATACTTGAGACACTGACTAGAGTGAGTACCGGATGTATGGTGAGGTAGAGAGTCTTGTTACCAACTAGCCCCTAGGACCGAATATTCAAGATTTATATGCGGAAAATTAAAAACAAAAACCTTTTGAGTACTTTAATATTTTTCAAATTCAATCCCAATTGAGTATACTGTATTTACATTATTCAGGGCATTAAAAGTGAGTAGAATAAATACACTAATCACAAAATTGTAAATGTGTAAAATTTCTCACAACGATTATAACCACAGATAAAATACTAAGTATTCAAGTAAAATAATAATAACAAATTGATCACCATACCTCTTACAGGTAATTCTATGTTCTCAAAACTTGCAATGTAGATTGTATTGATAGGACAACAAAGACCTCTACCACTCAACCTCGAAGTGAATGTCGGCCTGGTCCTTTTAGTGTCTACACTAGGCGTTTTCGTGTTGAAACCTTTTCTAAGTTCTAATGTGGTAACTCAGGAAACGATTTTTGGGAAAGTGGCACAAACCCATGTGCCTGCACCAGGATTCAAACTAGAGCCCGCAATTGACCTGTTGACTCTAATCAAAAGACGTTCTTTAATGGTTATTAAATACACAATGAGATATACAGCACTTTCTTCCATCATTACTATTTTTCAAAGTCCGTTTACGGATATTCAAATTGCCTGCTACCACCTGTATGACCACAGTGGGCATGCGCCAAGTGTCCAGAGATGATCAAGAATGGAGGAAGGTCGTGATATACACCGCCGGTGCCACGGGCACGGAGACACTCCTCACTGACCTCTGAGCTACAAAATTTACACTCTACACATCGACATGTCTCTCCCCTCTAAGTCTAGTGTTCTTACTCTGTGTGCTCATTGTGTCCAAACTTACACTCTCACAGCGTATTGATTTTGCACATTTAAAAAATATTTAGCTGTTGACTGTAATAAATATTTTTTATTTTTTATTCTCACCTCTCACAAGTAGCTAAATTGCTATTATTACCTATTTAGTAGTTCTGTTTCTTTACTTTGTAGCTATTTTAGAATTAAGCTTATGTATTTTATATCTTAGTATTGTGTGTAGGCTAATAATTTGTACTTTGCAAACCTTCCCTGAATTGACTTTGCCGAATTTTCACACCTTAGAATGGCACTTCCCAGCTTTGTACCACTTTTTTGTATTCCTTGACGTACGTAAATTATACCAGTAAGCTGTTACTAAATTTCCCACTCGGTACAGCTTAGAAATATTACCCTGCATGCTACTTAGTTGTAGACCTTTTTATTTCCCTGAATATAAAACCTGCCATAAACTCATGGAAAAGTCCCAATTACTGTCCTACATACCTCTTTGAATACTCCTTGACAACCATTGTTTTATACTCCTTTTAGACATAACAGACCTCACTCTTTCTAAAACGTAGTAATCTAAAAGTATTGTACCCAAATCATATTAACACCCATTGCTACTACGTTACCTATCCTCGTTACCCTATTGGAATTCCTTGAATATTGTTAGTAAAAGTAAAACCTTCATGACTTACAAACAATCAAACAGTACTTTTCCCCGTACCATTTTTCAATCCTTGAAATTAACGGCGTACCTGAAATTTTCTCATATTCTTTTAGCTCAGTAGTACTTTTAATACTAGCTAATCATTTTACTCCATCCTTGCAACCATAACTTTCCTTGGTTTTATAGTACAGTGTTATCTATCCATTATCATTCTGTACAGACCTCATTGCAAAACGCAAAACCTGTAAGAATCCTTAATAATTAACTTGGTCACCCCCATAGAAAAATTCCCTCCTTACGCAGTAGCATACGAAAGCATATTTTGCTCCAACCTCTTTAAATAGCTTATTGCTCTCCATAAAAACATTCCTTGAATTAAAGCACTGTATAGTTCATTCGTAACATACTCCTATACCATTTTAGTTACCAGTTGCAACCCGTTACAGGTATACAAAAGGCTCGACCACCAGGTACTGCCTGCCGTCAACCGCAAAGAAAAAGTAAAAACAATTGCTTATAGTTAAATACGTCTGCGCTCGGCGGGAACAAAAGGTGAACAAAGGCCGCTCCTGAGGTGTAGGTAGTAGCAGATTAACTGACTGAGTTTTGTCATTTCTGACAGTCTGACTGACCACAAGGGTCCCAATGTGCTTGACAGAGTCAAGACTTGAAGTGCGTTGCCGCGTTTGACACCTAGAAGCATCGGTCCACCCGTTTGATGCATACAACAAAACCGGTATATGAAGAAACTCAATGTGCAGACTTACCACCGAGAGTCAAACTCTTTAAACCTCTTTAATGTTTATGTTATAAACGTTTTGGGTTATGTATATAACTGAATCGTAATGAAATGATACAATTAACCATTTTTTGCTCACATTGCAAAGGTATTTTCTTTTATACTATTTTTTTACTCTTGCTAAATGGGTTACTTTGGTAATCTACGTTGCCGACAGCTAAATACAGTACTACTGCTATTTCCTATGGTTACAATCACCAGTCAGCTGTCAGCCTGTTACTGTCTGTCAACAATCGCAATACAATGCCTAATGATGACAATTTTAACATATTGGGGATGATAAACAGGGACAGTTTTTGAAGTTATGAAAAAACAAAATCAATTATTAAATGCGTTTTTAATATTCATAGACGATAAAACATTTTTAATGAAAAAGTGAACCGACTTCAAAAAAAGTTTGAATAAAAAGCTCTTAAAAGGGAAAAATAATTTTAATTTTTTAGTTATAACGTGTTTTATCCTACTACAAATGTATTTAGTCCCTGCTACCAATAACTTCAATAAATTACCAAATTAAATGTCAAATTTCTGGTTATATAATGCATTGAAATTCCACCAACAATATTTAAAATACTCAAAAAGCAGTTTTAATGTTTTCAAGATAGCTTACTATGTTAATGTTTCATTTCAATGAGTGAAATATTGGACTGGCTAAATGCTTTAAACCCAGTTACCACTAGTCTAGGCAATGTTGTTCCATACATTGTGGCGCTGCCAATTTTTCCAAAAACAATTTCTAAGGAGTGCTGACTTCAAATTGACATTACATTTTCTCCAAAATGTGGATCAACGTTGCTTAGACTAGTGGTAACTGGGTTTAAAGCCTATAGCCAGTCCAATATTTCTCTTATTGAAATGAAACTTTCAAGTCATAATAATTTTCATGTAACTTCGCTTCCCTGAAGATGACAGCTAAGCTGTTGAAAGCGCTTTTGAATAAATTGTCACATTATATTGGCCTTTTTGTCTGTTTTAAAAGTACTTGTAGCTCTTTTTAAGACTAAATATTGTTGGTGGAATTTCAATGAATTATATAAACAAGAAAATTGAAGTTCCATTTGGTCATTTATTTAAGTACAGTAGCAGTGACTAAATACAGCATATTTCTAGTAGACAAGACACGTAGTATTACGCATTTAAAATTATTTTTCCTTTTAGAGCTTTTCATTCAACTCCTTTTTATAAGTCAATTTTTATTAAAAGCTTTTCATTTTACAATTTTTAGTTTTTATTCAGTTGAATGTATTGATAGGCTAGTTAATTTAAAAAGAAATGAGGTCAAAGAACTAAATTGCTTTGAACCTTATTAATTATTTTGAATTTAGCTAGCAACTTAATCATATACCGTACCGTACCTTAGACTTAATAAGGACATGAAATGATTTTGAACAAATAAAGATTTCAGCCAGTTTGAGGTGGTCCCCTCATCAGCTTTGGGCTTAAGCCCTTTATCTTCATTATTGCTGGTTTAGCTTAATTTTCTGTGGTCTTGGTAAGCTTATAGGTAAAAACTTTTGCTGGTAAAAGCTGGTTAGTGGTCGTTTGTTTCTTTATTGCCAGGTTACAAGATTTTTGACAATATACCTTCATTTACAGTAACGTTTCGGCCTTAATCCTCGGCTCTTCTTTTTGTAAAATTATAATACTAAGGGCAATTTACCATGCTCGTGATCACGCTTTAGTATCGCAAAATAGTAGACATTTATTTTTCTCATAGCCATTTGGGTTTCTTAATTTTAACTTATCTTCAACTTTAAAAGTTTAAACCAAGTTGGGGCCTTTTTCTGAAAAATCTATTGTTTTGAAAATTTTTGAAAAATCATTCGTTAACGTTCAATATAACGTTAGAATTAACACATTCGCTGCCAAAAATCCACGAGTAGTTCAGCCTTTCAATCAAACTTCTGATGAATTTAAATCTTCATACATAGTATCGAAACTATCAGGTACCATTTTGATGACAATATCATTTTTTACAGATTGGTTAGTTATCATTTCCGTTACATCGAAGTAAAAATTTCAACCGCTAAATTACTTGATTTATTGGTACTTGTGTGTATCAATACGCCTTTTGCGTAAATTTTCTTAGCACGTTTAAATTTTTATTTACAGGGCTTAACATATTTTGTAGTTGTTATTATTATAGTATAAGGTTTAAATAAAATAAACATAGTATCATCCAGTTTCAAAGAAAGATGTATATTTGCAACCAGTTTCGGCTACCAAGCCATCATCTCAGCGAGTATAACAAAACAAAATGATGAAATATTCAATATAAATATAACCAATATAATTTTGTTTGTAGGCATTATATTTCAGACATTTTATTTTGATTTGTTTGGTATTTTTATTAATAATAGTGCGTTGCAAAACCCCCAACTACAGCTCAGAGCATGCAAGAAGTACCGACTCGACATGACATTTTGGACGTTTTATTAGGGTATTCAAGGAACATACAGAATTTTAAAACATTATAATATTTTTTTGAAGGATATTTAGGTATACATAGAACCATATCGTTACCATGTTTAATAGATTGAAAAAAATAGTTCCTCTGAATTTCAAACTTAATAGAAATGTTTAAAATTATGTGTTTGTTAGCGAGAAGGAGGCTGTACCTCTGTAAACATAAAGAATATCATATTAACCAGCCATATTTTCTGAAAGACATTTAAATTTTACCCTCACTTGGTGTCTTCAAAACTTTGATCAAAGGTATAGCTCGGGTTCTATAACTCTAAAAAGATAAACAAAGATAAAATATGTTCATGTATCTTTGGAGTTAAATATGTTTTATCTCCGGCCGAAACCAAAGATTCCATAAATTTAAGGATACCATGTTGTTGGAAATTTAATTTTGCGTCAAAATAGTGTCATCAAAGTCTTTATTTGCTTCAAAATCGTCTTTTTACAGTGTAAAATATACAGTTTTTACTTTTTTTATATTAGAAGCTTAAGATTGATTTAAAAAATTGTATATGGGACCACCGTGGAGATAGGCTCTACAAAACAAAACAAATCGAGTTTAAAACGGTAGCCGCGTTCAAAAGTTATGCATGTACAATCATATAAGAAAGAAAAAAAGTCCCATGTCAAATTGTGTAACCTCCCCCTTGCTTAGAAAGTCGGTTAAAAATAATTAAGTTTGCAAAAGTAATACAGTAAAACTGATAAAATATTGGAATTGTGTTTAAAACATATGTCTAAAATTCCCCTTATAACTACAATTTCAGTTCCTACAGAGGGTTGGTTTACGTTTATGATTTACCAGTTAAGCACGTCAAGTTGAAGTAGCGCAGTTGTGAAGGCCTTGTCGTTGGAGACTGCAAGATGTACAAACGTGGCAGCAGCTTGCAGGAGCGGGATGTGGTTAGGTTGCTTGGTGACACTCGCCCAGATCTTGGGCACAGCCTGCAGTGAGTGCATGAACCCCCTCGCCTTCGGCTCACTCAGAAGGCTGCACAAAGCCTCACAGGCAGCTATCTTCAGCGGCGTAGTGTCCTCTTTAAAATCCTGCCCCATAACACATGAAAGACAAAAATCTGCAAAATAGGGGTTTGGATTTTCCTTTTGGGCATAAATCGGGCAAACAAATTTTTTGAGTAGGATTAAAACATATTTTAGTCATCACAAATTAAGAAGAAAATATTGAAAAATTGAACCGTTTTTTTCCTTTATAGTTGATATGAACAAATACATCAACACTACAAATCCTAAATTTAAGTTCAATTTGTAAGTTTTATAAAAGAGCATATATGGTACCGTGTGATTGTCCTTTGATTTGATAATTATTATCATCTATCAAATTACCATATAATTAAATTTTGCAATAATTACAGGCGATTGTTCACATTAAAATGAAAAAAGAGTTAGATTATAAGAGAATTATTCAACTACTGTAATTTATTACCTCAAAGCAATGTAAAAGGGATGATATCAAGTTTCTGGTAACAAGTTTTGGTTTAAGATCAGGAACGGCAGCCACGGCTGATACACAGTTGGCTATGTGTGTAGGAGCTTGTATCGGTACAGCCACATTGAACTGTTGTAAGATTGTATCAAACACCTCCTGGAAAAATTGGATGTAACTTAGAAATGTAAAACAAGTTACCTAAGAAAGACAGAAGTAAACTAAAAACCATATCATATTATTTCAAATTCATCTTTTGGCATTGACGTTTGGATAAGTACTGCGGAACTAAACACTAAACAGAACTAATCATAGATTTGATATTTTTATGCATATTTCAGTGAAAATGTGCACTTTTGTACACATATTAATGCAAACCCCTTCCCAATGTAACTTATATTTTTTGAAATTTAAATTAGTAAATTTGATTGGATTAATTTCCATTTTTAGGTCAAGTTTTAAAATTACATATCAAAATAGAGTCAAAACTAGTACTCATAGTTTAGATAAAATCATCAGAGATTTCACGATCCGAAGTGTTAAATAGCAGCAAATTCAATCTGCTATGTAGAATTTAAAATTATTTTCAACATTTGAGATTGCAATACCACATATATAATATTGTTTGGTTCTGTTATGTCAGTTTCAGAACAAAGTTAAGATTTAAATTATTATGTCCTTCATCTAGATTTACAGTTCTGCCAGAGTGGACGAGCAGGTGGCAAGACTGGACATCTCGCTGCAGGATGTTGTGTAGAGCGCCGGCCGCAGCCGTCTTGTCCACCCAGCCTCGCTCCTCGTCCGACAACACTGTCAGCAGGTCCAGCACAGCGTTCAACTCCAGGATCTGGTTCAATGCCTCGAAATCTTGAGTCAGATTCCCGATTCCAACACAAGCTGCACCTTTAGTGGTAAAAGATGCTATTTAGTACAGAGTGTTCAAACTTCACAACTTATACATTGTTTCTCTCATTTATTACAAGTACCTACAAATGCCCGGTTAAATTTCTTTACATAGTTTGATATTGGTTTGTCAAGTGTTATTTTGTTATCATTGCATCGGAAGCAAAACAAGCTAATTGTGGAATTTCATAAAACGCTGGAATACTATCATTTGGCTGGACACATAGGTTGCTAAAGTACATAGTACGGTATATGGTTTTCTCACTTGTCATCCCTGGACTCAGCTCCAATATCATTTCTGTAATTTGTGGGATTTGTCCACTTTCAAACAGCACCTACAAATGGGTAAAAAAATTAGTAGCAAATTATACCTGCAAATATTTTTTTATTTATATAAAATATTAAATAGAATATAAATGTAAAATTTACGCTAAACCTTTTTCCTTACAATTTTTTCCCCAGATAATTCTGCTATGAACCACTGTTTTGGTAATTTTCAAACATCATTAATTACTTATCATGACCTGACACGCAAATATCTCAAAATCCCTTACTGCAACAATATTTTTAACAAATCTTCTATGTTTCTTTTTAATTATTGGTAACTGTTTATTTTTTTGTATTTATAATTTACTTTACTATTTGTTTAGTTTGCTTTATCAGGTGCAAACTTTAATCAAAACTCACCCTGCGGCCCAAAGAGGTTTGTGTGATTTTGGAAATAACCTCCATAGCTTTCTTGCTTAAAACAGGATCATTTATGAGCTTCATGTAATTGAAAAGTTGAAGAACACCATCTTTAAGAAAATGTTGAGCAATATTCGGATCATTGTAAATGTTGCCTAATACATCTAAACATTTTTCATGTATATCTTTCCACTCAAAGTTCTGAAAGAGAATTTTAAATAATTCCTTGTAATCTATATCCACCAGACTTAAGAAGACTAATGAAACTGACACAAGATAGTTATAATGAACCTAAGCACAGAACAATGTGCCTCATAGTCTGTGCTCTGGTGGTATTTTGGAAGAGGTAGTCTGATGCAACCAGTCTATGTTAGAGACCCACCCCCAAACCCGGATCTGGGGAGGAGGGAGGGAGCTAGTCATGGAATGTACCCCAGGCGGCACAGGCGGAGCAGCCAACTTACAGACAACAAATGTTAAAGTTTACAAATTTGATTGCAATTTACAATACGAGGTGTGATCAAAAAGTATCAGGACTGATTTTATAAACAGAAAAATACAAGAGTTACAAATCTGGGAACTTGTCTCCTTGAAAATAGTTCCCTTCTGCAGCAATACACTTTTTCCAACGCTTCCGCAACAGCTGTTCAAAGCAATGGTTGAAGTTGTTTTCTGTTAGAGTTTTAAGTTCTTTCGTCACATTTACTTTAATATCTTTAATATCTTAACAACTTTCCTTTCAAATGATTTTTAATCTTTGGAAAAAGAAAAGTCACAGGGAGTATATATCTGGAGAGTAGGGAGAGTGTTGAACCTTTTTGATGTTATGTTTAGTTTAAAAAACGTTGAACAGAAAGTGCCTTACTGCCTTGTGAGCAGAAGCATTGTAATGTTGAACCCACCACTCTCCTTTCTGATGCAACTGTGGTCTTCTTCGTATGGTAACTGTTTGTCCTGTTGGAGCATATTCGTGATGAACTATTCCTTTGTAGTCAAAGAAAACAGTAAGTAACATGGTCTTGACTTTGCTTCTGCTCTGTTTAGCCTTTTCGGCCTTGGAGCAATCGGGGTTTTCTACACTGAAGACTGAGCTTTAGTTTCTGGGTTGTAACCTTAAACCATGATTCATCACCTGTTCACCTGTTGTCCTGTTCACAATGTTTTTAATGAAGTTCTCATAGTTTCTAGCAAGTTCTAGTAGGTCTTGAGTGGCTAACACGCGGACATGTCTTGGGTCATCTGTGAGCACTTTTGGAACAAACTTTGCAGAAACACGACTCATTCCCAAATTGTTAGTGAGTATCGATTGAACAGACCCAAAACTAATATTGAGATTATCATTTAGCTCGCGGTTAGTGATTCGAGAGTTTTCTTGAACAGCAGCTCGCACAACTTCAATGTTTTTGTTGGTCTAATGGTCTAACTGGTTGAAGGTCTTTCTGGTAGCTCGTTGCTTCCAACAATTTCACGCCCATCTTTGAAACATTTAAACCACAATCCTATATTATTACAAAATTCGCCTTCTCAAATCTTTTGGTTTCAATTTTCAAGTTACCTAAAAACGCCTCAAAAGTCAACATTTTGCAAATCTTTTAGCATTTTCCATTTTGCAAAGTACCTTCCGGTGGAAAGGCCTCATAAAATTGGATAACTTCCCCTTACCATTCTAAAATCCTGGGTACACCACAAAATATGATCTATTGATGTACTTACCTTTATCATTGATAGTAGTTTAGTTACACCACCACAATCTTGAAAATCTTTCGGAACAGGATTTCCTTTCACTTGTTGAGTTAAGACATTCAAAATGTCTAAGGAAAGGTTCTGTATTGAAATGTACTCACTGTTCAGTAAGGTCTATAAACACTTTGATAGTAAAATCTGGTTGTGAAGTAATAAGTTCCTGTTCAAATCCATCTTTGATCAGATTCATTATTACCTGTAATCAGTGGGTGGATCAGTACAAGACATATATATCCAGAACTACAATTTCCAAGGGTTGCAGTTTTAAATTATTTAGGTGTTACCTTTAATACAGGGAAAATAGTGATTAAATATCAATCTGTACAATGGCAGTAAATAGGAATAATTACGCAAATCAATCTTAACTAAATTCAAGACTTAAATTTAACTTCAACAACTAAACTCCAACTCTACAATACCTACTATAATTAAAACAGTGATAATATATGCATCCAAAACAGCAAAACCTGGATCTTAGCCAAAAATATGTTGAAGTCCTAAATGTATTAAAAAAAATGTATTTGAAGATATTTGGGCCTGTAAATAAGGTAACAACTACAGGATGCAACGACATGATCAACTTGAGAATCTGATCAATGGAGAAAATATAGTTAAGTTCATTAAGTCAGCTAGAATCAGATGGTTTGGACATTTGATGAACAACCTTAGAATGCCAAAAGTTACTTTCCAGAAAAGGATAGGAAGTAAAAGAAGAAGAGAGAGACTTCAGAAAAGATGGAAGCAAGTTGTACAAGAAGATTTAACAAGAAGTGTTGTCAGAAACTGGAAACAGAAATAAGACTAAGATTTTGGAATACTATTTTTACAGATTTGAATGGCGACAAGTTGTAGCGAAAGCCAAGGCTGACATGGGCTGTAGAGCTGAAGGGTAAGGTAACGAAATACCTGTAAATTGAGCATTGGCATACTTTCTTGTTATTTTCACAATAACATCTTTACATCAACTTTATTTTAGGCTAGTTGTAAATAAAAGTAAATTGGTAAAATAGCCACTGTACCAAAGGCAGACTGTAAACACAACTCATGCACATAAATGCACAAACAATATTTCAGCAACTAAGAAGTCTTCTTCAGACTAAAACATAGTGAAATAAGTTTAGAAATACGTATAAACAGTAAACACAAATACTTTGATCACAATTAAGTTAAAATCAATCCTGTTCTGGATTAGTCACCTTGACTGCATATAATAAATACATTATTTGTTGTAACTTGTAAGTAAATTCCACTCTGATGCAACAATTGTGTCAAGGTTTAGAAGTGACATGAGAAAAATAAAAAATAAGAAAACTTAAAAGTTCAGACAAATTTGATTACAGTATACATTTTGTATTATGAAAATGAGTCTAAAGAAGAATTTAATTTGAACTGCGGTAAAACCACCCTTAATTGAAGTTGAAATTTTCAAAAATCTAAACCGTTTCTTAGTGGGTGGTTTTGGGCTACCGGAAATAGGTGTGCAAAGTTTCTAAGTCTGAAGGTGTGGTAGTTTGGGGCTGTGGTCTGATTTTGATTGAGTGAGTCAGGACACTCTCTATATACATATATATAGATAATAAAATAGAAATTTGGCCTGGTGGAGTCTAAAACATTTACTGAACTTTAAAATCAAGTTTATTTCATAAAAATCTGACGGAAACTGTAAAAGAGAGGCGTACCAATAAAATTCATGTCTTTTCATTGATCTCAAGGGACAGAATTCAAGGGCATAGCCACTACTGCACACTCTTAAGAATTGTATACTGACTGCTTATGCACCAGTGAATGCATGGGGGCCTCCTCCATGTGGAGCTGCCTGACTTAATTTTCCTCTGTGCCTTGCCCTCTACCAAAGAAATTTAGGTTAAATACTAGTTCTCAAATTTCTAAGAAACAATTCATTACATCAAAAAGGGCAATTACCATACATAGATAAAAATAAAATTGTAAACTGTAGTAACTCTAATTTCTCAATACCACAAATAGAAAGCTATAACATGTTATGAAATGAAAGATGCCTGAATTAATGAGGCGAAGTTTAAACTACTGTATTGAGTTAAAACATGTAATAGCATTTGAAAAGATCATCTTACATCATTTAGCATTTGCATCATGTTTAACACAAACTCTTCTTTGATCAAAATTTCTGCAACTGGGGCCAAAAAACTCAGCTCTGATAAAATCTTGGTGGAAAACCGTTTGACAAACAAAACTTCATGAGTCAGTAAAGGAATAATTTTATTAACAATACCCAACTCATACAAAGTGTGTGCATTTTCTTCCAACTTGGAAGCATATTTATCCAACGCAGAAAGTGCCTGGAACAATTACAATTATATAAAATTTAAACCTCATCAATTTTTCCAACGAAGGAATGATGTATTGATGTCCTATATTCAGAGTTTTAAACTTTAAAGCTAAATAACTTTCTAGTTATTTATTTAAAGCCATGTAGGTTGACTACCAAATAATAAAGATTTGAGACAGGTAAACTGGTCTTTAAATACTTTTAACTACTGCAAGCCAACTTCTCGATAAAACACAACAAAATCACAAATTAATGGATCACATGTTTCAATGATTCTACCTTTATACTAATTTTTGTTTGTTTATTGATTAATCAACATCCAAAATATCCATCAAATCAGCTAAATGATTGTTATCCAATACTCCTTGTTTATTTTTAATCAGTAATATTACTATGGTGTAACTTACTAACAAAAAGAATAGACTAGAAAGGAGAGGAGACCCACCTAAATAAAATATAAACACTCAAGAGAACACAAACTGTCAAGTTTTTGGCCCCACTGGGCAGTGGCAGCTCGTCAGAGAAGGCAACAGAGGCCCAGCCTCCCTAACACTTACAAACAAGAAAATGATGTGTAACTTACAGCATTTTCTTTATAGTATTTAGAAAATAACATTTAAATTTAATAATACCTATGTACAATAATATCTATGTTTAGTAAGGAAGGCCATGAAAAGTCACGTGTAAGGCCTGCACACTAGCGGGCCAATTGCAACGTGGCATCAGGCCGCACTAGAACAGGTCTATCTGTGTACTGAGAGTACAGGCTTGGAACAGCGTGCAGGAGTGCGCATGAGGGGGCCTGCTGTGATTGGTTCCAGGCCCCAAGGGAGGCCCATAGCCGCTCATCTTCCGCCCGGCCTCCGCTGCTAGACGAAGCAATGACCAAGTAGAAACTAGAAGGTGTTTGTTTTTACTTGTTTTTGTCGTGGTCCGGGTATGTATACTTCCAGTATGTGGTGTGCAAGTGCAATTTTGACCACTATGTTGTTTATGGTTTACTATGGATTGTCCTAAAAGTGCTTAATAACATGTTTTGAGTAACCTTATTTCAAACATTTTTATTTTAATCAGTACCCTCTAGACCCTCCCCCTAATTTTTTTTTCATTTTACCCATGAGCTGCACTGCCTTTGGAGCCTTTGTCAAGAAAAGAGGGCACTTAAAAAAATAGCAAAGTGGTTTAGGAGCAGAAGTTAAGTGCTTGCTCTCTTTTTGTCTTGACAAAAGCTCCAGTAGATCTGAAAATTTGACAGTTTGTGTTCTCTTGTCTGTGTACATTATCCAAGTGAGCCTACTCTCATCCTTCTCGCCTAGCATCCTATTTCCTGTACCTAACGTAGAAAGTAGCTTTGCCAGTGTATATTTACTAAACATGTTCTGTACTCAAACATAGTTGTACAGTACCTTTAATACAACCATATCTTCTTTGCTTTCTAAGAGTAAAATCATGGTTTGGGGTGTGAATGTCTAGAGAAGTAGTTTCAAATGTGGTTTTGGCAGCTAACTGCCTGTCTTCATGCTTCTTACCCTTTACTGAAACCATACTTTTTTCACTCTTAACCATACTTATTATATTTACAAAAGCAAACTAAACATAACTATTCTTAATAACTTCAGTAATATGTAACCCTTGTGTACACTGAAGGCTTGTAAATAATGAAAACTGTCAAATTACAAAAATACTTTAATAACATATGATAAAACACAATTATGGAATGTCAAGGCACAGTCATTGCACATGGATATTTATAATATTCCTTAAAGTGCTAACTAAATAAAAAATATGTAACAAAATATGCACTACTTATTATTTAATTATGGTACAATATAAAAATAATGTTCAATTCACGGTAAAACTCTTTTGATTTTCTCTTTTTCTTGCTTAAATCTAACATACAGTTTTTAAACTATACCAAATACTAAACTATATCAAATACCGCCACATTACCAGTAATATACTAGTTTTGTTCAATACAATCATGAAGTGGTTTCTAAAATGACTAAATTACGTGAAAACTAGTTAATTTTCACCATGACACATGTAAACAAAAGTCTAGCTTGTATATGTATAATGTGAATAAACTTTGTAACTAAAAAAAACATGTCAAAATGTTTTTGTCTAATCTGTTTAAATATACTACAATTATCATATATTACAATAACCAAACTATTTTTTCTGAAACCATATTTACATTCAAATCCAGCATAACCAACAAATTTAATTTGTCATATTTCATAAAGTGCCAAAACGGCATTAGAATGCATTACAAAGATTAAAATGGTTTAACTAAAATGTACAAAACATTTCAATAACAAACTCAGTTATTGAAAAAACACTGACTATAACATTTGATACTAAGGAGGGCACACTTTAAGCCATTAATAATAGCTTATATTATGTAAAAAGGAATAGCTGCAAAGCAAATAATTGCTGTTTTTTTATCATTAATACAAAATTACCTAATATTGCTATATATTAACTATTAAGAAAGTGTTACAAAACTAGAATGTAACATTATTACTGGAGGCAAAATGATCAGAACCGAAAGAATATTCAAGTTTTCAGCTACAGTACTAACATTTACTTTTTTCATAAAAGTGTTCATAAAAGTAATTATTAAACAACTTTTTACTTATACCTAACTATACCTTTCGTAGGGCAATGAAACTTACTTTCTTTGTCATTGCTTAGGCCAGACTTATTGAAACTGGCAGGGTGGACCAGCCTTTAAAAATGACTGGTGTTTTATTTTTCAACTGGACGGATAGTAATACTACAGCAAACTGCCAAACGTGACACCATGAGATCAGTATTATGATTAGTTTAGCCACTTTACAAAATGACACTTACAAAAACACTAAGGCAGAAACAAATTAGTCATTTTTCTTAATACTCCACAAATGTTTAGTGATTAAAGTAGCGTACAAAAGTAGCTTATAGATGCTAGGACTAAATCACAACAAAATAACAGTTTAATAAACATTTCTAATAACTTTACCGGTTTTTAATATAATTTCATAATCGTATGTATAGTATATTGCACTCTGTAAAAATTTTTTGAATCAAACCGTATATATTTTTCACTTATACACATCCAATGATAAAATTACTATCAAAGATGGTTGTGTGATTGAATAAGGCTAACTCTTAAGGCATTTATACAATTTAGTATCTAAAAACCGTTGAACCCTGATCTCTCACAACAGCCATATGTAGGTTGTATGGTGAGTGATCTGAGTTCAAGTCGTGGTTCATTCCGCACATTTTAACTTCAAATTTCATTAGTAATTAAAACTTATTTTTTATGATTAAATTTTTTTTCAACAATATATACATTGAATAAGATGTTGTGTAATGTGAGAAAATATAAATAGTAGGATAGTAAAATAAACCAGAGAGCAACTACTTGAGAGATTACTACTTTGACTACGAAGTTGATGGGCACATAGACTGACACCATCTTGCCTGATCAGTCCCAGTACTCGGTACAGCCACCATGACTGCCATGGCGAACAGCAGAGATCAAACATACTTTTGTCTGTAGGTGGGTTTTGTTTGAAGAAACCCTGCAATCGATTAGAACTTGAATACAATAAACATAGTTAGAAGTTAGAACACCATCAGTGTACATGTATCCGCACAGTTAATTATCAATGTAAAATAATTTTGAGTACTTTATGATCAATCTCTTCATTAATCACTATCCAACCATTTATATAAGACTTTATTCTTTAATACTGTTTTAAAATCTGGAATTTCCTTTTTTAGTTCTAGTGTGGTATAATTAAAGATACTTCTTAAACTACATAGAAATACAAACAATATAGTAAAACAATTAAATACGATGATTTTCTGCTTTCAACAAATTATATAATGAGTAACATTTTACATTATAAAAAATGTCTTATAAATCAAAATTTGAAGAACATAGTGCTTTATAAGTGTAAGAAGTACAACATTGTCATATACAATATCAATAAAACTACTGTTATATGGTTTACTTGTTCATAAATCATAACTCACAGAGCTTACAACAAAATATTCAAATTTGCAGAAAAGCAAATTTGTTAGGTAAAATTAGTATAAAAATCCAGCTAAGGTACCAAATAAACTAGTAACTACTTTTAGTAAAGTAATACAAAAATAACCACTGACTCTACAAAATGTACAACTATTTTGAATTTGTGAGTTTTTTCCTTAGATAACCTTGTGAAGTTCTTAAAACAGCTGATAAGAACAAGAAAAGAAGACAATGTCAAAAAAGCAATAAAGCAATTATAAAAACAATAATGATTATCAAACTTAGTATTTAATTTACAAAATACTAAAAACTGAATACTCAAAAAATACTGATAAATTGATTTTAGTATCAAAACCAAATATGTATATATATTTTTAAGAGAGCAATGAGCCAGTTAAGATTTGTTGTTGAACATGAAAGCAGACTTACTAATAATATAATATATAGTGTAAAATAGATAGTGTGTAAAATTAATCGCAAACAATGGTTTTAGGATATAAATTATGTTCCCTTAAACTAATTAAACATGCTTTTTTCTCTGTGCGAAAATTATTGTACAGTAGAGCGTCTATTATCCGAAGCCCGGTCAACCAAAAGGCAAAAGAAACCAAAATCATAAAATTGAATCGCGCGCCAAGCAAAAGTTCAGCAAGCGACCGGCCGAGCGCCACACCCAGCTAAAATAAAACGCTTAACGCCAGAAGCTTACGCCACGGACTAAAACAAAAATCCATTTTGGACTTTGTTTAAAGAGTTTTTCTTTCCATATTCTGATTGTCTGGTGTTATGTTGTTACCTATTGTATTGAAAAAATAAATTTGAATGTTATTTAATCCCATTTATATCATTGTACTTCATTTTTCCCGTCAATGACCGATTATCCGAAAAACCAGTTATCCGAATACCCCTAGACATCAATTCTTTCGGATAATCGACTCTCTACTGTACCAAACTTGTGCTCAGAAAACCTGCATTCATCTATTTATTCTTTGCCATCGAGTGGGTTTGTTAACTAAAATTATTCCACTCACAGAGTAAATTCTTTACATCACCAGCATTATCTTTAAAGCAACCCTGGCATCTTAATTAACAAAAAATTACGTATATGAATTATGTAAGACGGCTTACTAGAAGTAGCTAGTTAAACTTACTTAAAAGTACATATATACAATTATCTAATAGCAGATTGGATCTGTTCTTTAAGACTTGGACATTCTTACACAATTTCAATTACATATTAAAATTTATTTATGAAATCTGAGAGTGCGTCTGAGACAACAGTTTGCAACAAAATAACTGTTTGATAAACAATCAAACTTAGATAAGAAAAGCACAAGGTAAAATAAAGCACATCTCAAGGCACAATGTCTATACCGAGTTTTAAGTGCAAGATAAATTTAAGTCAGTTGTATGACAATTATATTTACCATGTATTTTTATATACAAAGGAAAACGTTAGAAAACGTTATCTAGTGTTGACTGAAATACCGTAGCCAGGCACAGTTTTCTACTCTTTTCCTTGTTTTTAAAACAAAATAATTCTATTAAAACTTAGGACTAAAAAACGTCATGATCCACCCCTTGCATTTGTCTTCTCTATTGAGCGAAAAGGCAAGCAAATCAAATTTACACCTTAACATATACGTATCACAAGCTTAAAGTAATGAACACAAGTGCGTCTAACGGGGAAGGAGGGAACACCCTACGGCCTACACGTCTGTCTGAGGAACGCCTATCTTGTCCACCTTGGTGATGGTCCGCTTAGCGGCGACGGGAGTCCGTTGCTTGCGTGGCTCGCCGGTCGGACTGTTAGACACCACATCCTTGAGTGACGTAGCACTGCCGCTGCGCAGTGACGGTGTGGACGAAGTGCGTCGCGGCTCCAGCCCCCGGGACTTCAAACCACCGCCCGGCATGTCTCGGTACTCTGACGAGTATATGTTACTGTTGCTTCGGTGGTTCTGGATGTTATTCTCTATGCCTTCCATCCGACTGCCTTCAGTCATCATCAGCATGTCCTCTCCATAATATAATGATTCTCTAAAATAACAAAAAGAGATCTGATATTGTCTAAGGTAGATATGCTAGTAAAACTGCTACTGCATCTGAAATTGTTTAACTAAAATAACAATGTTATCATAATCAAATTTATTCTTTTAAATTAATTTGACCAACCCTAAAATTTTCCTGCCTGCAGATTCTTGTATAAATATTATTTGCCAGTCACAAACCAGAGTTAGTTTGCACCACCTCACCCAAAGGCAAAATGAATAAAAGTTTTAACGATACTAATTTTGTAGAAATCAATTAGTACCTAACAGAGCTTTGTTAAAGAATATGGTTGAGCAAATTGTAACTATTAGTACCATTCACTCATCGCTCGGTTGGTACGAGTACTAGCTCCGTAAACTAATTTCAAAAAGTAACTCATTAAAATGAAACAACTTTCCTAGTTAGCTTGCTAAAGCAAAAACTGATTTCGGAAAAAAGTCGGAAGCTAAAAATATAACTGCTACGAACAAGCGGCTAGCTAGGAGCAAAATATAACTGAGACTAAGTTCTTAGGTTTGTATATGGATAAGCACTTCAATTGGAACTATCATGTAGAAAATTTACTAAAGAACCTCAATTCAAGACTGCTTTGACAAAAATGTCCTATTTATGTAGTGTGGATGCACTGAAGAAAATATATTTGTCTTATTTTAATTCATACTTATGTTATGGTATTTCATTATATAGTGCCACTTAAAAAGCTAACTTAAATAAAAAAAGAAAGAAGAAAGAAATAATGAAAGAAATAATGCCGCTAAACTAAACAACATAGTGGCACCCTAACATAATGCCCTACTTTCCTACACTGCTTTTAACAACAAACTTGGTATCTACAGAATGAATTATGTACTAGATAAATACTGCAGGGTCATTAGCAATCACTTTTTAAAGTTATTAAGTAGTTATTGAGCAAAATTAGTTAAATTACCTTTTAGCGTTCCTCCAGAGAATACAGAATATGAAAATAAGCACTATGAGCACTAAGTTGACAGTTGACATTGACCAAAATGCAATCTGAAGGGGCTCTTTGGGTTCCCACCAAAACTGAAAAGTTACAAGAAAACATTGTATAAGCTAATCATAGTGGAAGTAAATTATATTTCAGATTCTTTGCACAGTATTCATGTTTTTTACCTCTCTAAGTGGCAACTCCCTTGATTGAGCTGATACGAGAATAATGCACTCGCTAGTTGCCTAACGCTAAATAGAGCGACTACAATAAGCTTATGCCACTGAATATTCCAAAAACAACTCATATTTTTGTTGTTGGAAAGATCATTACATTTTCTGTAGCACTGTAACAACGACTTTTGATTCAGTCAGCAGTGTTCTTTTTGTACATAGAGAATCTGTGGAGTTGCACCGCTTATAATGGCAAGTAGTGCTGGTAATCCTGTTATGTGTATTGCTAATAATCTAGTAGTCTTTATTTCATATGTTAAAAAACAGTTTATTATTATAAAAGGAAATAGAAATGTTTTTTTTATATATTGAGCAAGTAATTTGAACTATATTTTGAAAAAGTCCACACAAGAATACAATACAAATTATGTTTGATTAATCTGTGTTTTTTTCTGAATGCAGATTTATAAATAAATATACATGGTTCAATAAACCATCATGTCATCATGACTTCAATAAATCAATAAAATCTGTTTTAGACAGTTTATTATGTTTCAATTCAACAAAATTCCTTGGCAACACAATAAGGCCAATGTGCCGTTTGGAGCGTTATGCAGCCAAGTCATGATCCTTCCTTAACATAGAGAAATAGATTACTTAAGCTATACAGAATGTCCAGTAATTATAGAATGACACTTCACCAGGTGATTTATCAAGTCAAAATAAACAAAAAATTCCAAATGACACATACAATAGTTTTTTACAAATGACAACGCTTAGTTTTTCAACCATCCGCGTGTCTGTATTTTTCACTAAATAATTTTTATCTCCGAGGTAGAACAAGGTATAAACTCAAAAGGTTGCACACTTGTTAAAATAATCAAATTCAACATTTAAAAAAATTTTGAGTTATTATCACTTTCAGTTTCAAAATGGCGGTCATAACTTAATAAGCTTAATAACTCAAAATGCTTGAACTTTATAGAAAAATAGCTGTGTGCCCGTGACGCCACGGATAAAATATAATGTTATAGTATCATGACTGTAAAGTCTTTTTGTACTAAGGTAAGCTGATGCTCGGGTACTGGTAACATTGTACCGAGCTTTACACCTGTTCCTGCACTTTGAAAGTGGGCTTAAAGTTTCGTAGCTGACATAACTGTTCTTCGCATGGTTATGTTTAATGTTATAGGGTAGCGATAAAGTTTAATGTTATGTTTGTCTGTTAGTTACCTTTGCAAACTGTGTAGTACACTTGAACAAAAAACGTAAATATCCAGCTTCACCACTTGGCAAACAAAAAAACCATATTAAAAATAACTGCTTTACAAAAAAAAAGGTTTGTTTACCATGTATAAGCAATTTTGTGACTTTTTCAAAACAATTAATATTGATGGCTTCAGTAATTGAATTGTATTGAATCTTGTATTTATTTTATAATAATGCAAATAAAAAAAGTTGTTTTATAATAGACAAATAAATTTTAAAATTACGGAAATTTAAAATTTAAAAACTGGAACTGTGTAGAGTGCTAAGACTGTGTAGGTCAAAGTCAAGTAGTGCCAAAACATTTAGATATTTATACGTATGGTAAACTTTTTAACATTTATTTTAGTCTTTAAATGGCTAATTTATTGCTGCAGAAATTCTTACAACAATAAGGGTTTATTGTTCAGTATTATTTGTATTTAAATATATGTACTTAACACTTGATGTATATTGAAATATGAATCATAAGTGATATTAATGGTCAACAAAAATTCTCGTTGGTCAAGTGAA
Organism: Matsumurasca onukii; assembly: GCA_018831715.1. Classification (NCBI taxonomy): domain Eukaryota; kingdom Metazoa; phylum Arthropoda; class Insecta; order Hemiptera; family Cicadellidae; genus Matsumurasca; species Matsumurasca onukii. The sequence continues at coordinate 42,116,637 of CM032060.1, read as the reverse complement.
ACCAAAGCGCAATGGTGAGAACTAAGGTGTAGAGAGCAGACTACAAATCTCCAAGGCGCATCGGTTGTGTGAACTTCGCAAGGCAACCGAATATGATGTGTGCAAAGCAGAGAAACCATTCTTTCCAAAGTCTTGTATGACAACCAGACGGAGGGCTAGCTGAGTTTGGGAAGGGGGGAGGTGAGTGTGGGGACTAACTCAGACGACAGGCTGTAGAACGTTGCTTTGTGCGGACAAAACATTTTCAGAACCCATTTTAGTTCCTTGCCATTCATTTTGTGGATATCTAAAGACACAATAATAAGATAAACCCTTAAATGATGTTTCACTACCATAGTTAGCCAAATTTGAGTTATACTCGTTCCAAAATGCCTCAAAAACGTTTACACAGCCCACTTTGGTCCCTTGCAATTTATTTTGTGGATGTCATAAGACACACTACCTAATGGGATAAACCTATAAACAAAGTTTCACCACCATAGCCTCAATCAATTTTGAGTTATAAGCGTTCCAATATGCTTTAAAAACTTGTTCAGTACCCACACTTGAGTTATACTCGTTCCAAAATGCCTAAAAAACGTTTACAGAGCCAACTTTGGTCCCTTGCCATTTTTTGTGTGGATGTTGTATGGTTATAAAATAAAGCTAAAGACACACTGGGTAATGGGCTAAGCCCTTAAACAAAATTTCAACACCATAGATTCAGCCGATTTCGAGTTAAAAGCGGTCCAATATGCTTTAAGAACATTACAGATGGACAGACGGAAAACTAGGCGAGATGGAGTCCCATAGTCATGTGTTGTGGGAAATTTTTTGTTTATTTTGACTTGGTAAAGTTTGATCCCCTAATTACTAAACAAACTATACTTTGTCAAGAAATTCAAATTATAATGAAAATTTGACAGGATGATGTGAGGGATTTTGTTAATTCAGATGGAGGGCAAATTTAAATTACATTGCAAAAACCAATAGAGCACATACATTTTTGTAATTTTGCTGTAAAAACAACTACACATGTATTGTAAAGGCTATTTTAAATTTTTAATGATCTTTTTGTGGCATCAACGTCAGCTGTATCAACAAGTTTGTTTTGAATTTTTGATTGTTTTGATTTTAACACTGGCTTGTAGTAAACCAGTTTACAGCTGTGTAAAATAATGTAACTAAGACTGCTGAGGTTGAAACAATGTTTATTTTCAATTTCTTTATAATATTAAAACATTTATTTCTGATTATCATTTGCATCATGACATAAAGTATCGTTTATTACTCGCCCGGAAAGTGTCTTTTTGACCCTCGATCATTTAACACCCTCGACTGTGCCTGAGACATTAACTTGATTTTTTGTCAAAAAGTATCTCTTTAGAACCTAGTGATAAACTATACTATTTTAAACTGTACAACAAGTAATAAGTCTTTTTCATTATTTTTTTATGATAATAGAAAAATTATATTAAGTGTGGGCAAAATCAACAATTAGTATAATTTTCAACAAATATTTTGTTTGGTTAGGGTTTTATACCATTACTTAGTGAGCGGTACAAAATGTTTTTACCAAAGGAGTGGTTAAGGAAAGTATTAACGCCAAACAAGTTGAAGGTACCTCAGTGGATGGAGGATATGTGGGGACAAGATAGCCGACCACAGTTGGCAGGTACCAAGTCCAGAAGGCACTCTCGGTCTGACGGTAGTTGAGGAAGATGCTGGAGTTGAAAGTGGTGTTAACACTCAGATACTTGAGCAGTCCATCTCTAGCCATCTCAAAATGTAGACCGAGAATCTGGGTCTGTGTTGGGTGCCTGGAAAAGCACTAAAATTAGAACCAATCTAAAAGAGTATTTGATTAATAATGCTTTTTATTCATTCGACAAGTTTTCATTCTAAGAGTAGTTAAAACTGTAATTCACTCTGTAGTATATAGAGGGTAAGGAGTATTTAAATGAAAGGTGATGTTTGACACTATTCAACATGTATGCATTTGTACATTTACAAATAAAGACCTTTTGAATTTGGTTGTACCTTATCATCATCAATATCAGTAATTTTGTAACATTGGCAGGTGTATATGTAATAGTGGTTCTACCATTATTTTACGGTAATGTGCTTTTACAACTAAACAGTAAGCAACTTACATAAGTTGACCTGTCAACCTACCCAATAAAGAAATCCTTAGCCAAGTTATGTTTGTGAGAAAAATGAGACACCTGACGGCTGACACCCAGCTTCATGACCGTTTCAAATTCTGATAAACCCACACCATTAACTATCTTTAAACTGCTAAATTATTTCTCAATTTACTACAACTAGTTCAAGCTATTTAAATTTATTTTTTAGTTTGTTTTAACAGTGAGCACATGAAACAAACTACTCAGTCATTGCTCAGGTAATTTCTTCCCTCTCACGGACAGTATAAGAGCTCAAAAAGCCTAAAAGTGTAAAAACTAAAAATACAGAATTTTTTTATCCCATATCCTAGATGAAAAGAAACCCAAGACAGTCCGCCTTAACCTAGTGTCTCCGCTGTAATAACAAAACAGACTCTATCACTACTTACCCATATCTTGCGAAATTGCTGTAAGCTTTCATAAAGAAATGGCTCATGTTTCGATCATTATCTGTCCACATTGTGCGTTCCAAACGTGGTTTGATCGGAAATATTCTGCAGGAAAAACAACAAACTGAATGTTTATCATCCAAACACTTAATTTAAAGAATAAGATGTATTCAAAATAAAGCTGCATAACTTTATCTATTACATTAAACAAAAAGTAGAGCTAAAGGGAGAAAAGTTTGGGTCTGGGATGGGAATGGGAGGGATTTTGCAAAAAGTCCGGGTTTCGGGAACGGGAAAAGCTGGCAAATAGACATATTAAAGAAATATTTACTAAAATTGAGTTTACTCAATCAAATTATTTTTTTACAATCAATTGGTTGTTTGTGGTGTGATGATCTACACAACACAGTGCAGTTTGAAAATCAAACATCTCAAAGTACATCACACATAACCCACTCACCCTCACCCATTTACAATGAATAACACAGACTCACTTAGCCCCAAACTTTGTGAAAACAGTTGGGGAGAGTTGGGAGTATGAATCACAAAAGGATCAGAAATACCAACTACGTTGCTAATGTAAGGAATGAGAGAGAAGGAATGAGACTGTTGAGCTACTAGCACACAGTGAATGGAAGAAAGAGAAGACAGGTGGAAAGGTCAAAAAGAGAAAGACAAGGTGGAGGGGTTTGTGGTGACAGAGAGGGAAGACAGCAGTTGCTGTGTGTGAGCAGGAGAATAAGGTGTGGCAGCTGCATCCTTATCAGTTGGCTACCACAACATAAGCTGTTGTTAGGCAACCACATAGGGGCAGTGTTACATAACCAAACACAGCACTTTCTCTGTATGCACGTGATACAGTGGGATTGGGCTTTGAGGAGATTGTAGTGTGTGTTTGTTATTTCCTTTTCTCATCTCCCTGCAATCAAAAAATATTTGTCTTACAATTATTGATGAAAAAAAAGCAAAACCAGGGCCTAAGCCGCTTGCAGTTCGATCAGAACCTTAGATGTCTTGATAGAGCACAGCTTTGTTTTTAAAAAAGCGATCAGTCCACCTCTTGGAACATCATTGGGAAACAAAACAAAATAGACAAGCTTTAAAGTTTCTGTTCTAGTAGTATCAGATTATTAGCGTTGGACTCCCACATTCCGGTCATCAGCACTTATATATAGAGGTGTGCGTTTTGTTCCACTTGGCAGCGTAAAGAAGCAACCTCAGTGCAAAATTCAAATTGATGGGAATTTGCAAGGCTGTTTTGAACCATTCACAGTTCTTAGATTGGAAATCATGATTGAGACTAATTCATCACAAAACTTTGATTTTTTTACTATTACATCAAAACATTATTGTAAATATGTTAAAATATATCTACTTATTATGCTATAGGCCTCCAATATAAATTTTTCTGTATAAAATAGACTGTTACTATCATAAATATGAAAAATTGTGTTTTTTTTATCTTTTAGTTATAATTAAGTTTATAATTCTGTAAAATAATGTATTATTATTGAAAATAAAACATTGTGTTTCTGCCTATTTACCAATAAGGACCACAATTGGTAAACTATTCCATACCACTGCTCATCACAGATGTAACCTCTTTTTTTATCGGTGTGCAGGAGCGGGCGGTGGTATAATAATTTACCACTGCCTACTTATATTTCCAAGAAAAAAATACAAACATTATTTTTTAAAGGATTATAAGGGTCAAAATCAACGTTTTCAACAAATATTTTGTTTTTTAGGTTTATAGGTATTCTGCCTATAAGGGTTAAGGAAAGTATTAGCATGTAAGTTGAAGAATTGTATACCTCAGTGGATGGAGGATATGTGGGGACAAGATAGCCGACCAGTTGGCAGGTACCAAGTCCAGAACACTCTCGGTCTGGCGGTAGTTGAGGAAGATGCTGGAGTTGAAAGTGGTGTTAACACTCAGATACTTGAGCAGTCCATCTCTAGCCATCTCAAAATGTAGACCGAGAATCTGGGTCTGTGTTGGGTGCCTGGAAAGCACTAAAATTAGAACCAATCTAAAGAGTATTTGATTAATAATGCTTTTATTTCATTCGACAAGTTTTCATTCTAAGAGTAGTTAATAATTACTGTAGTATAGAGGGTAAGAGTATTTAAATGAAAGGTGATGTTTGACACTATTCAACATGTATGCATTTGTACATTTACAAATAAAGACCTTTTGAATTTGGTTGTACCATCATCATCAATATCAGTAATTTTGTAACATTGGCAGGTGTATATAATAGTGGTTCTACCATTATTTTACGGTAATGTGCTTTACAACTAAACAGTAAGCAACTTACATAAGTTGACCTGTCAACCTACCCAATAAAGAAATCCTTAGCCAAGTTATGTTTGTGAGAAAAATGAGACACCTGACGTGACACCCAGCTTCATGACCGTTTCAAATTCTGATAAACCCACACCATTAACTATCTTTAAACTGCTAAATTATTTCTCAATTTACTACAACTAGTTCAAGCTATTTAAATTTATTTTTAGTTTGTTTTAACAGTGAGCACATGAAACAAACTACTCAGTCATTGCTCAGGTAATTTCTTCCCTCTCACGGACAGTATAAGAGCTCAAAAGCCTAAAAGTGTAAAAACTAAAATACAGAATTTTTTATCCCATATCCTAGATGAAAAGAAACCCAAGACAGTCCATTTAACCTAGTGTCTCCGCTGTAATAACAAAACAGACTCTATCACTACTTACCCATATCTTGCGAAATTGCTGTAAGCTTTCATAAAGAAATGGCTCATGTTTCGATCATTATCTGTCCACATTGTGCGTTCCAAACGTGGTTTGATCGGGAAATATTCTGCAGGAAAAACAACAAACTGAATGTTTATCATCCAAACACTTAATTTAAAGAATAAGATGTATTCAAAATAAAGCTGCATAACTTTATCTATTACATTAAACAAAAAAGTAGAGCTGTGCGGGAGAAAAGTTTTGGGTCTGGGATGGGAATGGGAGGGATTTTGCAAAAAGTCCGGTTTGAGCAGGAAAAGCTGGCAAATAGACATATTAAAGAAATATTTACTAAAATTGAGTTTACTCAATCAAATTATTTTACAATCAATTGGTTGTTTGTGGTGTGATGATCTACACAGTGCAGTTTGAAAATCAAACATCTCAAAGTACATCACACATAACCCACTCACCCTCACCCATTTACAATGAATAACACAGACTCACTTAGCCCCAAACTTTGTGAAAACAGTTGGGGAGAGTTGGGAGTATGAATCACAAAAGGATCAGAAATACCAACTACGTTGCTAATGTAAGGAATGAGAGAGAAGGAATGAGACTGTTGAGCTACTAGCACACAGTGAATGGAAGAAAGAGAAGACAGGTGGAAAGGTCAAGGAAAGAGAAAGACAAGGTGGAGGGGTTTGTGGTGACAGAGAGGGGAAGACAGCAGTTGCTGTGTGTGAGCAGGAGAATAAGGCAGGTGTGGCAGCTGCATCCTTATCAGTTGGCTACCACAACATAAGCTGTTGTTAGGCAACCACATAGGGGCAGTGTTACATAACCAAACACAGCACTTTCTCTGTATGCACGTGATACAGTGGGATTGGGCTTTGAGGAGATTGTAGTGTGTGTTTGTTATTTCCTTTTCTCATCTCCATTTACTCAATGATGAATGTCAGTTGACAAATAAGGTTTTTAGATTATTTATACTAGTTTTAAATTACAGTAAATTGCGAAGACTTTAGAACAATAAAAATACAATATTGCAAGCTAGAAGGATCTAGTACAAGTACAAAATGGTGTTTGGTTCTGTCTGAGTCGTTATCAGGCAATATCAGCCAACCTGACAATGGCTAATTACCTCCATTGAAAATACACTCAGCACAGAAGTAAGGGGGAGAGGGGTTGTTTACTTAGAAATGCTCAGCCACTAGTTCCTTATCTTATCTTCACCAGACATAGACACTCAGGACAAAAATACTTGGAAGTACAAAACCTGAATTTCATTGGAAAAATTAATGTTTTCAGTGTTATTAGCAATTATTACTTCCCGTCCCGAAATTTCTGTACTAGTGGGAGGGGATCAGGAAATGATCTCAATCCCGTCCGGTACCGAACCGGGATTCCATACAGCTCTAAAAAATCATTATGAAAGATTAAAATTTCCTTAAGTACTGTTTCCTTCATGTGGCTATGAAAAATCAGTAAACATGTGTGATGTTCATAAATTCCTCTTCTTTTACTTCTATGATTAAACTTTTAAGAGCAACATTGAGGAAAATATCTCACCGACATCCATGAAGGGTGCACCAGTGAGCAAGTAGTGTTCGATGTTGTGAGGGTACTTGCGCCATTCAGGGTGGCGGAAAGCTTCGATCGTAGTGTTCAACACGTACATATACACAGGCACCTGCTTCTCGACCAGCAGTTTGACTATCTGGTCCACTGGCGCTCGGTACCAGAAGTCTGACAACATCTAAACCCACAGTGGTTTCAAGTAAGTTACACCTCACTGCTTATTACGTAGAAAATGACAAAATTAACCAGCAAAAACACACAAACAACTAAAAACTAATAACACAATAAAATTACATATTCCCACTTATTCATAACTACGGTATCCATTCAAACATACTCATTACTATTTAATATTTACACACTTAGCCTACAAGCATTTAGTCCGTGACAATAAAAATTCACTTAATCTAAGATGAGCGCTTTTCTTGACTCTTCAAAAAAAGGTTCATCGGGAATTCAGGATTAACTAGTTAGAATAGAATAGAATATTTGGTATGAGTATGGTATTTTGACCCCCCTTCATCGTCTCATCGACATAACTTCCTACGTTGAAATGCAGGTTGAATAATTTCATAATATTCTAACTACTGCACTAATAGGTTTTCAAACATGAGAACTGCATTTTTAATTGTGTCCAGTAATTCGCCATTACTTGACGCCTTACTTCAAAAAGTTAAAAATAAACTCCAAAATAACTCTATAAAATAAAACTATTCTTCACATATTTATTTGACAATCATTCATCTGTAATGCAATAAATAATTGTGTTAATTAAAATGTACATTCAAGTGAAACAACATGTAAAAATACTTACATGAATATATTGTTCCCTGATATGAGTTTTGTTGGTTGGGTCTGGCCAGTAAGTGTACATGTACTTGATCGCTTCATACATTCCTTTTTGATTTAAAGTATAGTTGTAGCGTAAGACAAGTTCTTTAATCTTTTGGTCAAAAAACCTATCATCCACTTCATACGTAGGTGACAAGGAGTCATTGTTATCTGCAAAAGGTTAATGACAAATTTATTCCATGGTTATGGTACAGCACCAAAATGTTGCCTAGACTATATGATTTTGATCTAATGCCAATTTGACAGTACATTAGAACTTTTCTTAACTGAAACAAAGGGGAGGAGGTCATTTCGCATATCGAAACAATGTAACTTGTAGTATAGTAATGTGAACCAGAAGAACTGAAGAAAGAGATAAGATGGAGAAAAGAGCAGGCAGGGTTCGGTCAAATAGGTCTAGTGTGGACCAAATAAAACAATTAAGAACAATAGAACAATAGACAACAATACATATAGAACAATTTCTATAATTCCAGTCTCCAGTTTATGCTACATTTATAGATTATGAAAAGGCCTTTCACAGCGTAGACACTAAAGTTATGTGGAGGATTGCAGAGGAGAGCGGCATACCAGAAAAAACCATCAAAATAATGAAGAAGTTATATTACAGGAACTTTGAATGTGTGGTGGAGGATATGGGCCCTGGGGAAATGTCATCTCCTTCCCAGTCATTAGGAGTAAGGATGCTTACTCTCTTCCCTTCTTTTTACAATAGTCATAGACCATGTCATGAGGAGTGTAACAGCAGGAGGAAGAAGAGTGGGGAAATGCACGACCGTTTGGAGGACCTAGATTTTGTAGACAACAATATTAGAATAAACAATATATCAGATCATATATAACAATATATCAGATCATATCATAAATATATCAGAAAGCACTTTGTATAGAAGAAAACCCAAAAGAACAAGTTGAGCAATTCTGCTATTTAGGAAGTATAGTGTCCAAGTGAGGGCGGACCGATGAAGATGTTATCAGTAGGTTAAAAAAGGCAAAAGGGGCCTTTGCACAACTAACCCCTATTTGGAGATCCTCACAGTTGAGTGTAAAATATAAACTAAGAATTCTAGAAACAAATATCAAGTCAGCCTTACTCTACTGGTGTGAAACTTGGACGAAATCTAGCAGGAATGACATAGCCATTCAAGTCTTTATCAACAAGTGCCTTTGATCAATTCTGGGAATACGATGGCCGGAAACCATATCGAATGAAGAGCTGTAGACCCGGGCATCTCAGACTCCACTCAAGAAAAAGGTAAAAGAAAGGAAATGGAAGTGGACTGGGCAAAGTCTAAGGAAAGAAGAAAATGAATCAATAAAGAAGGCCTTAGACTGGAACCCTCAAGGTCAAAGAAGGGGGGATAGCCCATGGACAACTTGGAGGCGTACAGTGAGCCTGGAGTTACAGATGGCTGGAAAGACCTGGGGGGAAGCCAAAATGATAGCTCTCAACAGAGTGCACTGGAGAGGGATGGTTGCTGCCCTATGTTCCTTGGAGGAATAAAAAGACATAAGTAAGTCATTAGGTTGAGGACATTCAGTGAAACCTTTTCATAACAGTTTCTTATAACATTCCTCTGTAAGCCTCGCCTTCCTCTCGCCTATAATGCTTTTCATGATAGACATCTCCTGAAGTTAATTCAAGGTTAGTGATTGCTGAAATTATTTTTAAACTTACAAATGACAAAGGCTGCCTCTTGTGTGGTTACACCGGTCATGTATGAGAGACCACGGTTAAAGCGACCACGACGTATTTGTGTCTCTGCAGTGAAGTTTGTAAACCTCCAATCCTGCTCCCGCCAACCCTCGTACCAAGTGTCACGAGGCACTGTGAAGTTCAGATCCATTACTGGCCCCCATGGAAATGTGCCTACTTGGGGCTGCAACAGAAAATAAGCTCAGATCAGTATTTGTCTCAAACTCAAATAAACCTTATTTAGGATGCCCAAAGCAAAATTAAAATTACCGGTATTACATTTTGATTGCTACAATTTTTTTGTCAGATTAAAAACATGAGTGATTTACATACTCATTACTGAAAATTTGTTAATGGACTGTTTACTTAAACAATGGTTTGATATTGTGTCACTTAACCAGAAGATCGTGCTACCTAACCGACTGTTTGTTTTGAAAGTTGTTTGATAAATTATAAATAATATTTTGGGTTTTATCTTTATTAAAGAGTAACGTATTTGCTGAGAACCAATTCAGCGTTTCATTTTCCGCCAGATATATTTAAAAGTAGATTATTGAGATTTTGTTACTAGCCAAAAGAGAAGTGTTATCTGCATAGACTACTGAGTTGATTGACAAGTCTTTGGCAGGTCATTAATTGCAATAGTGAAGAAAAAAGGCCCATGAACTGAGCCTTGAGGTACACCCATTTTAACTTGTTTAACAGGAGCCATTTTGTCTTGAATTGATACATAATGTTTTTCTATTAGTTAAGTAAGACCTGACAAGACTACTTGATTCCTCAGAGACTCCCTACAATTTTATGTTATCTATTATTATATTAAATGGAACACAGTCAAAGGCATTAAACCCATCATTGAGAGGCCAACCATTTCCTATTTACAAATGAACTAAGAGTATAATTAACAACCATTACTGCAGTTGTTGTTGACTGCTCCTCGAAACCAAATTGTGACTCAGATAAAGATTAAATTAATTAAAGTAATGAGACAGTTGTTTATGCATGAGACCCAATATTATAGAAAAATAGGTACAATAGATATGGGCTGGTAATTTTGAGGCAATTGCTTATCACCTTTCTTATAAATAGGAATAACTTTAGAAATTTTAAGTAAATTGTAAAAGTAACCAGCTTCTATACATTTACTAAGTACAAATGACAAAGGCTCTTAATTTAATGTTTAGTTTGTTTTATTAAATAGTTTGAAATGCAATACAGGTCCATGCTCTTAGAGTTTGAGAATTTAGATACAATTTTAACAACCATAAAAAAACTAAACTGTATGCCAATAAAGTGTCAGGGCACTGGGCTGTTACCTAAAAGTGTAGCACAAAGTTACAAACAGTTAAAACATTAAAAGTCCAATCCTGCCGACCGTAGCTGATTACTAAATATGCCAGACGATAGAGACGACTGCACTGTTTCTATGATTGTTCTCTTATGTATTTCTACTTTATCCAGGTGGGCCTGCTCTCCTTATATATTCCTTTGATAGCTTACCCTGGCCTGATGCCCCTATTTCCATATCTTTGTTTCTTTGTGACCATAGCTAGTAAACTGCTTGTCTAAAAGTATAACTCATCTGACCTCAACCTCGCATTAGCATGAGCTCAAAACTACGATGCCTGAGACACTCCACCATCTTGTAGGAGCTTTCAATACTGCAGCCCAGCCGATGGCTATACACTCTACTTGTGTTCTGAGCTCGGCACCGGTCCACTGTAAGGGCCCAGTCAGCTGTTGCAGATCCACTTGTAACACAACACACATGTGCCATCAGCCGCAGATCAGCAAGACAATCAATGTACCCGATCCAGCTACACACTCAGTCACAGGTTAGAGAGACTGTAATAAACATCAAGATGAAATTACTTGTGTATAATTTGTTACACAGTTTGAGCTACAATTTTCGGTAAGCCAAAGTAAATTTCATAAGTTTTAATAGCTCATTTTGTTTGTTTTTTTTAAGTCAGAAGACAATATAACAGTTTTGTTTAACTCCCATGGCGCCCATGGAGGTTTCCTCCATGTCTTTTTTTTTTTTCTTTTGTGTAAAATTCAGGTTTTTGTGAGTCGGCGGTCTGAGGTCGGTGTACCTCACGCTAAAATTGTTGGCGGCTCCCTTCACTGGATGACCGGGTTTTTGTGATATTTATTCTGTGATAAGCTGCACGGCATTATTAATAACTATTTATTCAACTTTGTGAACAGTTTCATGTCCCTATTAGTTCCGTATTTGTGTTTAAAACTGTGCTTCAATTCAAAGTAAGTCTACAGGTTTTAACATTGAATAGGAGTCGTTGTTTGTCACGTGACCACCAGCTGCCTGGCGTCGGCTGCTAGCAACCTCATGCCTGTCACAGGTGAATACGAAAAGTTATGTGGAGGATTGCAGAGGGAATGCATACCAGAAAACCATCAAAATAATGAAGAAGTTATATTACAGGAACTTTGAATGTGTGGTGGAGGATATGGGCCCTGGGGAAATGTCATCTCCCTTCCCAGTCATATTAGAGTAAGGCAGGGACCTTACTCTCTTCCCTTCTTTTACAATAGTCATAGACCATGTCATGAGGAGTGTAACAGCAGGAGGAAGAAAGAGTAAATACGACCGTTTGGAGGACCTAGATTTTGTGAACAACAATATTAGAATAAACAATATATCAGATCATATATAACAATATATATCATATCATAAATATATCAGAAAGCACTTTGTATAGAAGAAACAAGAACAAGTTGAGCAATTCTGCTATTTAGGAAGTATAGTGTCCAGCGAGGCGGACCGATGAAGATGTTATCAGTAGGTTAAAAAAGGCAAAAGGGGCCTTTGCACAACTAACCCCTATTTGGAGATCCTCACAGTTGAGTGTAAAATATAAACTAAGAATTCTAGAAACAAATATCAAGTCAGCCTTACTCTACTGGTGTGAAACTTGGACGAAATCTAGCAGGAATGACATAGCCATTCAAGTCTTTATCAACAAGTGCCTTTGATCAATTCTGGGAATACGATGGCGGAAACCATATCGAATGAAGAGCTGTAGACCCGGGCATCTCAGACTCCCTCAAGAAAAAGGTAAAAAGAAAGGAAATGGAAGTGGACTGGGCAAAGTCTAAGGAAAGAAGAAAATGAATCAATAAAGAAGGCAGACTGGAACCCTCAAGGTCAAAGAAGGGGATAGCCATGGACAACTTGGAGTACAGTGAGCCTGGAGTTACAGATGGCTGGAAAGACCTGGGGGCCAAAATGATAGCTCAACAGTGCACTGGAGAGGGATGGTTGCTGCCCTATGTTCCTTGGAGGAATAAAAAGACATAAGTAAGTCATTAGGTTGAGGACATTCAGTGAAACCTTTTCATAACAGTTTCTTATAACATTCCTCTGTAGCCGTCTTCCTCTCGCCCTATACGTTTTTCATGATATATAGACATCTCCTTGAAGTTAATTCAAGGTTAGTGATTGCTGGAAATTATTTTTTAAACTTACAAATGACAAAGGCTGCCTCTTGTGTGGTTACACCGGTCATGTATGAGAGACCACGGTTAAAGCGACCACGACGTATTTGTGTCTCTGCAGTGAAGTTTGTAAACCTCCAATCCTGCTCCCGCCAACCCTCGTACCAAGTGTCACGAGGCACTGTAATTCAGATCCATTACTGGCCCCCATGGAAATGTGCCTACTTGGGCTGCAACAGAAAATAAGCTCAGATCAGTATTTGTCTCAAACTCAAATAAACCTTATTTAGGATGCCCAAAGCAAAATTAAAATTACCGGTATTACATTTTGATTGCTACAATTTTTTTGTCAGATTAAAAACATGGTGATTTACATACTAATACTGAAATTTGTTAATGGACTGTTTCTTAAACAATGGTTTGATATTGTGTCACTTAACCAGAAAATGTGCTACCTAACTTGACTGTTTGTTTTGAAAGTTGTTTGATAAATATAATATATTTTAGGTTTATCTTTATTAAAGTAAGTATTTGCTGAGAACAATTGGCGCTTCATTTCAGCGTATATATTGTACAAAATAGATTATTGAGATTTTGTTACTAGCCAAAGAAATGTTATCTGCATAGACTACTGAGTTGATTGACAAGTCTTTGGCAGGTCATTAATGCAATAGTGAAGAAAAAGGCCCATGAACTGAGCCTTGAGGTACACCATTTTAACTTTTAACAGGAGCCATTTTGTCTTGAATTGATACATAATGTTTTCTATTAGTTAAGTAAGACCTGACAAGACTACTTGATTCCTCAGAGACTCCCTACAATTTTATGTTATATTATTATATTAAATGGAACACAGTCAAAGGCATTAATTAAACCCATCATTGAGAGGCCAACCATTTCCCTATTTACAAATGAACTAAGAGTATAATTAACAATTTCCATTACTGCAGTTGTTGTTGACTGCCCCTCTCGGAAACCAAATTGTGACTCAGATAAAGATTAAATTAATTAAAGTAATGAGACAGTTGTTTATGCATGAGAGACTCCAATATTATAGAAAAAATAGGTACAATAGATATGGGCTGGTAATTTTGAGGCAATTGCTTATCACCTTTCTTATAAATAGGAATAACTTTAGAAATTTTAAGTAAATTGTAAAAGTAACCAGCTTCTATACATTTACTAAGTACAAATGACAAAGGCTCCTTAATTTAATGTTTAGTTTGTTTTATTAAATAGTTTGAAATGCAATACAGGTCCATGCTCTTAGAGTTTGAGAATTTAGATACAATTTTAACAACGTCAATAAAAAAAACGAAACTGTATGCCAATAAAAAGTGTCAGGGGCACTGGGCTGTTACCTAAAAGTGTAGCACAGTTACAAACAGTTAAAACATTAAAAGTCCAACTTGCCGACGCCGTAGCGGATTACTAAATATGCCAGACGATAGAGACGACTGCACTGTTTCTATGATTGTTCTCTTATGTATTTCTACTTTATCCAGGTGGGCCTGCTCTCCTTTATATTCCTTTTGATAGCTTACCCTGGCCTGATGCCCTATTTCCTATATCTTTTTGTTTCTTTGTGACCATAGCTAGTAAAACTGCTTGTCTAAAAGTATAACTCATCTGACCTCAAACTCGGCATTAGCGAGCTCGTAAAAACTACGATGCCTGAGACACTCCACCATCTTGTAGGAGCTTTCAATACTGCAGCCCAGCCGCATGGCGTATACTCTACTTGTGTTCTGAGCTCGGTACCGGTCCACTGTAAGGGCCCAGTCAGCTGTTGCAGATCCACTCTGTAACACAACACACATGTGCCATCAGCCGCAGATCAAGCAAGACAATCAATGTACCGATCCAGCCGTTTACACACTCAGTCACAGGTTAGAGAGACTGCAAATAAACATCAAGATGAAATTACTTGTGTATAATTTGTTACACAGTTTGAGCTTACAATTTTCGGTAAGCCAAAGTAAATTTCATAAGTTTTAATAGCGTCGATTTTGTTTGTTTTTTTTAAGTCAGAAGACAATATAACAGTTTGTTTAACCCTGTGTCGGGGGCTCCACGGAGGTTTCCTCCGTGTCTTTTTTCTTTTGTGTTAAAATTCAGGTTTTTTGTGAGTCGGCGGTCTGAGGTCGGGTGTACCTCACGCTAAAATGTTGTTGGCGTGCTCCTCCCTTCACTGCTGACTGATGACTGACGCTCCCCAACGGTCTCCGCCACCATGCCGACGGATCGAAGCGGGAAACCGGCTACAGCGTCAGCGCAGTCGGCAGTGGCGGAAACGTGTCCCCTGGCAGAAGGCCAGTGAGGGCGCTGTTAATTATTTGAATTCTTTAATACAATACAATTGCAACAAGGCATGGAACAATACAACTTACAAGAATATAACTAGAACAAATGAGCAAGGGAAAGAACAATTTTTAAACAATAGGTTTTTTGGTAGTTAGAAATTAAGTTAGAAATTAGTGTAGAAAGTAGAAAAGAGCTAGACAGTCCTCATCCAAGGTCCGTTGTTGCGGCGCCGGTCTCTCCGCCCTCCGCGTCCTCGGCCTCCTCCTGGCTGCTTTTGCTGAGGTTGCTGTTGTTGTTGCTGTTGGGCTGGAGCTGGCTGCTGCCTCTGCTGCTGTTGCCGCTGTCTTCCTCCCATACTCCCCGCCCGAAGTTCTGGCGCCTGTGCTGCTCCGGTTGGAACCCCGGCGGGAGAACCACAGCCGTGGGTGCAGCGGTGTTGCTGGCGCTATGGCGGCCCCCCAACCGTAGTGTGCAGCGATCCACAACATATTGGCCCTTTGATAGACCGCGTTTTCATAATCCGAAAGCATTGTCAAAACGAACTCTACTTCATGGTGATCTCTCCCTGTTAGAAGCGGTAATTTGGTGAGGAGTCCCGCGGCTATCAGTTTCACTTGGTCCAATGTGGCAGGGGGGAAATTTGTCGGGCATGGTTGAATAAGTCTGCGCCATTAAAAGTCCAAAGGGGCCGCTTGGGCTGGAGCCTGTTGCGGTACTACACACGGGGGGGCATTAGCTTGGTTGAGCGCCATTTATGCTAGTTTACACTAGGTTTATGCTAGTTTGAAAATCAGCTTGTTGTTTCGTTATAGTGCTTAATTTTTAGTTCTATAAGATGGAGAAGGAAGAAGATCATATTTCAAGACTTTTGGACAGTGTGGGCGGGGAGGAACAGTACGAAATTGTGAATAGACCGAGAGGAGAGTTTTTGCGTGCGTAGTTTCATGATGAAGATCAAGAAGATACAGACATTTATTACGATGGTGACGATCTGGAACCAGAGAACGATGACCTTACCAATGATTACCTTAAAATAATTATCAGAACCCATTCATTGTACGTTGCAACCTTGTATTGATTTACTATTTAATTTTTACTTTGTAATATTTACTACGTTGTTTTTTGTAGGGCTCATTATCTTAGTTTAAATTTTTTTCAGAACTAAATTTTGCAGAAAACTATAAATAATAATTATTTATATGTACTCTAATTCAAGTTTTATATCAATAAAGTTAGTTTTCAGAGAAAAAAAGACCTTTTTTCACACCTGGAGGAAACCTCCTTGAGCGCCCAATGGTGTTTTAAATTTTAAGCCCCCGACGCAGGGTTAAGCTTTTGAGCTGATGTTCTGAGCATTCTTTGTTTCCAAATAGAAGAGACGGGTTTGGGCTTTCACATTACTTTAGACCTGTCTTTAGTTCACCTGAGTGTTAGTAAACAAAATTAACATAACATAAAGAAGTTTCAAATTATAGTTCCGTTATCATAATCAATTTGTAGCAAATTTAATATAAATCTTAAATTTCTTTAAAGATCCATTCTGGAACTTACATACTTTTTAACACAAATTAAATAATTTATAAAAACATTTTTAACTTACAAATTTTAAACAAGTAATACCACTACTTAACTTTTCATTCATCAAATGCACTTTAATTTCAAGTAAAAACTAATTAATCCAAACTTTCCAAGAATAGTAAGTTGAGTATGTGTATTTAAATTTCAACAATTGCTTCCTACCTGAGCAATGACCCTGGTGATGATGTTGCGGGTGCGAGGGTTAGTCATGAGTAAGCCTGCTGAGGCTGCTCCTGCATCCGGCCCAAACAGAGTGATCGATTCCCGGTCTCCATTGAAGAACTCAATGTTATCGTACACCCAGTGCAGAGCCACTGTCCAGAGATCCACATTGATCAGTTAGTTGGTCTGCGGTGCCTGAGAATAATGCGTCATCCCTGTGCAAATACCATTGAGCAAGAAGATCCTGAAAATAATTAACATACGATTGAGATGCTTAAAGATGTTGCCTAACTATTGCATGCAGTTATATGTTGGCATCTCACATCAACATGCTAAACGAGACAGCTGAAAATATATGTCAAGATCAGGTGTCATATAGGTGGTAATGAAAATTTGAAATCGTTACTTCAACTACATCAGGTGTCTTCACAATGATGATTGTTTGTACCATTGAAACTTATGAAGCCAACACATATTGATAGGGCTAAGCGAGTTCTGACAAAAGTGTTTTTTGTTACAGTGCAATACTAGAGATTGGTTCACTATTTTGAGCCCAGAGATAATGCTTATACCTTGCCAAGCTGCTCCCCACCTTATCAGACATGATGAGCCATATTCTCTTAAGTGAACCTCATTTCATCCCCTGATTCCTAAGTACGACCAAAAGGCCTGGTCTAGAGCCTCTCACAGTAACCACTAGACAAGCAGGGCTGACTGCTTCAGCAACTGCACATGACGACATACAGCATAGTTGCGCTGTTCTCTACCAGTAGCACCTCAGTGGAGTAGGAACTGTTATGAGTGTGGTTAATTAACTTGTTAAATGTAAGTATAGGGGTGCACAGACCCCCAAATTTTCAGGCTTTAACTCAGGATGGGTCGATATTTTAAGCTGATTATCAATTTTTAGATGTTATTTTTAATACAAGCTTATAACTTAATTCATTTTACAAAATATTAGCTCTGTAATAGTATAAATACTTAATTAAATAATAATTAATAATATAATCAAATAAAAAAATAGCACTGGCAATCAGGCACTCACCATTCAACCGTATTCATTTTGTTGTGTACATAAAGCCGTAACCCTGTTTAAGAGCCTAAAATACATTAAAAAAGTGCAGCTACAAGGTGAGACATTATAGGCCTGTAAGATTATTAAAAACATCACTATCCATTCAAAATAACCCTCTTAAAAAACCCTATGATAGACAAAAAAAACCAAATGTGTTTGTGATTTACCTAGAGATCCAAGTCGGTAATTGATTGTCACCACCACTACTTCATAAAATGCAGCCAATACTTGAGCAGGAAAAAGATTTGAGGCCCCTTTGCTAAACTCTCCCCCATGAATGTAGAACATCACCGGATACTTCTTGGCCAGCCCAGAAACTGTCTGAAAACCAATTACACAGCATAATCGTAGTATTCACCTGTAATAATTTATTGCTTGGACTAGGCTTTATAAACCAAAACTGCAAAACTGTTACTTTCTCAAATACTTGTTCTTGTTATCTAAAACTCAAGTCACTTTACACTTGCTATCTAATTTATAAATGTTATTTTCTTGTTAATACTCACTAGTACTATGCAGGTACTTCTGAGTCTAATTGTTACTTATTAGTTGGCTTACTTAGCTCATAATCGTTAGTTCCTAGTCACTTTGCTCTTTTTGTTTCATCTTAATCTTCCTAGCTTTAAGTTACCCTTGTCATTGTTATATCTAATAAATTTTGTAAAAAAGGCGTAAACCGTTAGGAACAAATAAATAAATGTAAAAAGTAGCCTGGGAGAACTACCAAAAACCTGCACTGTGAAATAAGTTTTTGTTAGTAAGAGGCCTTTCAACGTGAGATTTATTTTGTTTTGAAATTATAATACTTACTGTGGGAGAGAATACGTTGAGATAGAGACAGTCTTCATCCATATCCCTGACGCCTTTAGTTGCTCCGGTGAAGCGAGTGGGTTGTGGACAAGATGGACCGTAGTCTACTGCCTGGATCAACTGCCATCCTCTGTGAGGTCGTGGCGGCTGAAATAACCATACTGTTAGGTCAATCAATAAACTAAGAACACTGTCGTTTTGTTTGGACCGCAAATCCTATTGAAAATGGAAGAGAATTTATTTTTACTACATCTGTCCAATTTCTAGAGAAGACTGTGAGGTCACTGCAGACCTCTAGAATTGCCGCCCGACTCAACTTTCGAAAGACTCAAAAAGCGCGTTAAATACTAGCTCACAGCGTTGTAACCAGAACTTTTTGTACTATACTTACATATTTATATATTCCTTTTCAAGAGGAAATGGGCTTTCTAACGCATTTATCAAGTATAGTCTAAGTATTGTGAATTTTAACCCTATGAGGTCGCATGTCGAGTATAGATCGACAAAGGCTATTTCCCTTTGAACACTTGGATGTCCATTATAGATTGCGGTTGAAACAGTCTCTGATGTGTAAGGACTACTCTACACTAATGCCATCTAGCAGAGAACACCAAAACTACCACTCCCTCTCACTCCCGACGCCAACTCACGTCGAGTTTGACAGCCCACGACAAACAGCCTGGTGGTTAAAGTCTCTGGTATGGTGCAATTCTAGTCATTGAATCATTCTGGGTGCAGGGGCCACAATGACCCGCTGAGGATCACTGAAGAGAAAATGGCTCATCAAATCCAGTGAGGCGGTGAGTGGCACTTTTTGAGCTTATGGAGGCGCTAAATTCCCAAGCTTAGAGGAGTAGTTCTATGGCTGGTAATGCACCGTACCAGAGAGAGCGGTTTTGCTGAAACTTTGCTTACAGGGACAGGAGCAACCCATAAAAAATATTTAAGTACTAAAAATTCTGTTTACGTCGCTGTGAGTGAGTATTTAACACGCAGTCTTTTGAAAGTTGAGTCGGAAGGCAATTCTGTAGTGCCATCTGCAGTGACGTCACGTAAACACTTCTGATTTTTAAGCAAGTGGACCAACCTTATACATACTGACCTTGAACCGTAACAACTAGATAAAGTACACATCAAAATCTAACTTTATGTTTATAAAAACTTTGTATGAATATGATTTTGATTATCCTTTTGATTTCCCATGATAAAGCCATTTTAAGTATCACACACTTGATATTAGATTTAAAATATAGTTGCACTAATAAAACTACTTTCAAATTTCTACACACAATGTTCACAACATTCTTTGCAGACCTATAAACTTAACCAATGACTTTTGATGTAAAACAATTGTTGAAGTCTTCAGGTACAACAACAACAGTGCCTACAGCACAGCTCGGGCTAATAGCAATGTAATTGGAACTTTAGAATAGTTTTAAATAACTGGCTGTTTTATGTGGAATTATTTTTCACGCTGACTGAAAGGTCAATATCAAATCATTATATGTCTAATTTAGAATTAATATCCTATAAGATTCACCTTACTTATCATAACCTCAAGTTATAAATTGAAATTCATTTTGTTTAGCCACGAAACTGTGTAGTAGACTATATAAGTGGTAAATTACCTCAAACAGTTTGAGTGAGTTCCACTACATGTGTGGACAGCGGTCATCTTCATGGTAGTACACATTAAACACATTGAAGTACACTGATGATAGCTCCAGCTAGGTTGTGAGAATTATGAACGTTACATAGTACATGGTGACAATATAACAGGTCAAATATAACAAGTGTTATATTGGTCACCATGTACTTTGTAGCTTTTCATAATTCTACAATCTAGCTGGAGCTATCATCAGTACTTCAATGTTACTACCAAGATGTTGTCCCAACATGTGAACTCCATCAACATTTGGCAGTAATTACCACTTATATAGTCAAGTTATAAAGGCGAGATCTGATAACATACAATTT
Organism: Matsumurasca onukii; assembly: GCA_018831715.1. Lineage (NCBI taxonomy): Eukaryota > Metazoa > Arthropoda > Insecta > Hemiptera > Cicadellidae > Matsumurasca > Matsumurasca onukii. The sequence continues at coordinate 42,095,874 of CM032060.1, read as the reverse complement.
GTGTCTGGAGTCTGATAACTCTATTAGAGCTAGATGATGTCCCCATATTTGTAGCACATAGAAAAAAGTAACTGTGGAACAGACCATAGTAAATAATTAACAGATAGGGTTCTAATATAGGTGTAGGTGTATACAGTTATATATTTATTAAAAACCAAAACTGTCGTTCAACTTAAAATAGTAAACAAAATTTAAAATGCCCAATAAAAAAATAAATGTATAATTATATGTTTAATCTTTATTTACTGATACAATATTAAATTGTGTTGGTAAAATAAGTAAATAAGAATTTCATTTTTAAAGAAATGGTTCAATTGCCTAGGTTATAACAGCGAGCACATTAAACAAACAAACAAAAAACCCCTACCCAACTGTGAGGTCACTTTTTTCTATAGGCTCAAGTACAGTAAATATAAATATTTATATATCCATTTATAACCATTAAAAACTGAGAAGCACCCTATCAACATATTTTATAGTAAAGCACAACCAGTTTTGAAAATTATCCCATCTTCCTGGTGAATTATCACCAATCAGTTTTGGATTTGTTTTATAATGAACCCCAAGAGATAACAGCCCATCAAGTCGACTCATCATTGGCTTAGTGTGATGTGTTAGGCCCGAAAATAATGGAGAATCATTTAATTAAAATAGGCGGCCGGATCAAGCTCAGGCCGATAAAATATTTAGGCCACACCGCCACAGATGAAAACTGTACACCATTTCAAATTTGCATTGCCATAGTTTGCAAAATTGTGTAGAACGTGGAGTCAAGTAGGTTCTGAATTGGATAAGATTATAGAATAAATTAGTGTTGGCAAATGTTTCGTTGGTTTGACAGTAGCCAACAACTGCATAGGTCTAACAAACAAGACCCTGGATCGAGGTCTGTCTCAATCTCAACTTTTAACCACAGCTCAGGGTGACCATTTTAGGTACTATGCAGAACAGTTCATATCTGAATTAGTTCACGGGTAACTCGCACTTTGGATGATGAGCGAAATGAAAATGATGGAACTACTTCAACAAAGAACTGATCTAACATTGGACTGAACCAAAAATTATAGAGCTTAGACATGAACTGTATTCCAAATCTAGGCTGTTGTATCCATTGATTCCATTCTACAGTGATTAAATTGATCTAATTAATCTTAGAAGGACTAACCATTGATTTTAAATGTGTATATTTAAAGTCAATGGATTAACCCATACATTGGGAGGAATTTGTCCCATGCTAAGACATATGTATAGATTAGCTAGTTGGATTAAATTAAAATATATAGGTTGGTTCTTCAATGAACATAGGTTATAGCATTTTTCCTTATTCTATTTGCCATAATAAATTCATAATTTTTGAAGCTTATATCAATTGATTCGGATTAGATTTACTACTTGAATGGATTTTTTATGGTTATTGACATCTAAAAAGATTGCTGCTATATGGTAAGAGTCTTAAGCAGAAGAGCTATACACAGAATTTTACCAGATGAAATGCCAATCTATTAAGAAGCCGTTCATCGTAGTAACTTATAATAATTATAAGGGTGGTCATGAACAAAAATAAACTGAAATACTTGTTTCGTGAATGTTACAGGAGTATTTTGTTGTGTCTAGTAGTTGTCAAACAAATTTTCTACAATTCTTGTTTACATGTAATCAATTTTCATAAATAGTAGCCCTTGGAACAATTTTGAACATCGTTTTTCACGCGTTGAACAAATATCTAAGAAGAAATGATACGGGTGTTATTGTTTCAAACATAAAAAAAAATGTTGGCAGATCTTAATTCATTGAAGAAATTTACGAGAGTTAATTTACTCGTATTAATAACGCACTAATTGTACAAATAATAATTATGAGACCTACAAGAAATTGACCGAACTGTGTTGAACTCGATGTATATTTGTTAATAAATGTTTTATCGCACACAGAACACGGTTTGGATTCATCCATTATTATTAATTTCATAATTTGTTGAGTCATTTATAAAATGAAGCAGTTTAATTGCACAGCAACAGCAAACAGGTATCGAGTTCGCAGTTCAAGGGAACGATCCGTTTTTCAAGTAGCTATTCATCCGAGAAGGAGTCCAAGAAGAGCTAGTCCAGATCTGAACTCTATAGTATCAGAAAGAGTCACCCAGAGCGCTGGAGTCGGGTTAAAAAGTTGAGATTGAGACAAACCTCTGGATCGGGGGGTTTTTGAAAAATCTCTGAAGGCTCGGCTCTTAGACAATCCACTGCATTCCGTGTCCGAGTACTTTGCCGCGACATTATATGCCTTGCCATCTTGCCTAGTTGTATATAATGTAAATAGTTGTTGATTCTATCCAGCAGTGATGGTCATTGACACAGCAGAAGATAACAAAGTCTATGCCTATGCATAATTATATTTATACATGAAACTAACCTGTTCGATCGCAAAATATGTAATAATTAAGTACGCATGTTGCCAATGAACAGTTGGCCTACGAGTTAAAAGAGACATGCCAACACTTATTTTTTGTATGTCCTTTGCCTATCTATAATAATAATAGGTAGATAAATATTCTAATCCCGAAAGATCTATACACTTCAAATAATATATGGTAAATTATCACATATCATCTATTAAAATAAATAGCATATAAAAAATATATATAACTGTTTAAAATAAAAGGTATTTAACGCTTGAATGTTACAAAATTCCGAAAATGTTTTGATTAGGATTGGGGGTGGGGTGGATGGATTCCTTGCTTGACAGTTGTCGAGTTTTGCTTTTTTGAAACTTTTCAAAATGGCAGGAGAGTTGAGACTCACATAGAGAGTTGACAATAACATTACTATATCCACTGAACACTATAGGAAAATCGTGCATATTAACCCTTGATGTTATTAACCCATTTGGACGTTTAAAACTGACACATAATACAAATTACACTGATGGTTGATGGCTACTGATGTTTCTTTACAATTTTTATTTACTGGTGAGGCAGTAATGTTTAATAATTAAAAACACTACTTTCTATTGTAAACAAAAAATAAAACAGTATGGGTGAGTACCAGAGTACATAGTTGCGTACTAAGAGTAAACTCTATTAAATGTCGTATGATGATAAACTGTTTAGTATTGTGGCGAAATTTATGATTGTACTCATGTATTGTAATAAAAACTTGTCTTACAATCTACATATATAATACTACGAGTAAGACAAGTTTCGCAGTGGGCCACATGTCGACACGCAGCTTAGCGCTAAAGAGCGTTGGCGTGAGTGGACAGCTTTTCTTTGCTAACAAATTCACTTCGTTCACAGTCTCGCTTTAACCTTCGATCACTACTTTGCGTGCCATACAACCACAGGCAACAAGACTTAAGAGGCAGTTCACTACACTCACAGCCCTTATCTTGTTTGTTGTCTTGTCTTGTTTTATCACATGCGTTACGATTAATTTTTATATGGACCCAGTGTAGGACCATCTATCATAAAGATTTACCTTTGTGAAGTGCCTTTTCATCCTAATATAGTTATTTTCTTAAGGGATACGCGTTTCAGGGCAGCTGTGCCCCATCGTCAGCGTTGCACTATAGTTCTTATCCTAAAAGTTATTTACAATATGGTTATGTACAAAAAATACACGCGCACTACACTCGCGGTACGCGCACTGTGTTGTTACGGCGGAAGGGCGGCGGGGGGATGACAACATTTCGTGCACTTGCAGGTGGATGGACAGTGACTGAACATGTGTGTTGGCGGGAAGGGTCTGCTGGGGGCTGGAGATTGTATGAGGGCTTTGGGGAAACCCTAAGTTAAAATAAATAAATAAATGGTTTATTGCGTTCAACATGTTAACATGTTATGCAAACGTCACTTTTGAAAAGCTAAAATTTTCCACGCACTCTAACATCGAAATCTTGTTGACTGGTTTAGGCCGCTTTCTCTACTTCCCTTGCAAATTGAAATACTATGGGATTTTTGACATCTTCTTGTTTATTAAGGAGAGAATAACGACCTTAAGTGTCTATGTGTTTATAATTTCATCATTTTAACTTTTAAAATAAAACACTGCATTAGCAATCAAAAGTGTGTACCTCCACAACATGTTTCGGCTAATTAAAAGCCATTATCTAGTGGTACAAGTAGAGAACAAAACAAAAATAACAACACTATGAGTTTTGAGTTTACAAAATAAAATAAAAATATAAAAATAGCAAATATTAATATTATTGTAATCAAACGAGCAGCCCGACCCCTCCCGGATCCTTCCGGCTGCAAGTACGTTTGTCCTAGAGAGATCCTATCCGACAGGGGTACTACAGTAACTTCAAGGCATCCCTGGTAACTGAGCTTACGAGAGACTGGGAGTACGCACTTGGTTCACAACGGCGTACTACTACCATCCTATGTGTAACGGGCTGGTGGAACATTTCAACGGTCTACTAGCTCAGATGCTGTCAAACTATGTCAGTACAAATCAGAGGGACTGGGACCTCTATGTGAATCTTACGTGTTTTAGCTATAACACCTCAAAACAGGAGACAACCAGACCCACTCCCTACTTCCTGATATTTGGAAGGGAGGCAAGGATGTGGGCCTAGGTCAGGAGCCGAGTGAATATCAAACCGTTGAGGAAATGTTGAATCGAGTATGTACTCGAGTCTGATGTCGAGAGGTTGTAGCGAAAATCATTCAAAGAAATCAAAGTAAGCAGAAGGAACGGTACATCGACACGTGGTCACGTGGAATACAAGAGGGAGCTAGTCATGGTGTGGACCAAGCTGCTACATAGGTGGCATGGTCCCTAATCAGTACACAGGAAAGTGTCAGACCTGAACTACGAGATAGAGATAGTTCCGAGAGGGAACCGGATGCGGTATTATGACACCATTCATGATTCATGTGAGCAGGTTAAAACCCTACTATGCTCGGGACTCCTAGAGGTCAAAGGTTCCTCTAAACATATTACTCTAATAGAGAAACAACAATAATTTACGTAGAGATATAATTAATAAGCCTTATGAGTTTTCATGGAACCATTGCTAAATGTAATATGTTTATGTCAAGGGAGAGGGAGACAAACTGCTGATGCGGGAACCACTGACGCCTCAGTTTGGTGCGGGACGAGGTTAGCGGATCATAGGCGGAAGAGGTTTCAGCCAATCAGTGACTGAAGATGGTATCCACAGCAAGACCGAAATATTTCACCCTAACTATTATGATGTTTTGACGCGGTGTGAACCGGAAGAAATAGATTATAGTTATAGGTGGAAGAGTTAGAAGTTAAATTGGAAAATGCGAACATTGACATTTACGTGGAGGTGAGGTCAGCCATCTACGAGGCATTGGATGTGACCCTTTGTGTGTGTAGAGATCCTTGGTCTAATCGACTCCTTCTATAACAAAGTTTCGATGGTTCATTTACGGTTCCACGCTAGTAGAAGTATCTTTTGCAATGTCGGCTTTACAGCAAAAACTTAAACCAATTGGTAAGACGAATGGTTGGATTTGAGAAAATCTGCGTCCCCGAGACATTGTCAACAACGTGTAGCAGGATTTCTACAGCGAGAGTAAATTTATTGGCCACAATTTGATTCTCTCTAGTTCCTCGTGATAATGTAGTTAAAGGATATATGTAATACAAATTAGAGATAAACAATCATTTTCCGTTTGTATACGGACGGATATTCTACTAACAGTATAAAGCTAATTCAAGGCCCTGTGTTATGAACGGTACTACTGTTGGTACCGTACTTTTAAAATTTAAAAGTTAACAACTTAAACTTAAAAACCAATTTGTAATAGTATCACATGGATGATTTGTAAAAAAAATAACAGGTTTCATTTCTCAGTTATATACATTTGTCGTCAGACGCACAGGTAGCTTTGATGCCTTGGCTAAAGAGGTTAGATTTCATATTAAATTTAACAATTCAACATATTATTTCCATAGTTACTTCATAATTTCACAAATTATTAACGATAAAATTAAAAATGCAACGTATAATTTCTATGGCAACTCGAGACAGTAGGATTTCGTACATCAATAAGGTAGCACTCCTCGACCCGCTGCGGTGTAACGTCCGCTAATAACACCCGATTAGGTCCCTTGGTTAAGGGAAGTTACACCGTGGTCACCCGTCTTGCTTCGCGCTCGGGTCTGCATTCACTCTAAGTATGAAAAAGTGAAAATCGAGTCACTCTCTTTTCCCTCTTTCATATTAGAGTGTTGATAACACCTATTAGGTCCCTTGGTCGGTGGAAACGGGCAACAAGCGGGTCGGGTTTGCACAGAGTTGCTACCGGGCTACACGCCCCGGAGATGTGGGTTTTCACGGTTTTACACATCTATAAAATAAACAAAACCAAATTTTAACTCCGCTAAGCCGGTGGCAAGCGGGACTCGGCAACGAGGAGGAGGAGTCGGAGGAATCAACCTCGATAAAACCGGAGGTCATCTGGCCCGGATGACATTTTCTCTGTAAGGGCCCCTTGCCAGGGTAACGGCAAAGTTCTCACCGGTGGAGCAGGTGGATCAATCATCTTCGGGGAGCTGCGACACTTGAACTTGCGGTGAGGAGTGGTGACAAGAGATCTGCAACGAATGATGTGACATGGGAGACCTGTCTCAATGACTAGATATGAAAGAAGACCTGACGGGGAAGAAGGTAAAGATCATCGAACATAACTAGTATCAATGAGGTGAGGGACAGTGGAATTGTGTATGAATCAAAACTTACCTACTGAGTTAATAAAATAAGTTCAACGGAAATCAAGTTGTGTTTACTTAATTGAATGTTTACAAAATTGTGTTACAAAACAAAACTAACATGTGATTAAACACATATTAATGTTTACTCGCCACAGGGAATAAAATTAACGGCGAAAAACACGGAACTTAGCAAAAATTAACCTGACAGAGAATCAGGAATTTTCTTGAGACACATTAAGCCTACGATTTCCATTAGATCTTTATTGAAATAGGTTTTATTAGAAATATGTCAATGTACTGCAGGGACTCATTTTTTCCGAGTAAAAACAAGAAATTCAAATACAAAGTATCTTCAATTTTTTTTATTTTATGTCATGGATTGGTGTCTCAAGAAAATGGTTGTTTTTATATTGTTCTTAGGGACGAAATTAAAGGCCAGCCACTACTGTGCCCCCTTAAGAATCCCAAATGTTAGACATATTATTATTCGGACACAAACTATTTTTTTGTTTAAAATTTGAACCTTATCTTTGGGCATTTTGGCTCGACCCTTTCAGAGATTATTACCAAATAACTAAACAACGATGGATTCATTTCAGTGTACAGACAAAAGTCACTATTTCACTATTTGAGATGCCGACCACTCTCATGAGGGTATGGTGGTGAAGGATGAGTATGATGAGTGGTAGTAATGAGTTATGAGGTGTAGTCTTGTTACAAACTAAGGCCGACTCTTCCTTAGAATGGGTCATTAATTAATATCCCAATGACCAATGAAAAAACACGTTTTAAAGTTAATGACATAATTAAAATGTGTTAGGCTAAAAGGACCAACGACTTAACGTTACTTCCGAACCACGCAGGTGATGGTCTGATATGGCTAAACGATGGAGGGAGTTGATGCGGGTATCATCAGATGATCACAGACTATCTGAGCCGCTTTAGACCTATATCATCCTCAAAACCTGACCTCCATGAAGCTGGATTTCAGGACCACGTCACGAGTCCCTGTCTTATTTTATTTCTATAGATAGATAATTTATCGATCAACTAGTTGACTACAGCACATTTCATAGTCACTTTGCACATAAACACCGCACTCCCACTAGTTAAATGTCACTAGAGTGTATATATACACTGGATACAGTATATTCAATGATCTAGGGAATAAGTACAAGCAACGCTTCACTGATCACTAGTGGATATTGACTAGAAACACGCAAAGCTCATATATTCCCGTAGCAATACTACAATCATAATATTATTAATTACCTTGTAATTAATAATTGAACTTTGGTCCTACACTGGGTTTCACTTCTAGTAATCATAATATGTTCTGCATTTGGCTGACGCTTTGGTGTCGACGCATTTAGTGGTTTAAATATATGTTGCATGGGTGGTTTTTATTTGTTGATGATTTGATTGAACTTACTTATTAAATTTAAATAGCTCGTTGGGCCAGTATTTTGGGTTGATTACAGGTTTAATTATTAAAAACATCTATTTAAATTAATTGATTAGGCAATTTTATATAGAGGACTGAAATATGTGCTTGGATTTAATTTTAAACGTTGTGAGGATTATTTTAGTTAGTTGGGAAGTACAGTTTTTGTACTTTGTGCTGATAGTTTTATAGTGTGCTCATTGAAATAGGACTAAATTGGGGCTCTATTTATGGAGTCATTTAATTGGGCGCTATTCAGATAGGGTACACAAATTTCATGACATGAAAGATCTTAGATATATGAAAGCAATCTAAATGGTTGGGGACAGTTCGATGTACATTTTATGGACGTTTTTGTACGTTGTGCTCGTAGATTTCATTGAAATAGGACTAAAATGGGGCTCTATTTATGGAGTCATTATATTGGGCGCTATATTCAGATAGGGTACACAAATTTCATGACATGAAAGATCTTAGATATGAAAGAAATCTAGATGGTTGGCAGGTTGGAGTCAGTACGATTTACATTTTATAGACGTTTTGACATGAGCATTTTTAGGCTGAATAACCAACTTTAAGGCAGCTGTTTAATTTTAAAGGTATATAGAGACTGCTCTACATCTAGAGAGGTAAGATTTGAGTTTAGGTTTCGAATGTAATTGGCTGTCAATCCTATTTGAAAAAGTTAAAAGTTTATCTTGTTTAACGATACGAAGTCAGTACTATAAAGTATGCTTTATCTCTCAACCTCGACCTTTACCTAGCGTTACCGCAGAGTCGTTTTACAAATTGTTAGTGGTGACTACGGGATCGAACCAGCACCATGAGCTCCAACATCATTAAGTCTTAAAATGAATGTTTAGCAGCCTGCATTTTTCCAAGATAGCTTACTATGACTTTAATGTTTCATTTCAATGAGTGAAATATTGGACTGGCTTAAGGCTTTAAACTAGTCTAGGCAACTTAGATCCATACAATTTGGAGAAAATGCCATGTCAATTTGAAGTCGGCACTGCAAATGTTTCCAAAACAATTTCTAAGACAGCGCCAACTTCAAATTTACAATTTAATATATGTCATCAACGTGCCTAGACTAGTGGTAACATGTAAAGCCTTTGCCAGTCAATATTTCACTCATTGAAAATTCAAGTCATAATGCTTAAACTTCAGGCACTTTTAAGACTAAATGATGTTGGTGGAATTTCAATACATTATATAAACAAGACATTTTAAGTTCCATTTTGTAATTTATTGAAGTTTGGTAGCAGTGACTAAATACATTTGTAGTAGATTAAGACACATGATATTATGCATTTAAAGTTATTTATTTTTTCCCTTTTTAGATCTTTTTATTCAAACATTTTTTGAAGTCGGTTCACTTTTTTTTATTAAAAATGTTTTATGTACATATTTTGTCTGCAGTTCTGCAGCCATTAGCTTTACAATAAATACATCCAACCATAGACTATGTTATAAATATATATTTTAATAATAGACTATAGAGTTTCTATAGTCTGTGATCCAACTTTCCTCCAATTGGTATGTTATTAGCATCCATATAGCCTGACCCCATAGGGCCTAGCCTTCACCAAGATTGCAATGTTTTCCAAAGACACGCTACTCTGCCCTCTATACCCCATACATTAGCGACTACTCAAATCGAGGTACAATGCTCTACCAATCCCCATGCATGAGCTTTGTCGATAATCCTCCAAATTTCAAAATGTGTGTACTTTTACTTATGGAAGTAAATAAATCATTTATTCCAGAAAAATATGTGCAGTAAATTAAAAAAAAAAACTTTAGGCATCACTCACGTAAAAGTCTAAGTGAATCCTAATACTTTACTTGTTTACAGCTAACTGTCATTTTTCACGAAAGTTTGGAATACAATTGATTAAAATATGGAAAATTATGGTTTTTGACCCAATTTGCCTGTAACAAGTACTCTGTAGGTGTTGACTGAGATCTAATTTTTCTATGTTGGTTATAATATTTTTAGCCTCATTATTTATTTGAAAATTGAACTTTCACCACCTGTTTTAATGCTTTAGTGTTGTGATTGTGTTATCTCATCTATTTGATAGCTTTATCAATCTATTACTTTACCTTGACACAACTTGTAACATCTATCTAATCATTGTAAATTTAGAAGCTGCTTTTGATGTGTGAATGCTTAATGCTTATAATAGAACGCTGACATAATGTTACTTGCACATAATACATTTAATTGAGTAATAGCTTTTAACAGTTAATAAAAAATAATATGGTTATTGGTTACATACTATATTGATTACATTCCATATGAGAGTACGTTTAATTTGAAAAAGATTTTGGTTTATACTACTGAACATTATGTGACCAAAAACTGACATGGTTCAGCACAATGGTTTTAAGTAACCAGTGGGCATTGGCGGCTCCAGAGCAAATCTTTGGGGGAGGTCGAGGGGGATAGACTATTGGGGTCCTGATTGAAGAGTACAAAATACCCCCAGCAAACAAAAAACGTCGGGGCTTTAAAAAATGTCTTTCTGTAATCCATCTGATGTTGCTTTTCCTGTTCCATAATGTCTTTATTATTTTTCAATAACTCACTAATCTTGTAATATAAGATAAACAAATTTGATATTAAAATATGTAGGGCCAGTAAATGAACTGTTAATACTTAATAACATGCGCTTATCCAAAAAACATTGACAAATGTGACCATTCACTTACCACTTAGAAGTCTGGTGTTCTATATAATACATTTTACTAGTTTTAAATTCAAATTATAAAATAATTGGGATAATATTTACTGTAGTGGCTTGTAATTTTTGTTTATAAGTTGTTATTGTTTTTTATTACCTACACAATGTGTGTTTATATATTGGAAAATAAAATGTTTAAAATAAAATGTTGCATGGTGTGTAAAAACAGCTAATCTCAACAATATTATTTCCCTCCACAACAAAATTATAGATGATATGACGAATCGATTGAAGCCATCTTCCAAAAAACGACCTGAGCAGCCTCAGGTCAATTTTTCAGCTACCTCCTCAATTTTGTAATAGAAAATTTCATAAATTTAATTAAGAAGTAGGTTTTAACCATTTTAAGGACATGGATTGATCTAACTAAAAAGTACAAATAACATGTGTTTAAATTTTTTTTTACGTAGCCTAAGTGCCCAAAAAGTGGAGTATATATGCATTGATTTTGTAATCACTATATCATTTAAAGTAACTTTCAAACTCAAACCTTAGAGGCTTAGACATTTCAGGAGCAGGTACATATTGAAATGTTTAGAAATGGTTCTAAATTAGGCCACACCTTTTTATTTAAACTCAGCATTAATCGTTGATAAATGTCTAACCATCAGCCATCAAATAGAAAAGGTTTGAGGTTAATTTTTACCTTGTCTGTTTTTATTTTGCATTTTAGTTTCTTATGGGGTTGCTAAAGCCTAACCAATCAGTATTAATCAATACATTAATGTTTCACTAACGATATTGAAATTGTGAACAAAGGATTCACATTTTCAAATGCGCTTTGGGACATATTATTAAGGACTACAAAAGAAAAGTGCTTGTTGATGTGACTGGGGTTTTGCCTCTACCCCAAAATGAAGGTTTTTGGAAGTGAGTTTGAAATTTTATAAATTGTCAAATTAGGGGTCTTACCATTTAAACATTTTGAGATGCCCCCAAAAATACTATTTTGGTGAAAAGGGGAAAAATTGTAAGTGAGTAAAACCTTGCATGACTAAAAGGTAGCCTGAGTTTTCATTTTCCATTTAACCATTAAAAATGTATTGGGGTGTATTCATACTTAGTTACACACCTTTATTAACATTGACTTAATTTTAATGAGCTTCTATTTTGTACTGGGTTGAGATAGAAAGCTCTAGTTTTCAGTGTTCTTCTTCTTTAACCAATACATTTAAAATGAGGTGTCATTTAATAATGACTAAACAGTTCAATTTTATTTCTTATAAAAGTACCTATCTCGACAAGTTTATTTTTTCTATATCTATCCATTTACAATTTAACAGGAAGTATCAATACTTTAAACTCACACTGTATTTAAAATGCTAGTTTCAATTGTTCAATGTAATGGATGGTGTCCTTTAATATCTTACTGTGTTCTACTGACATAATTTCGTAGCTATAAATTAAAATTTGTATAAATATAAATCCAAAATATGTCATGGTGTTCCGGCCACCTTCTATAACTTGTAATTAATTTATCATATAGTAAATTTATGAAATCTCCCCATTATAAACTAGGTAAAATGTGATAATTTTAATTGTTTGAATATAAATTCACTTACATCATTGAACATGTATCTGTTCGGGTCTTCGCCAGGGGGTAGTCCTCTGTTGATGTTGGGGTCATAACTGTTGGGGTTAAGGTTGGGGTCGTTGTACGAAGGTATGAAGGGGCGCGCGGGAAGCGCTTGGCCGTATCGTCTGCTGTTGTACACATAAGTCCTGTAGTTGGGGTCTCCAGGCGGAGGTGGTGTGAAGGTTTCCCTGCCAGGGTTGATGGGTCTTCCACCAGAGTATTGACAAACCACATGATACACTAGGGTCAGCACTGATAGCGCTTGCAATATAGACGACGCCATTGCAGTTTTGCAAGTTGCGAGTGACGGAGCGAGGCAACGCCCCTCTCACGTACAGTTGTAAACAAACGTCATGTTTACAATATTAGTCACCTGTTCATTCACAAGATCTAATCAATGGATGAATCATACTGGAGGGTGTGTCAACCAAATACTGTTTTTTGATTGTGTGATTTTATTCGACACAGTATATTATTGAAGATTTGAATACAAAATCATCCAACAAGGCAGTTATTTAAAACTAACACTATGATCGTTAATTTTAAATAAAATATTACGTAACACACCAAAACTAAATAAAACACCACCTACACAACTACCAACAGAACAGCACTAACTAACTGACAGGAGCCAACCGAGTCTGGCAGTAGGATCACACGCAAAAACACTTATTATGTTCTTTGCGGAACTTCCGCCCACACAAATTCCAGCTCATTGAAGGGTTCACAAGTCAACCGCTACTGTCACCCACACTTCCGGCCGCGATAATGGTTGCACTGTAGGGAAAAACTACCTGATGTAACGCGATTCGGCACAGCCTCCACTTCACTTGGTTTTTATGACGAAACTATTCTACTACACTACAATGATAAGTAGCACAAGACGTCGCCTCGCCAATGAAAGCGTACCAAGCGAGTCGAGCTGGATTGCGTGTGTGGTGGAGTGGGGCGCTTTGTTGTGAACTTGAGGTTAGTTCAGTGAGTGGCCACCGCACTCACCTGGTAGCGCTAGCGCTCGCCGCTCATATCACTCTCACCTGTGCTTCTCTCTGCTCCGTGCTCCCTCCCACTCTTTCCTCGTCAATCCAGATTCCTCAGTCCACACGCTATTCTGTTTTCAGCTTCGCTGATCACGAGGACAAGGTCGCGGACCCCAGCACAAATAGAGTCTATAATCTATATAATGCACCCGGCCACCCGTTATCCTTAATCTTTGAGCTTCATTTCCGACTTAGAAAAAATATCTCCATTCATATTAATTAAAAGAAGCTTGCTTACAAAATAAGTCACGTTTGTTTGCTCAAAACTATACTTTTATCTGGGACAATAATACTGCCTTTTCAGTAGTTATTTCTTTATGATTTAAAAAAAATATTTTTGACACACTTTTATATTTCTCATATTTTTATCTCTGAACAAATTGGAAGGTGCATGTTAAAAACATCGATTTAACCATCACTGTCAGGTCTGGGACGGTGATATGGATAATAAAATAGATGAATAACAGAAAATCGTCTTTAAAATGACCAAAGTTGTACATTTTATGTAGTACATTCAAATAAAACCAATTTTAAGGTGTATAAAGGAATAAAAATATTGTAGAATGAATAGTAAAGACATTTGTATTATATAAAAAATACTAAACCGAAAACAAAACTGGCGTGGGAGGGGATACAATGTTATAGGACTAGTTTGTTGTCTGGTCAACACTTTAAAAACAACTCGGTTGTGTCTTTCTTGCCCTTTGTTTATAATCAAACTATTTAGAGTACTTGTAGTTCTCATTCTATTTTAAAATGTTATGGCTTTGCTGCGAGGTAAGGTGCTGTCTATTTCCTTGAGTCCCCCTCACCTAATGGTTTTTGAAAGTTGGCGCTTATGAGTCACTAATGTCTGTTTATTACTAAGTAATATGTCATCACTTAGTCTATATTACAAAATTTAGAATTAAAAAATGTGACTGTTATATTTTTACACCAAAGAGAATTTTGCAGATTTTGTGTGCATTTTACCTGAAAAAATTGTAGTTTCTGGTAAAGTTGAAGGCAGCAGTGAAGGAGTCAGAAGCAAATATTTATAAATTTTGTTTATAACGATTATAAGAAACCATTGATAAAACACAACAGATCACTTGTTCATGCATAAGTGTGAATAAAAAATATTAAATTTAATTTGAATTACATGTCATGCTTTGTACACTATTATTTAATGTAAACTGCAATAAATTTGTATTGTATTGTATAATTGATTAGTTTTTACTGTATAAAATTCTGTCAAAAAATAAAAATGTTGTAAACCAACCCAGGTGTATTAGATACAAAACATCATTATATTGTAACAACTTTGAATGGAAAAAAACAGAACAATCTCCGTCAATGACTTGATGCTATGGGAATTGGAAAAGGAAGGATGTAATGGCAAAGGTTATTGATATATATTGAGGTTATTGAAATATATATATATTTATTTTACAAAGGTAGAAATAGACTCTATTTACAAACAATTTAAAACCTGTTGTATGGTTGAATTTCTAGCTATCTACCGTACTTAACTTAATGAGCATGTCTCTTGCAATTCTACTCAAAAGCTACATTTTTACAAAAATAATACAACAGAACAGAGTCTATTTACAAATAACATGAAACTTAGGTGGACTGAATTGTTACTAGCTATCCACCATTTTGATGGGTATGCCCCTAGCGATGAGGGCAGCCGCGTTAAAGTACATGTGAGCCGCATCACGAGCATGACGCAGTAGGCGCAACAGTTCCGGCTCCTTCTGGGTCGAGAGCATGTCTCCTTGCATGCGGAGCGAGGTGAGGTCTACAGGCTCTCCAGGCAACCAGCTGTTCAGGATCATGACAGCCATGCAGTCGGCATCGTCACTTGTTACCGTCCACTGCATGCCGATCACACATGCACTGCACATAGCAAATATACCATACAATGATATTGAACCCGCAACTAATGTTAATAAGTCATTAAGTTTTTATTCAGGAAAATTAACATTTTACATGCATTAGCTAAGCCTAAAAATTAACTATTTACAATATTGAAAATAAATAAATTTCCTAAGTCTATTGATCTGTTAATCTTTAGGGTTAGAACCCGTCATCTAGGAACTCCTGGACGCTGTAAAACAACCTTAACTAAATGGACTTAAGTTGTTTTCAGAATTTGTAATAATTTTTTTTGGCTTTCAAGGGTTGGGCGTTGAAGAGTTTGATTCCGGAAAAGAGGAGTTGATTTTGAAAGAATGTGGTAGTGTTTAGGTATTCTTAGATTTTGATTGTTACGGAGTGGAGACCTATGGATATGGTCTACATTTAAACTGAAGGAAATCAAATGTTGTTTGACGAAGGATATTGACTTTAGGATATTTGAAATGTTTGGAATTTTTTTTACAACATTGTAGTCTATGTTGATTGAAGGTTATCCTGATCGCCCACCTTTGTAGCCTAAACAAGAACGCAGTTCTTTGGTTTTCTTTGCCCCAGACAGGTACTGCATAGCTTAGGGACATCAGAACTTTGTTGTTCGTGTTAGTCTTAGTCTTGAGATTGCGGATCATAAAAATGCTTGTACTTATAATTTTCTAGCTATGTGTTCCATGTGGCGTTTGAAATTCAAATTTTGATCTAGAATCAGTCCCAAAAACTTGACTTCCTCTGATAAATTAATAACTGTATTGTCCAGAATGAGGCTAAATTTGTCCTCCTTAGCTCTCAAAGATCTTTCTGATATATTAAAATGAAGAAGCTGAGTTGTTTCCAAATTTATGATTAGGTAGTTGTCATTGAACCACTGAAGAATGTTGTGAGACTCAATAAATGAGTTTTGTTGGATCGTTTTAATGTTGGAAACGGACACACATGTGTCGTCAGCACACAGACAGATAATGGCTCTAGATACTGATATAGGAAGATTATTAATTAATGAATATTAAAAAAAGAACAGGCCCAAGAATGTAACCCTGAGGCTCTCCTCTAGCCACTAAGGCTGAAGACGAAGACACCTGGCGAAGACATCCTGAGCTGTCCACCGCGGGAATCTCCACAATTTGTCTTCTTTCTCTAAGGTACGAGTTGAACCAGTCCAGAGCAGTTCCTCTGATACCGATGTTGTACAATTTATCTTCCAACAATGAGTGGTCAACCATGTCGAAAGCCTTGCTCAGGTCAAAAAATAAACCTGTTGCATACTTTTTGTTGTCCAAGTCGTTTACAACGTTATTTATCAATGAAAACATTGCACTTGAAGTTGATTTGGATTTTATAAACCCATGCTGATGATCCGTGATAATGTTGTGTTTGTTCAGGAATGTCCATAATCTGTCTAAAACTGCTTTCTCAAACACTTTAGCGATGGTGGAAACAATAGATATTGGACAATAATTGCTGGCTATCTTGTCGTCTCCTTTCTTTTTAAATATTGGCCTTACTACAGTCAGTTTTAGTTGATCGGGAAATTTTCCCTCTGCGAAGGAAGAGTTGATTAGGTAGCAGAGCGGTTCAGCTATTAAATGAGATATACTCTTCAACAACCAAGGTGATATTTCGACAACCATTGCGGATATTTTGTTTTTCAATTTAATTAGGAGTGTTGATACTTTTTCAACTGTAGCAGGGTAGAGGAAAAAGGATGTATCAGGAGAGGTTTACCAATTGTTTCTATTGTTCCCACCATTCTCAGGTCCTGCTAACGTGTTAGCTCCTACCTCAACGAAGAATTTATTGAATGTGTTCGCAATTTCCAGGGGATCTGTAAGTGGAATTTCACTCTCACCTTGAAGACTTAGTTCACGAGAGATTTTATTTGCTTTCTTTATGGTTTTGTTAATAACATCCCAGATCTCCTTGGTTCAATTTTCACTGTTGTCGATGTTTTCTACGATTTTGCTTGACCTTTCTTCCCGAATCATCTGCCTATAGCAGGTTTTTAATCTTAGGTAGTACAGGAGAAGGAAATGATTTGAGTCTAGATGTTTGGTTTTTTCATAAAATATGAAAATTTCTTCTTTGAGGGCTAATAGCTGGTTACTGAAATTTATCCGTCCTGTTCTACCATGTTTGATTTTCTCACGCTAATTTGGAAACATCGAAATAATACTTTATCTTTGAAGCAAACTTGTCAAATTTCTCATCTAGGTTTCCAGATTTAAATATATTTGTCCAGCTCTCTTTTACCAGGAAGAACTTAAAGGTTTCCAAATTCAACCCACTAAAGTGTCTCTTCTCTTTAAATTTGGCCAATGGTTTTTTAATCCCACTGCAAGATAGTTTAGCAAGCGTCGATTGAGCGTAATGGTCTGAAAAGGCAGAGCATAATACCTCAGTTACTGCTGAATTAACTTTTGTAAACATATGGTCTATTATGCTCTGGGACCCCAATGCTTCCCTTGTGTATGTGTAGACTAGATTTCTCAGACTAAAAGATGCCATTGTCGAAGTTAGTTTCTGTGGTAGCGAGGTCCAAGTTGAGGACTTCTAAAATGAAGATTTCAGAATGTTTTGGTGAGAACCTGCTCAAGCAATTATTCAGTAGGTTCACAACTTCAATAATTGCTTCAAGAAGGTGTCACATTCATAGGTCGGAGGTCTATATACTGCAACTATCAACACTTTGTGTTCTCTATCGGTCTCCACAGTTATCACAGCTAGTTCACAGACTCCCTCCACACAAAACTGAGATAAGTCAAGAGGCACACACTTAATCTGTGGTTTAGTCCAAATACTGACATCTCCTCCCTTCATCTGAGATCTACAAAATGCAGAATTAAATACATAATTATCTATAACATATATCTCAAGCAAGTCAACTTTGTTCATGAGTCCTCTGATGTTCTGGTGGACTAACTTGACTTTGAGTTGGTGGGTAGAAACCTCTTCAGATATTGTGTCCAAGGTGACTTGCGAGCCTCTCCTAAAAAATCTTTGGAAGTGAAAGTTCGGAAGTTGAACTATTATTGCGGACATTTTCCATCGTTAGTGAAAAAAAAAGATCACGACCTTTCGGGATCTGCAATCTGATCCCGTCTTCAGTGGATTTTGTTTGACTTTAACAACTACATGTTGTTTGGTAGAGTTTGACTGGTCAGCTACACTGACTACTTTAGGCTAGCTCATTTTCTAATATTCTGTGTTATCTTTTTTGTTCACTAACGATGGAAAATGTCCGCAATAATAGTTCAACTTCTGAAATCCTCCCATCGTCAACAAAAAACTTCAAACAAAGAAGTGAAAGTTCGGTTGAGGGTTTGTGGCGGAGGGCTTCCTGCGGTATCTTGTCTTCAGAAATAACCTTAAGCTTTGCTTTAGAGGACAGGGACTCTGGGGTATGGGCTGGGGACAAGGATGTGGACAAGGACAAGAGGATCTGTTTAACAAGCTCTGACTTTCCTTGCAAATTCAAATGCAGCCCATCCCTAGCGTGAAGGGATCTAGGAAAGTTGTTGCCCATTTGCAACTTTGTTTGTACCACCTATAACAATAATACAGTCATCAAACAGCCGGTCGTGTGGTCGATTCTTACTCACTAAGGTCACACTTTCCATCTTTGCATCAGGCATCCCCCAACCAAGAACCTTAGTTTTGGACCATATTTTACTTTTTAACAAATTTGCAATATTTCTACTGTGGCTATCAAAAACTATTGTAATATGATGAGGGAGTGAGGAATGTATTTGGATCTGTAGAGTTGATGGTGGAAGGGAGAGAGCGGGGATGTTTAGTGAAATTTCTTTGTTTGAAGAAAACTATGGGTTTTTGTTTTCTTTGGTTGGAGATTTTTGGCAGGTTTTGGCTCTGGTTGTGATGTTTTGGAGATCAGGGTAAGATTCAGGTGTATCTTGGCCCTTGGGTAGCATGTGATTCAAGGTTTATATCTCTATTAAATACGTCAAATCTATTGTTAGTTACAAACTTACAATACTGTTATCTAGTTTATTTAGTAGATATTGCGGCCTTTTTTTGTTTTGTTTTACAACTTTCCATTTACTTGCTTGGTCCATTTTTTGGACCATACCCTGGACTTCCCAGAACAACAATAGAAACCCTAAGTCAACAACCCCGGCCATCAACACCAGGACATCAGTCGCCAGCTCGTGATGCTAGTGCACCTGTACCACCTATTACCCGACTCTGATGCAACTTATAATATATTATTATGTTATATTCATATGATTATTGTTTTTATTTATTGTAGAGTATTATTGTTGTATCATTCAATATTGTTCACTTATCATTATTATTGCATTTATTACATGTATTACTAAAAGATCTTGTTATTGCACTATTGTAACTTTCCATATTATTGTATCTATAAGATTAATTGAAATGTATAAATTATTATTGTAAATAAAATAGATTTTCCGTCAATAAAGAAAATTGAAAAGCTAGCTCTTTAAATTAAATTTGTGAAAATTTAAAAAATGTCTAATTTATTGATACTGTCCACTTTTCACCAGGAATACACTGAAGAAAAATCAAATTTGTATATTTCTTACAAAAGCCTTAGTTTGAACTATGTGGACAAATGTTAGATGGCTTATAAAATTAATTTAATAATAAAAATTACAGTTTTAAACTATTTGAATGATAGACTGACCTGCCAGCCACAAAGTACTTGTCAGTAACACCTGAAGGTGTGGTAAGACCGCCAAGATCTTGCAGAGCTACACTGCTGCAGCCAAACAACAGAGGCAATGCTACGACACGTAAACTGGAGATATCCTCTGGCGAGAGGAAGTGTGTGCCATTGAAGTGACCACAATACCTAAACATTGAATAATACCTACATTTTGTATCTAGTTCTAAAAGTTAATAGCTCTACCGTAGTATAATTACGTTGAATCTTTTCGAAAATGACCCAAATGGTGGTTCAGTTTGCCATTTTTTTAGCTAGGTTCATTAATTTTTAATGAGGGGTAATAAGGACAAGGGTTATGTTAAAAGTAACAGACGTTTCCGCATCATCGCCATAGCAGATGCCCTACCGTTATGATCGCAAAATCACCTTTTAGCTACATCCCTTACCTTAGTTTGGGACGAGCTTTGCCGTTATGTCATACAAACATGCTAATCACTAATCTACGTTTTTTGCAGCAGGGAAAATTAAGAACACATCAAAAGAAAAGTTAGTTATGTTATTAGTTTTCAGTTTTACTGTAAGAACCCCTCCTTATAGAACCTTATGGGCAAATAATGAACTTCTCGGATGAAATAGCAATGATACTTTTTCCATAAGCTTAAAATTTTGAGGTAGTAGTTGGCAGAGCGCCCGCAAGCTCTGTAAATGGTACATCACTGTAATAACCTAATCTTAAATTTAAAAATTAACTTACTGTATTTCATGATAATAAGGAGATATAAAAAAATAAAAATAGCACAAAATAAATGAAACAGTACAAATAAGATAGATTTAAATATATCTAGGTTATTGTAAACTGCGAGAGCTGTCCATAAAATAAGTTTTGTTGTAGTATAAATCGTACAGAAGGGAATTTAGAGGTGCAAATTGTAATGTATTGGATAGCCTGACTCATTATAAGTTGGCAGTATAATGTGCTTGAAATATTTAAGTGTCATTTTTTAGCACTTTAAAAATTGAAATGGCCGCTATACCTGATATTTCTTGAACTGATAAGACATAAAACAGCACTTCTAAGAATCATTGTCCAAAAAATCTTCATTGTCCAAAAATGTCCATTAATACATTATTTACAGCTTAATAGGATTCGTCTTTTGCTTTAGTTTAGCTTTCACGTACTTAACAAAAATTACCATGTTTAAACCAACTACCAATTGTGTTGTGTGCACCTGAAATTTGGACAATGACAGAAAAGCAATGGATCAAAGTGATGGCAAGAGAAATGAAGTTTCTTTATTGGGGAAACCTAGAGTAGACTGAGTAATGATGTAAGATGTAATGTTGGTGGTAATCTGGGGCACGCCACATAACACCTAAATCGGTGTTGGGCTATGGGAGTACATGAGTCTTTCCACACAGCACTCTTAGATTTGCCACTGGAGAGAGAGGATGTACGGTATTGTTTTTGCTTATTTCAAAAGTGTTGCGTTTTGTTGTTGAAGTGTGTGAGTAAAAATGAGTGAAACACAAGAGGTAAAAGTAGTCAAGACTGATGATGATTTTGACATGTAATAATTAATTTTGTTAGTGGAAAATATCATTAACTGTGGGATAAGTCACTAGAGGAGATAAAGACAATGAATTGAATAAAACTTTGAAGGACCCAAAAGTAAGTCGATTTTGAAGCAATAAGTGAATCCAAAATAGCCTGTTTCTTATTTTTTTCACCGTCTCCAAAGCAAGTACTTTCGCACATCAGACAAAACCAACCTTGTGTAAAAACATCATGCTAGTCAGGCGTGCGCCCCACGACACCCGCTGGCTTGTGTGAAAGAGTACTTGGATAAAAGGTGGCTGACAACAGAACTACTGGTAGATGGTTGAAACATGTCAAAATCATGAAGGACCAAGAGTTGTGTAGAGACAACAGACCAAGAGGAAGGCCCGGAGAAGATGGACGAATGAAGTGCAGAGGGATGTGAAGGTAAGATGAAGATTTCAGAAGAAGTGGAGGAATACGAACTATAGAATGATCGACTGCAATGGTGAGACTTAGTTAACTCCAGGACAAACAAAAAAATGAAAAAATGGAACAACACTAAAAAGTATGTATAACATTTCTACATTCTACAATTTTTTATGTTTGAACAGAACTTTCTGGACAGCCTTTTTATCAATACTTACACAAAAATATTGTTTTGAGTAAGAGCCTGGCTGAACTCATCTTGAGACGGACTAACTCCCTTTAATCCATTCCATTCAGGAATTCTTTTTTCAAAAAATTTGATCAATCTAGCCTCCATTTCTTTTAAATCTTGATTAGGATTAAGAATGTAAAAACCAATATCTAATCTGTCAACTAATCTGAAAGAAAAAATAAAGCAAAACATTAATACAGTAATTAACAATAAAACCTACTTTAGTACAGTATTCAAAGTAGTAAAACTAAACAAACATTTTTAGGCCATGGCGGATTCAAATCTAACCCTTGAAAATCAATTTAAAATGTAACATTTTCTAGGATAAGGCTTAGATTGCTAAAGTCAACGTACACATACATGGTGTTTCAAAAGTCTCTCCCCCCTCCTTAACTCGTGAAAGGCCGAACATTTTCAAAAGCTCTTTGGCAAATGCTTTAGGTTTTAGGGTATACTAAAGTACTTTTTGACATGAGTAGGAATTTTTCTCCTCCCTACCCAGCTTGAAGTGGGTGTGAAGCCCAAAATGTCTCATGGAAACCTCTATCTTGCGACCCTCATTTTTAAGGTCATAAAACGCAAAGCCAACAATACCCTCACATAGTCTTCTGATACTCCATTCATTGCCTTATCTGTGCAAACAATCCAAACATGTACAACTATTTGCACAGATAAATGCTACAAAATTAGTTTTTCAGGTATAAAAAGACCAATGTGATTTTTACTTTTTAGTTTTAGGGGGCCAAGAGCTTTACAACAAGGTGCAAATCGGTGGGGTTCTGAAATAATAATAAACCTACCTATTTTTATACGGTGTGTTGTTACAGACAAAAATGTTTATCTATCTGAAAATTCCGAAGTGTACCAAAAAATCGAGTTGTACCATGTTGTAAAGCTCTTGGTTCTCTAAAACCAAAAACCTCATTAAATTTTTTGGTATCCTGCAAACTAATCCTTGGCAGCATGTTGTCTTAGCCTACTGATTGAAAACAGTTCATCGGAAACTGTTTTTGAGGGTAGACAAAACAAGGAATTCTTATAATTTCCTCTGCGTGTCTGTCCCGACAACATTCTAGCAATTCTTAAAGCTACGAAAGTTTCAACCAATTTTGACAATAATCTATATACAGTAGACCGATAGAACGGACTAATGTGGCGGAAGGGTCGGATTTCAAAATCCGGACGATCGAGTAGATAAGCATATCCTGGTGCATTAGGATCGATAAAAATAGACTCAAGATGACGTAATTTGAGGTCCAGATCGGTTACTGACGTGTTTAGCTGAGCCACATACCTAAAACCACTCACTCGTAGGCAGCACTCACACTGAAGGTCTTAATATATAAAACACATTTAACGCTCGACAATGTATTTATTTCGCTCAAAATACTGTATTTTCACAATTTATGTACATTCATATTTACAGTAAAAAAGGTGTCTAATTTTAATAAAATTCTCCACGAACACTCTCTTATGCTTTTGTCCGCCATCGTAATCACACAATTTAATCCTTCGACACACTAACACAAGTTATCACAACAGATATCACATCACGAATCAGCTGCAGGTAACTCACTGTTGTTTACATTTGTGACAGTGCAGTGGCGGGGAGGGGATCTGCGTGCGCAGTAGATAGCCTGATTATCGATCCACTCCCTGTCCAGCCTGCGCTGTGTATCCTGACAACTCCAGCATCGACCAAGCAAACTCAGAACTCAGTTGCGTTTCTGCGTAGTCTGTATTGTCAACGGATTAGTGCACTATATTGTCTTTAAATATTGTTTGAATTACTAGCGCTTAACGTTGATGTTAAAATACTGTATGTAACAAAAATATGTTTTTTCGTATATTTAAATTTTTTTTGGGTGGTCCGACCTAATCCGTTGAGCGAGGTCCGCTCGAATGAAGCCTACTGTAAATGTATAATTATTGAATTTCCTTTGGAAAAATGATACATTCTTGCTGCCGTCAGTATGGTAAGGCCCAGACACGGGGCCATGAAATAAGCACTGATCCTGACCCTCAGAACATGAGCATTTTTTCAACACTTTAAATACACATTTGTACCACCTCTACAGGTTTAATTTTCGCTTTTCGGTCATATTTTTACTAAATTTGGTACAAAATAATGTTCTTTTTCTAAATATTTTGTATAGTTTGTCAACCAGCAAAATCAGACTACCGGTGATTCACTCACGCCAGCGGTGGTCGCGGTGATAGCACTTAGCTGCATGTCGGCCTGGCTTAATTAATTGTCTTTCCCAAAGCCGGAAAAATCAAAGTAGTATTTAAAACCTCATTAAAAAAAGGCCTGCAAACCTAAGGGCTGAAAAAATATATTTTGTTCATATGCAAGATGGGTATTACAAGAAAGATTAAGTTAAGCTGGTTACTAATAACTTCGATTAGTAGATCCGTCTCCATAGTGTGTTGGAACATTTACAAAAAGTGTCTTTTCCTAAAGTGAACATTTTTGGTACCATACCTGACACTTGTACCAAAAATAAAATAAATACAATCAGCCAGACCCAGATAGTGGAGTATAGTTTTTCACTGCCGTCATGGTCTAGCTGATTGGATTTACAGTAGGAAGTCGATAATCCGAACGTCAATTATCCGAACACGTCAAAAGTCCGAACGCCTTTCCGGGAAGAAAATGAAACAAATATGTTTTCACAAATACGATTTAAATATCACTAAGGATGGACACCAGCGTGTTTGGAACTGGAACGCTCCATATGCAACAATAAGTTGTTTACATGCCGCGTAGTGGTGACTCACCCGCATCAGTCTACAGGTGCTGATGCAAATGAGCCGGGTGACTCACGCAGTGAATTCTATTGTGGCAGCGACCCCAAGAGCTATTTTAGTTCGCCCTACCCCCGTCCACCCTTTCCACTAGCAACACACTAGTCTGTACCCTGCCATAACAAACAGTGACGAAGTCGTTTTAGCTAGAGTTTAGTCTTGGTGTACAGTTTAGTGCTTTTGTTTCGCTTGTTACCACGTGTGAGAGTTTCTCCCAATGACGCCAACAAATTGAAAAGGAAACATGTTTGCCTTAAGATTCTAAATAAATTTAAGATGTTCTATAGGTCATGTATTTGCAGTTAACCTATTTAAATCGAATAAAATAACAACATTAAAGCACACACATTGGTTTTTGCTTTTGTTTGCTAATCCGAACAATTTGAAAATCCGAACCACCCTTGGTCCCAATTAGTTCGGATTATCAACGTCCTACTGTAGTTGATTTTGTGTACACATGATATAGTGGAATATAGTTTTTTCACCGCCATCATGGTCTAGCTGATTAGATTTAGTTGATTTTGTGTACACATGTTGGTATGGTAGCATTAAATGTGTATATCAAGTTTAATCGAAATAAGATCATAAACACAGGTTTTATAGCATAAAAGTATAAAACCTATTTTTAAAGCCTCCCCAAACGGGCCTTCCCAATGGGCTGATTGTGCTGGTTAACAAACATAACTTATAACATAATGTTTACAAAAGGAACATTTGTACCAAATTTCAGGAAAATCGGACAAGAAATACAGCTTGTTGAGTGGTTACAGAGATCGAAACACACTTGCTTCTCAAGATCTGATTCCGGGGCCTGCAGACTCTTAGAGTGTGGTGTGTATGTGCGGTATCAGTATAATGTCTTTGCACATACCATATTTGTCTAAGATTTTTGTTCCTAGTCTTCACAAGTAATATGCCTGCAAATCATTCAGCCAATAACAAAGTTAATTAATATTTCCTTTAGTAACGGTATATTACCCGATGGATTAAAACCATCTAAAGTTGTTCCCATTTATAAAAAAGGAAGCAGTTTTGAAATGACAAATTATCGTCCTATTTCGCTGCTCCCTGTCTTTAGTAAAGTGTTTGAAAAAGCTTATTTGGCTAGACTTAATTCCTTTATTTCAAACTTTAACATATTATCTAATGACCAATTTGGATTCAGGGAAAATAAATCTTCAATCGACGCGATCAATAAACTGGTAGAAAAAGTCACGGAAGCATTAGAAGAAAAACACAAAACTTTAGGACTTTTCTTAGATTTGTCTAAAGCTTTTGACTGCGTTGTTCATTCTAAACTTATAAACATTTTAAAGGAAAATGGTGTTCGAGGGTTGCCTCTTTCCTGGCTTGGTTCCTATTTAAATAATAGGTATCAACAGGTACAAATAGAGGATTCTCTCTCTGCTCCTATAAAAGTACAATGTGGCGTTCCACAAGGATTGGTGTTAGGCCCAGTCGTTTTTTAATATAAGTAAACAAACTAAGTTCGATCAACGGAATTAAAACAATTGTTCAATATGCTGATGATACAACGTTGATTCAATCGGCATCAACAGTTCAATTTTTAGAGAAACAAACATATGTATCGGCAAATGTTTGCATGCAATATTTTGAATCCCTCAATTTGAGAACCAATTTTTTTAAAACAAACTTTATTACTTTCGACATTGGTAGATCAAATAGAAAGGAAACACCCTTGGTTCTTTAAAAAAAAAGCAATGTAATTGAAGAGGTTAACAGAGTTAAGTTTTTAGGCCTGAATTTTAACAGCCAACTAACATGGCATTCCCATATTAATTTTGTGATCAAAAAATGGGATCTAGTATATACCTTTATACCTTTTAAGACATTTATCCCAGTATTGTACCTTAGTAATTTTAAGAACTGCTTACTTTGGCTTGATACATCCTTACATGTCGTATGGCATATGTTTTTGGGGGAACTGTTCCAAAACTAAAACTATGCGAATATTTATTCTTCAAAAATCCGCTATAAGAATCATGTGTCGACTTGGCACCAGAGATTCTTGCAAGGACGTGTTTCAAAAACTAAAAATTATGACCCTGCCATCTATATACATTTATGAAACAATAGTTTACTGTCTTTCAAAATGTCGTTTAATCCAAGGACACGAAATTCATTCCCATGAAACAAGATTGGCAAACACATTTCGAACTAACCATCATAGATCTGATATTTATTCCAAATTACCGTCTCGGGAGGAGTCAAACTATACAAGAAGCTTCCAACAGAGTGTTGTGTAAATGTGTTTTAATTTATGTATGTTTAATAATGATAGTTTGTTTATGTTGTTATGAAAATAGTTGTTAATAAAAACAAGTTCATTCTTTTCCATCAAAGTTTAACTTAATTAAATAGTATAGAATAAAACATGGTGGCAGCGGTGGGATACGAACCCATGGGAAAATAATCAAGGTGCTTGGTTCCCGATCTTACTTAATAGACACAGAAAAGCATGTGATACGCAGGAACCGTTTCCATCTCATTCCAGCTCCTTATCTTAAAGACTTGACCAACAACAACTGTGCAAAGGTCCCTGAAGACAGCCAGTTGCAGCACACCAAAAGGCAACCAAGAACAACACGGAAACCTTTAAGATACCGAGACAGTCCTTAGGAAGATGTTCCATCTTAAGGGAGGATGTTGTGTAAACATGTGTTTTAATTTATGTATGTTTAATAATGATAGTTTGTTTATGTTGTTATGAAAATAGTTGTTAATAAAAACAAGTTTATTCTTTTCCATCAAAGTTTAACTTAATTAAATAGTATAGAATAAAACACAGAGCTAAAAAATGTTGAAAGCTTAAGTATTTTTAAAACTAAATTAAATTTTTTTTACTTTTAAATTTGTTCTATAGCGTTGAAGAATTTATTGCTTGACCTTAAATTAATTAATAGTTATATGTCACTACTCGTGGCACTTAGAACATAAATTTAAGTACATTATTTTATAAACTTTTTATATACTACTAGTCTTTCCAATGGGTAGGCTTTTTTAAATTGTAAATTAAATTATGTATAAAATATTATAAATTCCAAAACAATGTTTTTGTAAGGCACAATAAAACAAAAGAAACCAAATCACATTTAAAAAAATCTATAAATAAACCAACTGGCTTTAAAAAAACTTTACATTATATTTTTGCCAAAGGTTTTCTTTTGTGAATTGTTTTTTATTTCATGTTTACTCTTTAGCCTTTGAAATCTGCATGTAATTAAACGTATTGCGATCCAAACCAAACCAGCAAATTGGATTTGTTCGTTGTTTGTTCCATCAATGGCAGTGGAATTTTGTACAATAGCGTAGAAAATCTTGTGTCTTTGCTAGATAAGCTTACTAATTTTGACAGCCAATGTACCCAAGTTGGTTTTAAGGATACTCTTTAATATGAAGTGACTACTGTCTACAAATAGTGTGCTCTTTGATATTCTTGACTGGAACTTACTTTCTGGACAGCCAAAACTTACTTTCTGGACGAGGGTCGTTCGGAAAGTAGTACCCGTTTTAATCTCTGGGTTGTCTATGTGTTGACAGATGATTGAATCAAAGTCAGCTGGTTTTAGCACCTTATTAAACCAGCTGTTACTGAATTTCGTTTCAATACAACTCCTATTACCGTGTTTGTAAACATACAAAATGGAGAAGAAAATCAATAATGCCGCCAGTTGTGAATTGAGATCAGTTATTCGATTTCTCAATGCAAAAACATGCCTAAGTGAAATATACCAAAATTAAACTGTATAGTGAAGAGATGGACAAGTCAACTGTGCGACGTTGGTGCGAAATTTCAATGAAGGCGCTCGATAAGGAGCAAAGCGTCGCCGAAAGTGTGATCACGGTTACGCTTGTTGAAACTGTTGATGCGTTTGTGCAAAAGGATCGAGAGTGACTTTAGATGAAATTAGCGAACATTTCCCAAATTTTCACGCGACTATCATTTACAAAGTCCTCACAGAACACCTCAGTACCGTAAAATTTGTGCTAGGTAGGTTCAGATGCTTACCGATAATCACAAATTGAAACGAATGGCTGCAGCAATTTTCGCATGACAATGCACGACCTCATGCAGCTGAAAAGACAAAGCAGTTACTCGACCACTTCCGATGGGATGTTCTCCACCATCCTCCGTACAGCCCAGACCTAGCCCCTAGTGACTATCATTTGTTCACAAAACTTAAAGAGTTTTTAGGTGGGAAACGTTTTGAGGATGACGACGAGGTCAAACAAACGGTACTGGCTTATTTCAATGGTTTGGCGGCAGAAGACTACGACATAGGTATTTAAAAGCTTGTAAAAAGGTACAATAAATGCTTGGATGTGCAAGGAAATTATGTACAAAAGTAGGTTAAGATATAAAAATGTAAAATACAAAGTTTCGTTACAAAATTTTGGTTTTTCTTTGTTTTATTGGAAAATAGGTATTACTTTCCAAACGACCCTCGTACTTTTTACTTTGATATTTTCTTAGACTAGAATTAAAATTTGGTTTTTCATTGTCTCTGTTTTAAAACCTTATACAATTAATTTAGTTTGCAATAAATTAAAATGTTACTCTCATTGAAAAAAATCATTACTCTCTTATAACACAATCTAAACTTTATACTAACATTAGTTTTCCAAGTTTTTAATTTTTTGCTTTGATATTTATTAATGTTTTTGCTTAACCAGCATTTTACTTGGCGAATTAGAGGTAACCTTAGACTTCATATTGATAAAGTACCCAAACATTTAAATGTCAGTAAGTGATCACGCCGTTTGAGCTTTGTAGTATAAAGATAGTAATCTGGTGGCTATAACCATGAAAGTAAACAGAATGATTAGTTATGGACTACAACTTAACTTCCCACATTAAAATAGATATACTTGAGCTTTATAGTATAAAGATAGTAATCTGGTGGCTATAATGATGAAAGTAAACAGAATGATTAGTTATGGACTACAACTTAACTACATTAAAATAGATATACTTGAGCTTTATAGTATAAAGATATAGTAATCTGGTGGCTATAACGATGAAAGTAAACAGAATGATTAGTTATGGACTACAACAACTTCTACATTAAAATAGATATACTTGAGCTTTATAGTATAAAGATAGTAATCTGGTGGCTATAACCATGAAAGTAAACAGAATGATTAGTTATGGACTACAACTTAACTTCCCACATTAAAATAGATATACTTGAGCTTTATAGTATAAAGATAGTAATCTGGTGGCTATAACCATGAAAGTAAACAGAATGATTAGTTATGGACTACAACTTAACTTCCCACATTAAAATAGATATACTTTTAATTTGCATTAAAAATTTGAACATAATTTTAAATCTAAAATAAATTTAGTTTTACTGATGGCACACTAGTGGTGTTCCTAGAGTAGTCAGAATGTCTAAACCCATAGACTTTATCCCAATTTCCCCCATAACACAGTTGAGTTTTGAGAATCAAAATATCTAACTAGCTTACCTGCAACCCTTAACAATATGATCTTTATGTTCATGATATAAAGCATGTAGAAAGTGAATAGATGGTATCCTGGACATAGGATGTTTCTTGACAATTGGTAACATCTCCCATGGAAATATATCAAGGGTCTGAAATCAAAACCAATATTTAATAACAAACAGTTTAATCATACCTCTAAATAGATCCATTGGGTTTTAAGGTGAATTTATCAATTTATATGAATTTTCATGTACAGTAGACGCTCGCTCGAACAGACCTCGCTCGACCGGATTCGGGATGGTTCGGACCACCCCTCGGTAAAAAAATTTAAATAAACAGTACAGTATTTTTAACATCAACGTTAAACGCTAGTAATTTAAACAATATTTAATGGCAATATAGTGACGTTTATATAGTGCACTAACGTCACGTTGACAACACCGGAGCTACGCAGAAACGCAAAAGAGTTCTGAGTTTGCGAATCGATGCTGGGGTTGTCAGGATACACCGCGCAGACTGGAGCAGGGAGTGGATCGATAATGTCAGGCTATCTACTGCGACCGGGCGAATCAACCCTCCTCCCCTGCACTGTCACAAATGGAAACAACAGTGAGTCACCTGCAGCTGATTCGTGATGTGATATCTGTATTGTGATAACTTGTGTTAGTGTGACGGGTGAATTGTGTGATTACGATGGCGGACAAAAAGCGCAAGAGAGTGTTCATTCGTATGGAGGAATTTTATTAAAATTAGAAACCTTTTTATTGTAAATTTGAATTGTACATAAATTGTGAAAATAAAGTATTTTGAACGAAATAAATACATTGTTGAACGTTAAATGTGTTTTTATTTCGTAAGACCTTCAGTGTGAGTACTGCCTACGAGAGTGAGTGGTTTTAAGGTGTGTGGCTCAGCTAAACACGTCAGTAACCACCGATCTGGACCTCAAATTACGTCATCTTGAGTCTATTTTTATCGATCCTAATGCACCAGGATATGCTTATCGGTATGCCCCCCGATCGTCCGGAATTTTCAAAATCCGGACCACCCTTCCGCCACATTAGTCCGTTCTATCGAGGGTCTACTGTATACATATTTGTTTTTGGACATTGTTTTTTTTTGTGTTACACAATGTATTTTGTATCATAATTTCTTTAAGTGGAGATTATTGGCAATACTTACAAGCGCTTGTGAATTAAGATTATCAATATTTATTGGCCTTTAGTATTTAAAATATCTTGTATTATGTATCAACAAAAATTTTAATTAAAAATAGCAATATGCGTGCTAACAGGCATGTGCAAGTACTCAAATCTTTTTTTATATTTCACTCAGCCTTTGACCTAAGTATTTGACCTATTTATTAAAATTATTCATTTTCTTCCGAGAGTCTGCCTCTGTACTTTATCCTGTATTTACTCATTATCTTCTCCAAGTTGTGTACTTTAATGCTTAACATTTTGGCCAATAATTCATTCATGGATTTATCTTATGTTTAACAGGTTAATTATAATTTTCATTTTTGTTGTAAAACCTTTGTTACAGAGGTTAAGGAGAGAGCCTATCCTAATCTTTGTTAAATAGTAAATACCATTTGTTAAGTACACTGTACAATGCATCTTGTTTTTGCTGTAATTTTAGAGATAGTAAACAGCTACATTTTTGAGTTTAACCTGTTATTTTGAATCGGAAATGGAACTAAAAACCTTTCACATACGTTCCTTTTTTCTGCGACCACAACACCTTTAAACAGAATTGTTCCATAAATATGGCTAAAGCTACATTACAAACATACATATATTTGACAAATAGGTCAAGTTGAATTTTAGACCTTTGCTTCCTTTTGTCAATAAACTGACAGTATATCAAATGGAGTAATTAACAAGAATTACCTCATCAACAATTAGAATGACTGGATTTCTTCGAGCTACCATGAGGGCAGTGTTGTTCTGTTTCAGTTCGTTGATGGCTGAGATGAGCTCTTTGTAGAGAAATTTACATGAGACCAACCAAGACACGGCGGACTTGATTTCTTCTGAGGTAAGCCCTGTGCATCCACTAGCTACACAATAGAGCAGTTGTCTACTCCGCTCTTCAACTCTGCACATATTAAACTACATTTTATTCTGGAAGCATTAAAATAAATCTTATCAATTTCTAACGTTTGGTAAGCTTAAGCAGAACAACTTCAGTACAAAATAAACTTGAGTTTGTAAATGAAGATCCGAAAATTCTGCTTATTCAGTTTGTTTTGGTGAAACAATGACAGCGGGTAGCCAGTCTAAATTCATATTTACGAATGGTATGCACTATAGGCCTTGGTGAGTTCTTTTCAGTTCATAGTTTTTAGTTATATTATTAGTTATATATTTTAGTCATGTAATGCATTTTTAAATCGATCGCTAGATATGGATTGATAATTTAAGGAAACGGAAGTAAACTAAGTGACTTATTAATATTACAAAAAAAAGCTATTAGAATTATGTCGAAAGCAGAACATTTAGATCATTGCAGACCCCTTTTTATCATATTAAAGATCCTAGCAATAATAAACCTTGTTCTTACAGCCAGTTACCCATCCAGAAATGATAGATGTATTCCAAAAAATGCCTCCTAAAAGATCCACAGACATTGATGGTATTTCGCAATGGTTACTTAAAAAGTGTTTTGTACACATTATCAAACCTCTAACTTTGATAATTAACGAGTCCTTTGAAGAGGGGGTATTCCCAGATCTTTGTAAACAAGCTAAAGTAATCCCAGTTTACAAAAGGGTCTACCAATGTAATGGGAAATTATAGGCCGATTTCATTGCTACCAATATTAGGTAAAATATTTGAAAACTGTACTACAAAAGGCTTATTTCTTTTCTTGATCAAAATAACATTATATCTAGTACTCAATACAGTTCGAAAAGGGAGATGCACCTTTGATGCAATAAATAATTTCATGGAATTTATTGTTAAAAGCCTTGACAGGCAAATGAAAACCATGAGTATTTTTTAGATTTATCCAAAGCCTTTGATTGTGTTCATCATAAATTTTAATACAAATTTTAAATGATCTGGGAGTTAGGAGACTTTCCTTAAACTGGATAGAAAGCTATTTATCCAATAGAAAACAGATAGTGTCTATCAATAATTCAATATCCTACCCAGTGCAATTAAAATTTGGTGTTCCTCAAGGTTCCATCCTTGGACCCATACTTTTTAATTTGTACATCAATAGTTGTAAAAATACTGTTAACAACTCTATAGGAATCATTCAGTATGCTGATGATACTACTTTGAATTTCAGCAACCAAACAGTTGAACAACTCAAAATGTCCAGTAATGAAAATTTTAATGCATGTGTCCAGTATTTTGAAAATTTAAACCTTAAAACAAATTTGGATAAAACCACCAGCATAAATTTTAATTTGAACCATTGGATTAATAACGACAATGCCTTGGTTTCATTAGGAGAACACATAATTAATGAAGTCGATAGCACAAGGTTTTTAGGGCTGTATATTGATAAAACCTTATGCTGGGACAGCCAGACCGACCATATTTGTAGAAAGATGTCTTCTGGTATATTTCTATTAAGACAGATGAGAGATCTATGCTCCGTAGATGCTCTTAAAGTAGTCTATTATGGAGTGGTACACTCTCATTTGTCTTATGGAATTGTATTTTGGGGTAGCTGTGCTGAAACTAAACCGTTAAGAGCATTTAGAGCATCCTCCAAAAATCTGCAATTCGAGACATTTGCAAATTGACGTCAAGGACATCACATCGTTTAGAGATTATTTTAAAAATCTAAAAATTCTTACATTAGCGTCACAATACATTTTTGAAACTAAATTATTTTGTATTTCAAAATGTAATTTAGTACAGGGCCAAGATATACATTCTCACGATACACGCTCAAATTCTACTTTTAGACAAGATATCCATAGACTACTTATTTATGAGAGATTGCCGATGCAGGCTGGCGTAAAACTTTTAAACAAGCTCCCCAACGAGATCAAACGTTTACTGCCAGAACTGGCTTTATTCAAAAGGAAACTTAAAGAATATTTGTTTATTAAGGCTCCTTACTCTGTAGCAGAGTTTATTGCAGAACCTGATAACTTCCCATAATATGGAATATTTAACATATATTATTAAAAAAGTATATTATAAGTAAAATATTTAATAATTTCAAAATCAAGTTAGCCAATTCAAAGTACAATATCTAAATTAAAATAAGAAAGACAAAATTATAAGACGTATATGGACATTATATTTTTACCGTATTTACCAGTGGCTTAAGCCCATTCTGGCATTTTCAATTGTAATTCACCTCTCATTTCACCAATAGTATCATCTCCATTTCATCAAAGTCAACACAATTCACATTGTACACTGACCCAATAAATAAACCTTTATATTTTTGACTCAATCTAATATTCATTAAAAAATCTTGAATCTCAAACCTTACAAAGTGATGTGCATAGTTACAATAATAGAAACAAAAACAATGTTGCAATAGCGCAATGTAGGCTAAGTAAAACACAAGAGTCACATAATTATGTTGAAAAAGCTCTATTATAAAGTAAAACATTTAGTAGATAAGTACCTATCCAATAAAGACGTTTTACAACAATATCCATGAGTGGCTATCAAAAAACCCATTTTATAATATATATGAGTTTTTGAATATTAATATTTAATAACATACATTTTTAAAGGTTGCAGAGATGACATACATTTCAAGTACTGTACATAAAACTTCACACTGTAAACAAATTCCTAAGTCCTATAAGTAATTATATTATTGTAAACTTGTTAATTAAAACTATATATTGAATTAACTTTATTTTTTGTATCTTCACTATGTCTAATTATGTAATCTTATTAATGATTTGATTTGAAACTAGCTGCCCATTTAAGTTTATTTATTGGTGTATTACCTTTAGTTTGACTATGTCTTATGACAGTAAACTGACATTGTCAATACATGTATTAATTTTGTAAAAAGACAAATAAAGATTTATTTATTTACTGTTGGCCTTTGGTTTCGGAGCGACAGTGGTAGTTGGCCGGCCCATAATTTTGAATTTAAAGAGCAAGATGTTGCTCTGGTTGAAATCATTTTTGGTTCAATCAACTAGCAGACGGGATTGAGCTCCTCGCACATATGAGAGTTAGCTCATCCTCCCTACCGATGGTCATTTGTGCATAAATGTCATTTGTTTTCTAAAGGTTTGATAAAAAATGATTATTTTTATTTTAGTTTTGAGCTGGTCATGTTAGTTTTGCGGCTAAGAATGGGTCTCTAAAAAACTGAATTCAATTTATATGACAAATTGTGACAAGAAGTGGGTGACTTAAAACTTAAAAGCGAGGTGATCTGCTTAAGTAATATAATGTCCAATAAAATGTTTAACAGCTGTTTTTAAAACACTAACTGAGCCTACGTTCATTTTCTTTAAATAGCAAGCCATATAAATACAATGGTTCACTAACTATGGGTACACCGGTACAGAATACATATTTCTTGCCAACGATTATACTTACTTTGTATCAGCATGCTTTGCACTATTCAAAACCGTGTCTATGCAGGACTTGACCAGGTAAGAATACTGATTGCCACACAGAGAGCCAAGTAACAAACACTTCCACTCTCTCAAGTAGCCGTTAGACAATTCTTCCACGACACTCTGAAACACACAGAGTAATGTTGTTGCATTGAAACATTACTACTACCTCCTTTTCAGCTTCAATTAACAGCTTAGCGGCTTATAGTCCAGCAGAATATTTTTTAAGTGTCAAAACAAAGAGAGTAACTATCACCATGTTATGCCGAAATGTCAACCGCTGCATGTAAATAGCTAAACAGTCAGGGTGTCTACCTGCTCGGTTTTCCAAAAAGAAAGTCTTTGACGCATGGTCTTACACGTTTGCTATAAGCCGGAACTCTCCCACTGAGGTAGGGAAGCAAGTAGCTCGGAACGTTTGTTCATTGCCAAATGTGGTTCACTGAATTTGCCAAGTCGTTGGATGTTGGACTAACACACTATCACTGTAATACATTTCTAGTCGAGCCTTTTGCATTATGTAACTGAATTATTAAAAATCTTAAAAGGCTATTAGACAGTACCTTAATGTTGTCAGAAGCAGTTTCTCTTGCTTTCCTGATTTCTCTTGGTCTGGAAGATTTCGTTCGAAGTAGTTCTTTGGTGGATTTGTACATAATTTCATGTAGTGTAGCCATTCCTTCATCCCATCTTGGTTTGTCTACCAACATTGTGACTGGAGAACATTCCCTATAAAATTGATGGTCTTACAATCTGATTGTACCTTGATCGGTTTTTTAATTGCATAGGTTGTCTTAATCTTTTGGATGAAAATTAAGGTAATGTTAGGCACCCTATGCAGTTTCACTCCATTTGCTTTCCCAAGTGGTAGTATCTAGTTTTTAATATGCTCCATAAAACTTTGCAATAAACATATTAAAGTGATATGTTGAAGAGAGCAAGAAGTCATTGATCAAATAGAGTGGATTGGGGTTTGTCAATAAAACAAAATACAGTGTGCCCCAAAGTCATGCTACACTTTTAACTGATAGCAGCTACTCTATTAATGATCGTAGGTCTTTGAAACAGATGTCAATTTAAACAGCTGTTTATGTAGTTTTTTCCGCTATTTAGTAATACGTTTATACCAAAATAGTCACAATATTAAACTTGCAAAGAAAAGTTCAGTGTTTTTTGTGGTCTGCACAATCAGTAATTGCAGTGCAACATGATTTTAGGCGTGTTTACAATGAAAATCCTCCTCACAGATGCAACATTTACAGAAGGTGTAAAAAGTTTGAGAAAACTGGCAGCATTTTGGACAAAACTTGAACAGGTGGCTCTCAACAGAAAACTAAACTGTTGGGAAAATTCGAGATAGTTTTGAAAAAAGCCTGTACAGAAATGTGGTTGTCGATTACCGTATATACTTGAATCTAAGGTGCACTTTATTTACCATATTTAAGGCTCTAATAAAATAAGGGTGCGTCTTATATGCGGGTGCGCCTTAGAATTGCACAATAGGATGAAAATATTGAATTCATTTGAAGAGTTACAAAAACACTCAAAACATCGACAAACACATTCAGATAGGCAACGAGAGAGGTAGGAAACACAGGAACCACAACAGGGTTGCGTATTGTGTTGCCTGTTTTGAAGAGTGGAATGGTGGAATAGTTGAAAACAGAGAAAGTGACTAGGGGACTCAGAATTGCTTCTTATTGCATGCGTGTTCTCCTTCCTTCTCCACCACCAACCCTGGCCTGTAGTTTGGTGGAGGGGAAGAAAGAAGAGAAGGGATGCAGTAGTATATAAGAGGGAGATGCGCATCTATTGCAAATCAAACACTAGAGCTTGGAAATATGGGTGGAAATTGCCAGTGGCAAAAACATGCACTAACTGACAAAGAATAGTCCTTCGCCAGACCCCAGCCCCCAGGTGGTCCTTTATCTCTCTACCTGCCTTCCTTATCTCCTTGCTGCTGACCCTTGTATGCTAATTTAATAATTATTTCAAACCCAACATGTTTTTGTGCTGCGGGAGGGGCGTAGTGGTGGACATTGCAGGACGGGGGTTAGGGATGGGAGAGGGGAGGCAAGCGTAATGCATTCTTTGTTCTGCTTTAATCTCTTGACAGCTGCAGCTGGCAATTACGTCACTGGTTGCTAAGGAGGAATCAGGGGCCTCACAAATCATAGCCCTCTAACTGTTGACATTATAAAAAACAGGGGTGTGTCTTATACAAGGGTGTAGAGTTTTTTACCGTAGATACAGGGGAAATTTATTCATGGGTGCGTCTTAGATTCGCATGCGGCTTAGACTCGAGTGTATACAAATCTTCCAAAATCCACAGTGCACATGGTTTTGAAGAAAAGAGTAAAGTTTACTGCTTATAAAATCCAGTTATTGCATGCTTTGAAACCAGATGATCAATTAAAAAGATATGATTTTGCTGTTTACATTTGAAATGATATCCATGGAAATTTTATCAACAGAATCATTTTTAGTGATGAATCTTCTTTTCTTTCTATGTTTCTGGACTTGTACATCACCATACCATTGACAGCATTTTCTATATAGACATGTTAGAGCCATAGGCTATTCTACAAGTTGAAAATGAACATTTCAATTTTCAATAAGATAGAGTGCACCCAAACTAGTCTATGCAAACATGTTTGGGATTTTTTGAATGAAGTTAGGTTACCAGACCTAACCACTTAAGATTTTTTTATGGGGCTTTATAAAAACCTATTTTTTCAGTGAAAACTGAAAGCATAGGTTTTTAAAGCCATTTAAATCCATTTAAAGCAACGGATCACAGCTGCTTTCCAAACTGTTACTCCTAAAGGCCACCGCACACCGATAGCGCATTTGCGTAGGATGCGACAGATAATTAAAAAAACTCACCTGTTTTCAAGTGTGCCACCGCACACCAGCATCTGTGAGTCTGTCAGATGGTAATTTAATCTGCATTCAATTTTTCACAAACATCTGTCAGATGCTTTTAGTTGTGCTCGAAGCCGCTTGCAGCCCTGGAGGTATTGTTTTGACAACTCAGCATCCAATTTAACAGTTTTGACTTATGGTTTTACTTTTGTGTTTATTTACATAATTTCAGATTTAATGTTGTTAGTAATTATAGTATGTTTGATTGATTTGATACCTGATAGAACTATTAATAGAGTACATGTGAAACCATGCCAGTGGTTAGATATTTTGAGGTGTGAGGGGGTCTGTTTATCTCTCAGTGTGTTGTATCTGTCACACCTGTCGCATCCTACCCAGATGCGCTGTGAGTGTGCAGTGGCCTTAACGTTCTACATAAAGTCTGGGAGGAGATCAACTTTCAATTGGACCAGTGCAGGGCAAATGTTGGTGCTTATGTTTAGCTCAGATGAATACTAACTAAACTTTTTGACGTTTTCATTGACCCTATGTAAATATCATTCATGTACAACTTGTAGTTTTGTAAATAAAGTTGTTTAAAAGTGTAGCATAACTTTGTGGACACACAGTATATAACAGAGTAAGTAATACATATTTATTTCTTCAGCCCCTTCATACTGGAATGTATACAAGAAAAATTAAACTAAATTTTTCCAATTTCCCACTTTTGAAATAAGAAAAACTTTTGAAATGCCATTGTAAGAGTCATAGTTACTCCCCCCTTCCCCCATTTCAGTCACGATCTCTAAACTCTTGTTAGCATCTATGAAGATAGCTGTTTGCGACAAAATCACGACTTTTGTTAGTGTCCAAAAGATGTTTTCTAGACTTTCACTACCATTTGCAGTAATCCTAGACTCCCATTATCGTCCGCGACAAAATCACAACTTTCATTATTGTGTGTGACGAAATTCCCACTTTTATTGGTGTCAGAGAAGTAATCACGACTTTCACAACAGTTTGCAGTGATCCTGGACTGCCGTTAGCGCCCGGTACGAAATAACAACTTTAGTTAGCGTCCGAGACGTAATCACAATTTTCACTAACATTTGTGGCAAACCCTAGACTGACATTATGCTGAACCCCCTTTATATGTCTACATACATAAATTTGCTTTTGAAAAGCTCTACTAAACCTAACAAGCAATTTAAAGTTATTCAGTGAAAGAGTACAGTGTGAGTGAGCTACTTACTCAAGAGCTGTACCACACGGCAGCCGTGTGATGTGGAGACGAGTTGGCTTGTAAACTGAGTCTTTGGTTCTCACTTTCAACCTTGATTCATGATCACATTGAGCAGTCAACTGCACAACTATCCACTCTACAAGGCACACAAACGCAATACGTTACAACAGACTGTGCATTAAACATGTTATCTAAGGTAAGTGTCCAAAAGAATTCTACTTGAAGGGTAGAAAAGGTATTGTCAAAGTAAAAATCACTTTAGGGTAAAAACACAGTGGAGCATGGAATGTAGCTGGTAGCCTAGCTGGTCGCTTACTCGCTTACTGCGATGTAGAGTTGAAGCACTAAAGCTTAGCGGGCCGCGCACAATGGCGCATGGCTGGTAGCAGTGAGCAAGGCAGTAAGCGACCACAATTGCCAGGTCGATTGTTTACATCGCTGTAAGCGCCGGTTCCAGGGATGGTCAGACTTTCGTGCATGCTACGTCTTGTTCACACAGCATTGAACACTAGGCACTTGGCTACTGACATTATCGTTGTCAGTTTGTACGTTCTGTTTATTGTGTAGATTATTTCTTTGGTTTTACGTGGTGCTGTGCTGACATAAATGGATATCCAAAAGCTTATATCAGAAGTTTAATCAGAAATTACTCCAGTCTTTTTGAAGTTTGGGTGAAACTAGTTCTTTGATATAATCGAAGGTTAAAATGTTCATTCATAAATACTCAAAGAATCTTTCAGGATGATCCCTCAGTTTAGTGTACAAATGGTGATATTCACCGAAATCCTTCCTTTCCTGGTTCACAGGATGCACTTGAGACTATATAACCTGCATCTATGACACTGGCACCTATGAACCAAGCCACATCAGCAAAGGTTCCTGGCCATTTGACTTTGTTTAGTAGCAGTTGGCACTTGCTAGAGGCTTCACGCTACTTACTCTATACAATTTACCTGTGGCATTTTTATTCCCTTTTCTCTTTCTGTTCCGCTGGTTTTGCTTAGGTTTGGTTCCGTGTGATCAAATCATTTTTATCGTTAGCAGAGGTAAATACAAAATCTTCTTAAGTAGTGTTTTAGTAGGTTTTAAATAAATTGTTAGCTTAAGTTCGGTTAAGCTATATGATACTAAATTATTATGCTAATACATTGTAAATGTTGCTGTACATTAGGTTTTTGTGTAAATAAAAGTACAGTACGTACGACTATACAATATTAGTTAAAGTGTTTATAAGAACCAACCGGATAGAGCATGAGCGACCTCTAACCGGGATTGTGAATTTAACATAGAAAGATTTGCAAACTATGTTGTGACGGTACCAACCTAAACATAGCCTATACCGGGCAAACCGCGCACGTCATTGTTCGATCCAGATATAAGTTTCCTAAGTTTAGTCATCACTTATTTAAAGAAGAAATACACCACACAAGGTATTTTAAAATGATTATTATGTTATAACGTTTGATACATATTTATAGTTATGAAATATTAACATTCACCTAAATATAAACAAGCTCACGACAAGTTACGGAACATAACCTCAATGACAACCAGACTCTGTGAAGTCTGTGGTGACAGCTGACGTAAGCCGCCATGTTTCGATCAGGCGCACCAATCTGGCCCTAGAGGGGTTTCATTTATTCACTATTGGTCGCGTCTTTTATTCGTTTGTACCCGGATATGGAGCTGCTGGAGTACCCCCGACACTCACCTCCGAAAGAGGTACAACTGAAGCAGTGTTTGCTTACCCTGGTGTGGCAATACTGCGGTTGTATCCCTTTCGCGTACATTTAAAGGTCAGTGTTTGCTTACCTTGTGTGGCAGTTCTGTCCTACACACACACACATCACATACGGTCAGTGTTTGCTTACCTTAGTGTGGCAATTCTGACCTAACACACACATACCCTGTCAGTGTTTGCTTACCTTGTGTGGCAACTCTGTCTTTAATTTATTTTTGTAGCTCTTAAGAACACTAGATATTATCATAATTACCCCCTTCTCAAGGTCTATTAGTATAAGGTTTTATTATTATCAAATAATTCTTTCATTGCTGTGACATTGAACTAATTATTAAAATAAATGTTTATAACTCACACAGCCTCTTTATTTAGCCTACTTGGTAAAGACACCCACTCCCTGCATAAGAGAAAAGAGTTCTCAATAATAAATATATAATAAAATATCCAAAGGATAAAATTTACTTTTACTATCGTAATGTTTTAAGTAGTTTTACGTGCCAAAATAGGAAAATTGTTTTAATAGAAGCCTAGAGCCCTTAATATTTAATGCTGCACCACATAGAAGCAAAAACATTACACTACCTTGCTAAACAAAATATGTACAAGGGTTGTTCGGAAAGCAGTACTTGTTTTAATCTCTGTGTTGTCTATGTTTTGACAGATGATTGAATCAAAGTCAGCTGGTTTTAGCATCTCATGGGTCAGCTGTTTACTGAATTTCGTTTCAATACAACTATTATTACCGTCTTTGTAAACATATAAAATGGAGAAGAAAATCAATCACGCCGCCAGCTGTGAATTGAGATCAGTTATTCGATTTCTGAATGCAAAAAACATGCACCCAAGTGAAATATACCGCGAAATTAAATCCGTGTATAGTGAAGTGATGGACGAGTCAACTGTGCGACGCTGGTGCCGAAATTTCAATGAAGGGAGAGAAAAGTACGATAAGGAGCGAAGCGGCCGCCTGAGTGTCATCACGGTTACACGTGTTGATGCGTTTGTGCAAAAGGATCAGAGAGTGACTTTAGATGAAATTAGTCAAAATTTCCCAAATGTTTCACGTACTTTCACTCTTGTTGAGTTCATGCCAAGAGGAACTAGCATGAATTCGGTTGCTTACTGTGAGACCCTTAAGAAACTAAGACGTGCAATCCAGAATTGAAGACGTGGAATGTTATCCGCTGGTGTTGTCTTTTTGTATGACCTCATGCAGCTGAAAAGACAAAGCAGTTACTCAACAGCATCCGATAAGACGTTCTCGACCATTCTCCGTACAGCCCGGACCTAAACCCTAGTGACTATTATTTGTTCACTAAACTTAAAAGAGTTTTTGGGTAGGAAACTTTTTGAGGATGACGACGA
The DNA here is from genome assembly GCA_018831715.1 of Matsumurasca onukii. Classification (NCBI taxonomy): domain Eukaryota; kingdom Metazoa; phylum Arthropoda; class Insecta; order Hemiptera; family Cicadellidae; genus Matsumurasca; species Matsumurasca onukii. Next base: position 42,052,576 of record CM032060.1, on the reverse strand, counting down.
AGTCAAACAAACAGTACTGGCTTATTTCAATGGATTGGTGTCAGAAGTCTACGACATAGGTATTAAAATCTTTGTAACAAGGTACAATAAATGCTAGGATTTGCAAGGAAATTATGTAGAAAAGTAGGTTAAGATTAAGAAATGTAAAATACAAAGATTCGTTAAACAATTTTGGTTTTTCTTCGTTTTATTGGAAAACGGGTATTACTTTCCGAACGACCCTTGTATTACAAATTTTCGAGTTCTATGTTTTTATGAGAAAACCCAGTTTTAATGTAAAATGTAATTTATAATTTATTGTTTGACGAAAGTACAATTTTTAGAGTTTATATGAAGCAACCTTAATAGCTTGGTGCTTTTGTTGAATCAGATTTTTGATTTAACTACGTTAGCCGGTTAAAAACATCGTTTGCAGTTTTTACTCCATGTTATAAACGGTGCCCAGAGTGGGTCCTGCGGCCGCTCCATCCGGCCTCTTAGTAAACTACATGGTCATTATATTTTTCAGCCTCCCCTTATAGAGATTGGATAACCACTTTTAGGTACTAAATCCATAAAATGGTGAACTGACAGGAAAACAGTGTAATTTACAAACAACACTTACATTAAACTGTTTAGAAATATATCGGTAAATTTAATCACAAAAATTCTGTTTTTGAATCTTGTAGCGTAGCACGGGCGCTGTCAGCTAGTGCTATTATAATTAGCTGAGTATTCTCTACCAGGGTGCAAAGTGTTGAATTTAGATCAAGTTGTTTGTACTTTACACCCATTATTTTAGAAGAAGGCTTACTTTGAAAAAAAAACTCACCTCGAGGCATTTCTTTTAAGCGAGATAATAATCCACTTTCATTCTTCAAAGCCCATTCGCTTTTAAATTCAACATATTCTTTTTTAATTCCATGAGCCATCGGTATCTTTTTTGATGAAGTTGGGTTTTGTATCCTGGAAAAATTTAAGTTCCATTATACTATTATGGAGCAAAAAAAGGATTTTCAGTAAGTCGCTACCACATAGCTTTACCACCTGTATGTAAACACTTGACTATGTCTATTGCATTATAGATAAAACAACAAGAAACAATTATTTATTAATTAAGTTTGTAAAATAAATTACGGTAGATTCATTTTAGGGTTTAAATAGTAGGATTTTAAGATTCATTTAGGGACCGTAAATTAAGAAAACTTAACACTTACTGATCATCTTTATAGTCAAATCTGAAGACAGTTTGATGGCGCAACGTAGCTGCATGACCTTCTGTAAGATGATATATGGCTTTGAGTTCCTCTTGCATTTCCAGGTAAAGGCTGGCTATTTGTTTATTTTGGTCTAAAATAGAAAGAGCGAAATTCATAAACATTACTTTAACAATGAACTTAATAAAATGACACAAACTTCCAACCTACTACTTGTATTCCTGGACAGTGTAAGTGCACTTAAACAAGCCTATTTTAAAAGGAAGGGCCAAACTTACCTTCAAATTTAAGGGAGAGGTCTGAGATTATGCACGTTTTATGTCAAGTAAGTTTTGTTGCCAAATGCTTTTAACAAGCCATTGACAAAAAAAAACTATTTTTTACATTATAGACACCTCTTTGGACCACAAATAGTCAAACTATTGAGTTTCTACTATACCTGTGAAAATCAGTCACTGAATCGGAACAGAAAATGCTGTGCGTAGCCTTCACTGACATCGGCTAGGCAGTGGGTTCAATTTAAAGAGTGAACCACACAGGCAGGGTGCAAAATATAGGGGGTGGGGGGGAGCTTAAGCGAGTTTATAGTGACGTTTCTGTTGCAAATCGGGGCAGCCCTAGCCTGGATCGTAATTACTCGGGACCATTAGACTTGCCTACTAAAACAAACACTTTTGTCTGCTGGCAACTAAGGAGAGGGTAAGCCAATTGTTTTCGATTGTCTCAGCTGATGACTGCACAGCTGTTTACGGTATTGTTTTAACATGCATAGTTTTTGCAATTGTTTGGGAGTATGTTATGGTTACAAGCTAAACAATGATTCCTTAAAACAAAGCAGATTGGAATAATTGTCATTCAAAAACATCAGTGACACCAATTTCTATTTTACTTTTCAACCTGTTTATCCATATGAACTTTGATTGGATTATTATCTTGCGTATCGTTGTTAGTAAATTTCCTTTGGAAAAATGAGATGTTCATGCTGTCAGCATAGTAAGACCCAGACCCAGGACCATAATTTGAGCACCAATCCTAACCCCCAGAACATTTTTTGAGCATTTTTTTTCTAACTTTATATACGTATTTATAGATGTATATGTGTACACTCTCAATATATACCATTTGGGCAGGTTATTAAAAATTTGTTTTAACTATCTAAAAACAATAAATTTCATCAAATTTTAAATAATTATGTATTTTAATACTATCTATCAATATACCAAAATTCTTAAAACCTATTGAGTTGTTACAAAATGGCTGCCAAAAATGTAATATTTGGCTATAACAGCTGTATGAGTAGTCCGATTTTAATGAAATTGACTAAATTATTCGTAGTATAACTTGCCAAAAAATACAGGTTGTGAGCGTAGTGAACAGCCTTGTAACTCCTGTGGTAATAAGGAAATTCACTTCACTCATGCCAGCGTTACTTAAGCACTAATCCGCAATTCTGCATGTTGGCCTGGTTTATTATTTTGTAATGTTATGACTAATTAAATACTGTACTGTGTTTTTAATCATCTTAGATCTCAGTTTTAGTTCCCGATCTATAATATTGCAATGTTTCTTGAAACTCATTACAAGTCTTGAAAGCCATAAAAAATAAAGTAATGAAGTACAGACAAAGTCATAGTATGAATGGAATATTATGGTTTCATTGTAGGGGCGTATACATCTTAGGTACCAGGTAAATTAAAATTCTAGCCTGAATTACCACTAGCTGCTACTGGTGCACATGTTGGTTACCCTCTGACCGTCATAAAAAAGTTTACAATAACTTCATTGAAACTAATCATGAATAAAATTATTGTTTTTGTAGCATAAACCTATTTTTAGAAGATAAACAGCCTCCCAAAAAGACATTTTTGGTAATTTTTGTACACACTTATTCAGTAAATAAACATTTTATAGATTTCTAAACTACATCAGTAAACCGGTTTTGCTGATTTTCTAACTTAAATTTAAAGTTAGACCTCCCAAAACCTAATTTGGCAGTTTGAAGAGCAACGTTCAAAAAGTTTGGTTTTTTGAAAATTTGACTGCTATTAAAGTAGGATTTACAACAATATCATCAAGTATAGTTACTTACATTGGTACAATGGTCCATTAACTGATGATTCATTTAAAATCAAGGTACTCTTTATGGAGTTAATCATATCTAGATAGCTGGAATTATTCCCTTTGGCCATGTTTTTCAAGTGCTCCTTCTGCTTTGATACTGAAATAACAAAATAAATTATTAACTAAACAGGATTTTATTTTACAAGGTATCATGTCTAATAGTCTATTATTGCATAAAATTACTTAATTCAATCTAAAAGTTCAATTTCAATTGCTAATGGTGTATATAAGTAGAACCTCCTGGGTCCTTTTCTATTTACTATCTTCATCAATGACATTGCCGAAGCTCTGGACATTAAGTTTCTTCTCTTCGCAGATGACATCAAACTGTTTTATGAGATAAATACGATGCAGGACTGCTCTCATCTTCAATATAATCTGGATACACTTATAGATTGGTGCGGATCAAACTCCATGCGTCTAAATGAGAAGAAGCGTATCGTGATACAATTTATTCTCTCTCAGCAGAAAACCCTATTTACCTACCGTAAAGGCCACCACGCTCTGAAGACAGTCACGGAGGTTCGAGATCTTGGAGCCCACTTTATATATAACCTTCATCCAGGTATCCACATCTCCCGTACCTGCTCCAAAGCCTACTCAGTTCTCGGCTTCATATTTAAAACATGAGAAGTGCATTCTCTCTGACACAATAAAAACGTTGTATATGACACTAGTCCGCTTTGTCCTAAGTGGACACCTTATCAACTCGGCCTTACATTAGAAGTTGAGACAATCCAACACCGCTTCTTACGTTTAATTGGACTAAAAATGGGCTTCCAATATTCAGAGGTTCCTATCGAAGAGGAGCGCATGTTACTTGGTCTGCTTCCTTTATCCCTACGAAGAAACACTGCTGGACTCTATATTGCTCTTCAAGATCGTCAATGGTCTCTTTGGTTGCCCTGATCTGCTGGAAAAACTCAACTTCCACATTCCTTGCCTGTCTAGGCACCAACAAATGTTTTCAAAGTCACATCACTCCACCTTCTAACACCAATGCAGCACATTCCCGCGACTAATGGACACTGGCAACCGCGTATGAAACAACATCCACTTCTTTGGAGTCAGTAATTTGTCCTTCAAGAGCAATGTGGAGTGACTACTTAGAAGTTACACACCCTAACGTAGTAAATCAATCTATTTTTGTCATGTATTTTCATATTCTACCTCACATTTTTATTGTATGTTGTATTGTAAATTATGCCACGTTATTCTAAGTATAAAATATTGTTCATTATTCTCTTCATGTTACATATCGTCCAATAAAACTTGTTGTCTATATAAATAAAATAAGTCTTTTGTCTGTACATTGCAAAGAATCCATCTGTGTTTGGTTATTTGGTGTTAATATACTTTGCTTAGACCGAAACTGGCGTAAAAAAAATCCTGTCTGACTGTCTGTCAGTAACGTTTTTAAGGCATCTTGGACCGCTTATAACTCAGAATAGACTGAAGCTATGGCAGTGAAACTTTGTTTAAGAGTTAAGCCCATTACGCAATGTGTCTTTACTCTTTAGCTATATTTGATACCCATACAATACTCACAAAATAAATGGTGAGGGACCAAAGTGGGCATTAGGCACGTTTTAAAGGCATCTTAAACCGCATATAACTCGAGATCCGCTGAAGCCGGTGAAACTTTGTTTAAGGGGTTAACCAATTACCCAGTGTGTCTTTAGCTATATTTTGTATCCATACAATATCCACAAAATAAATAGTGACGGGCCAAACCGTGCTCTGAAAAGCCAGTATGGCAGGATTAATATGAATCTCACAAGGTAGCCAAACCTCGATAAACACTTATTTGGTTTCCACTTGTCTGAAATGAATCCATCGGGTTTTGGTTATTACCATTTCTTACACTTAGTAAAGACCAAAACTGACGAAAGAAAAATCCTGTCTGTCTGTAACACCTATAAGCCAGTGGAAACTGTCAACTCAAAATGTTTTTAAAGCATATTGGAACACTCAAAATCGGCTGAGGCTATGGCGATGAAACTTTGTTTAAGGGTTTAGCCCATTACCCAGTATATATTTTATATCCATACAACATCCACACAAAAAATGGAGAGAGACCAAAGTAGGAACTGAAAACGTTTTCAAGGAATATTGGAACGGTGATAACTCAAAATAGGCTGAAGGTATGGCAGTGAAACTTCGTTTAAGGGTCTATCCCATCACAAAGTGTGTCTTTAGGTATTTACAAAATAAATTGCATAAAAAATGTTTTGTCCGTGCAGTGCTACGCTCCACAGCCTGCCATCTAAGTTATTACCCCACACTCAACCACCCTTACCCCCACCAACACAGCTAGCCCCCAATACAAGATCGTTGGGAGAGATTTTCTTCGCTGCACACGCATCAAATTCGGTACCTTTGGGAAGTGCGCGTAGGAAACATACATTCTTTTCAATTACTCTGTAAGAAGGGCGTAAAATACACAAATTCATGGGTCTTAGCTTGTGTGTAAGCAATGTGATTGACAAATAGATATGCACCCAGAGGTATTATACTTCATGATGCAACTTCTGGATGATTAATGTTTACTAGCCTAAGAAACCCTACGAGTCCAAGATAAGCCTGCTACAATCGAATCATGTTGTTTTTGTTTATCTAAATGGAAAACTTAACTGCTTTCATAGCAAAAACCCGAATCATTATCACACATTCCAAAGTATTTGAGACTAGAAAAGTAGTAAATACAATCACCTGAACGGCTAAATAAAACGCTAGGCCTATGTAAATCAAATAACTTACGCTTCTAAAGTTGCATGCAAAACAATAAACAGGCATGAGCAATGTTTATTATTTTATTTTACTACCCTCACAATCTAAAAGATTGCTTAAATTAATAAGTCGATGTCATCAAACCTAACATAATCAAAATGATTAAAGGTAAAAAGTGAGAACTAAACGACAAATACACACATGGCGCCAAGACACCATTTATCCATCCATCAGAGTCAGACCGACAACACCACAGAGTACCTAAACATATAAATGGACAAGACCGTGTGGGCGGTGTGGCCAAGAGTGCTCCATTGACTTTAATGTACATCAATGATTACTCCTTTCATGAAGCGAGCTGACCATTTGACCAAGAAGCATTGTTATCACTGGCCTCCTGACCGCAGACAGAATTCCAGACAAACAAATTTTATATTTGACTACAGGCAAGTGCTAAACTAATAATTTTATACGCTATTTTTCAAGAAATTTTAGGTTATTTTTTACGATATAGTAAACATTATTGGGAGGCATGTATGGTTTTCTTAACATGGACCTAACCACAGAGTATACAAAGATATACCAAGCCTTAACTTTGCCCCATTACATATACATTTAGGTACTCTGTGCTCTGCCCGCTGGGCCTATCTGGTTACTTTTATTCAAGTCCACTAACACAATTACAGTCATATCCCCCGATCTTGATCAAGCTATCTTTTTTAGCATTATAGGTTATTTGTGTTATTTCGTTCGCGTAGGTTTGCACGTCGAACAACTCAATGTTGGCTTTCGCCCAGATTCTTCGAAGTCTAACCAAGAACTCTTTGGGAATCGGTAAGTTCGGACTTCATGAAACCTAGTATAAGTGTAGGTGTGCCCAGCCCTACTACGAATAATGTTATTTTTAGTTAGCCTTTTTTCAATGTTTAACCTGTTCATCCATTTCATGTAAATCAATATTATTCATTTAAAAAAACACAAAATTGCTTATAATCAACAAAATAAAGCGTTTTTTGTAAAACAGTTTTTTAATATGGCTTCTTCGTTTGCCGACCTCCCCATGGTGAAGCTAGATAGTTATTTCTTTTGTCTAGGTGTACTACACAGATGGCGTAGGCAAACATAACATTAAACTTTATCGCCACACTATAACATTAAACACTACCGCGCGAAGACCAGGTACGTCAGCTAGGAAACTTTAAGCCCACTTTTCAAACGCAGGCACAGATGTAAGGATCGGTAGTTTGATGCCAGTACCTGAGCAACAGCCTGTCCTTGTACTAAAATACTTTAAAGTTATGATACTATAATGTTTTATCCGTGGCAAAGCACGGGTATACAGCTAGTATTAAATATACCAGTTAGCCCTACCAATGTTTTTTTTAATGTATTTTATTTTAAGGTTAAATTTTAACAATACATTATAAAGTAAAAATACTACAGGACACTCATGTTTATCAATCATTATACTTTCTTGTCTAAAGTTTTGTATTCACACACATCTAGGTGACATTCCAATAACACATGTATAAGTTACATTCAAACAGGTCTCACTCACTCAAATGTTCCTCGACTGGTCCCACTGTCAGTCTGTTTGTTTATCCGTCATTCTTATCCTGTGTCATAAACTTGTCTTAACTAAAAAATATATTTTTTTTGCTAAGTTGTTTTCAGATAAGTTAAATAGATTAAATGCCTATGAATTTGATCAACTTTAAATCAAATTTGGATGACCGGTCAAAACAATGTCCGTGTGATGGCAATCTAGTTCTTGAACTATTTTTCCGTTTCTCCCAGTTCGGTAGATCTCCCTAACTCTATTTTTGTAAGAGTAAGTAGTACACTCTACTGTAAATCTACACCTTGGGTCAGTTTTTTTATTCAGCCATAACCGGCAGTTAAAATTAGGACCGGCAGCCAACCAATAAAAAAGCTGGATATTTTCGAGGTTAAGTATTACTTTGTCTGTTTTGATTTTTCCGTTACAGTTCGTATTGAACTATATTAGCATAATGTATGCATGTTAAATTCAATAAAAAATGGTACAAGAATACCTTTATTGCATGAATGATCTTCAATAATCATCTGGGTTAAATCATATTTGATGAACAGAACCCAACAAGTGGCTGTTGAAAATTATTTGCCAACGAAAATAACAGTTGAATATGGCGTTCCTCAGGGCTCCATTTTGGCAAATTGCTGTGGTAGGAGAAGTTGTTGTCAACTTGTGGACGGCCAAACAGCTGAATACTTCTTGTACCCAAATATTCAGGAACTCAAAGATCAATTAGACCGATAAGTTCAGGAGACTCAATCAGACCATTAATGATCTTGTACAAAAAGATTACATCAGCCCATTTTCTTCTTGTTTCCAGTGAATTTAGAGACAAGATGGAGGCTAACACTTGGATTTAAGCAGTTTGATAGTTGAAGCCGAGTTTCAAGCCGATGGTACGGAGAAAACAAAGTTGTAGTTTCTCAATACAGTCTATGTGGTTATGCTGGTATGGAGACCACACAACTGAGCCATATTCTAAAATGGGCCTGACGCGAGTAAAGTACAACGCCTGTTGATCTCTCTCAAGCAAAAAATAATGAATGATAATTTTTTTGGGTTCATCGAAGTGTTGGGTTGAATTATTTAGCTCAATTAATGTGCTCTTTAAAAAATGTTTGAAATTCTGAAACTGCAGCTGACTTTGTGCTGAAACAGTGAGTTGTGTTTTCTGCGTACTAGACTAGTCCCTTTGGGAGAGGTAGCTCAGTCCTCTTTCCACCACTCCAGTCTTATCTCTGGAATGCTTACAAATTGTTTCCTATTCTTGAAGTAAGATTTAAGAAGTGAATGGCACTACAAATCCCATTATCATATGTGAAACAGGGTAGCATGATTATCACAGTCCTTTGACAAGTTGAGAAAAACACTAAGTGTCTGATTTCGACCTTCAATTTCTTTTTACCATCATTTTGAAAAGACTAGCAACAGGTGTATATTATTGATTTGCTCTTTTGGAAACCAAATCGGTTTGTTGATAGTAAATTATATTTTATAAAAGTAATTCATAAATTAGCTGGGTGAGGATGATTTTCTTGGAAACTTTGCTGAAAGCTAGCAAGATTGAAATGAGGTGGTTATTTTGTACTGAATATTTAAGGATCGCCCTTCTTGAGCGACTTTTGCGATTCTGAGAGAAAATGGGACGGTCCATTAGTGAAAAGAGATATTAATTAGACGTTACAATGGTCTTAATAAAGGCTTTAAAAATTGCTTAAGTAGCCATTTAGAACCCTGATTTGAGAAGTCTCTTATCACTCTAAAAATGTCTTTGTCTGTCACTGGTGTCAAAGCCGTGGAGGCTATTAGGCTCTGGAATGAGGGAGCTGACTAAGATTGGGTCAGTATAGAGGAGGTTGGGTAGTGAGAATTTGTCACTTGTTAATTTTGAAGTTGTTGTTGAAACCATGTTCAGTATCAATGACCTGCAGTTCAGGATTAAGTTCTTAACAAAGAAGAAAAGCTCATCCCCCTTATTATTGCCATTAGCATATTTTGGGGAATAAATATCAATTTTATAATAATTGGCGCTTTAAGATTTGGCTTGAACTTTTGTTTGCATTTATAAAGTTTGTGTCACAAAATTAGGGTTCTTTGAAAAGTGACTAAAGCGCTTTAATCTCAAAATGAAGGACTGTGATGTACACTTGCATGGCAAGGAAAATTGGCCCTTTAGTTTTATAAGTTTTACTTTCATTATTAAAGTGTACTTTAGGTTGGTTTCTTTTAAGCCACTACAAAAAGGTTGAAGGATTATTTGGCTAGAAGGACCTTTTCTAAAGTTGAAATATTTTAAAATCCTTTCTTATGTATTCAGCATAATGTACAATCAGAAATCAACTTGGTTGGATCACAATAAATTGGCAATATTTGTTTTTAACTATTTGTTGATTGAGTTTTAAAAACTATTATTTTCTTTTTATAGAAATTTATTTTAAACACTTAAAATTCATGAGGTTATTATTGGAAACTACTAGTGTAATTTAAAGCAATATCAATATACTGGTTTTATTTCAACAACAACATAAACGTTTTTCATATTATTAGTTATGTGCAACAATACAGGGTTATTACAAATGATGTCCACGATTTCTATTGTATATAAAATGTAGTTTTATATTTTATACAAAGAAACAAAATGGTTACATTTGTGGTGAACAACTGTAGCCTACTTATAAAAATCATATGTTAAGTTTGTTTGTTTTGGTGTTCAACAATATTTTGTATTTTAGTCAATTGCAAATATAAAATCATGTTTCCATTTTACCAATTTTATGATTTATATAGGTAAGCTTTAATGGTAGTGTGGTGAACAACTGTAGCCTACTTATAAAAATCATATGTTAAGTTTGTTTGTTTTGGTGTTCAACAATATTTTGTGTTTTAGTCAATTGCAAATATAAAATCATGTTTCCATTTTACCAATTTTATGATTTATATAGGTAAGCTTTAATACCTATACATTTTAAGAAAACTCAAAAATTTTCATCACAACTATTCTTAACTATACATTTTTGATATGGATATCCCTTGTGCTACAACAGATTTCAATCCTATAATCAAGCTCTTGCCATAAGTTGATAAGAGTATCTTGATCCATTGTTTCGATGGCATTGGTAATCCATTGCTGGATCTCAGGTTTTCTTATGGTAATATTGGTGTGTACACCTTCTTTTGTATGTATCCCCACAAGAAAAAATAATGGGGAGTGTTATCCGAAGATATTCTTGGTCAGTTCAAGAGAACGTCATCATTCGGACCACCGCGCCCGATTCATGCCCCAAGCAGAAAATATATGATGAGCTTTAGTAACATTTTTTACCAAATGCGGCCATCCGTTTTAAAATTAAATTACTACTTGCGATCAGATTGGTTACTAGGAGGATCTTCATTAAACCTGGTTCTAAAAATTGGTCGCGTACTAATACAAAATTAGTTTATGTGATAATCCATCACACAGCAAGCATTACTGTCTTCAAATTCAACCGTTACACAACACGTACAACAATTGACTTAAGAAACAGCAGATATGCACCCAAACCATGCAGTGTAAATAAAACTTGATGAGTTTTTCTTTCCAATGGTACCAATTAAAATGGTCTAAAAGCAAATTTACCCATTAATATTTATAATCAAAATCAGTAACATCATTTGTAATAACCCTGTATAATAATCTTTTAAATAATAACAAAATATGTTTGCTTTAGACAATACATGTCTTGTTCATATAATTGTGTAGAAAAAATTAAAATGATATGAAATGATTCATTTACACTCAATATACTTACATGGTTTCACACTCATTCCACATCAGACCTGGCTTTTAAGGGGAGGACAAGCTAAATTAAAAATATGGCTTTAAGAAAATAGGTATCAATAAAACCATCTAAGAACTCATCCACTGAGTAATGAGCTTTGCTTCATAGCTAACGTTTTATTCAAAATTTGGGTTTTTTCATTTTTAGGGAGGTAGTTGAAGAGTTTTAAACCTACTTGCAGGGGTAGTTGTTCAAATTTCGATGTTACGTTTTGAAAAATTTGCAATGGTCCTTTCCTCTTGTGTTGTAATCATGAGTGATTCTAGATTGAACAATTATTTTCTTTGTTTGCCAATATAGAATGACTTTCAATTTGATCTTCATTTCTAGTTCCAGTTCGAACTGCATCAAAAAAGGCTGGAGGTAATACAAGAAATGCAGGCAACGCAAGGCGGAAAATTAGAGGGCCAAAAGTAAAGGAGGGAGAGTTTGTTCAGAAAGGCAAAATACTTGTTCTTCAAAATCAACTGCTCTATCATCCAGGTTTAAATGTAAGTAGCTTTACTTGTTCTCTTCTTACTGTGCACTCATTCTCAACTGTGTTCAGGTTTTTGCCTTTGGCCTCCCAGTCCCAGTCAAAAGTGTCCTTTTCTACTTACTTATACAGAAAGTCCACATGAGAACAGCGTTGTTATTAAGTTGACGCAAGGTTTTGTATTTTCTAACCATTTGCAAACTTTTACCAGAGACACCACTTCTGAGTTTAGTGAGTCTTTTTTTTGTATATGGACTTATACGGTGAATTATGAGTAAAATTTGCACTTTGAGAAAGCATTTATTGTCTGCTTATGCTTACTCTAGTTCTCTATCTGTTAGTTAAGTAAGCAAAGCCTTTTCAGACACATAGGATGTCTCATGGAGTATTATTGTTTTTATCGAATTTTTTTTGGAAAATGAGATATTCATGCCGTCAGCATGGTAAGACCCAGACCTGGGACCGTGAAATGAGCACCAATCCTGACCCCCCCAGAAGACTTTTTGAGCATTTTTTTCAAAACTTTATTTACATATGTATGTTTGTGTGTAGCATTATTAAGAGTACGATTTCAATAAAATTTCAAATACCTTCACGATGTATAATAATAAAACTTGCTATTAAAGAACATGTAAGGCTGAGGCGAGGCTGTGAACAGAGCGAACAGCCTCGTAAAGCCTGTGGTCACACTGGAGGCCAAGTTGACCACAGTACGCTCACAGCCTCGTGCTGCCCGTGGCAACAGAACAGCCGAATGCCAAAGTGAGGCTGTCAACGGAGCAAATAAGTGTAACAAATTGCAAAGGAAATTCAATTCACTCATGCTAGCGGTGCTTCAGCGCTTAGCTGCGTGTCGGCCTGGTTTTGTTAGAGCATGATACAAGTACAGTAGAGTCTCATTTATCTGGTAGGAGGGCGGGTAACCAAAAATATTGGACAGCGGAAAACCCTTGAGAAAAGCTATTTAAATACACTAGAGTCCTGCTTATCCAAACCCCGCTAATCCGAAAATCCGCTTAATCCGAACACTGTTGAGGGGAAAAAATTATACGATTTTGAGTTGGTAAAATAAATAAAACTGGTTTTCCAATTACTGTATCATACTTTATGTGTTTGATAAGTAATAACAAACTTCAAAATACAGTAGAATCTTGATTATCCGTGGTAATTGGGACCAAGACCACCTCGGATACGAAAAAACTTGGATAATACGGAGGTTAAGTTCTTCTACCAGGAAAAGTGACAAAAGAGAGAAGAAATCAGACTGTCCAGCTATCGTCCGGATTTTCCGAAATCCGGACCACCCTTCCGCCACAATAGTCTGTTCTATCGAGGGTCTACTGTACACAGTTTCTTACATTTAAATATAAAATATTAGTCGCTCAAACTCAATATATGACCTTATAAGGTCAATATATGATAAACCCATCAATATATGCCTAAAATCCGCTTAATCCGAATTTTCGCTAATCCGAACAAGGTTCGGTCCCTATTAGTTCGGATTAGCAGGACTCTACTGTAGATTGTAATAACGATATCTTCCATTTAATGGAAACATTCTACGATTGAATAAAATAAAAATATATGAACACATAGTGAAGGACACACATTTTACACAATATACAAAATCCACCGTAGTACAAAATACAATTATTTTGACTTTGACATAGAATTTGCCTTGTTGGATGACGGATAAAATAGAATATCGGATAAGCAATGGACGCATAAGTGAGAATGTACTGTCTGTATCTCAGAGTATAGCAGAGTTGTTACTAAAACCAGATTGACAGTCAACCATTGATTTAATATTTTCAAACCAATTACTACTATTGATTTAATATTTTCAAACCAATTACTACTATTTATTTAATATTTTCAAACCAATTACTACTATTTATTTAATATTCAATATTGGATTCCAGGTTGGGCTAGGAAGAAATGGAACACTCTTTGCCATGGTACCTGGTACAGTAAAAGTGACAACTGAACGGGCTGATTTGGACATGGATCATGTTTGGAACAAAATGTTTTATGGTGGTAAAAATATGGAGGGAATGATGAAAGAGTATTATAATGTTGTACCAGAAAAATACCACTATAGATTCAAATTAATTGATAAGATATAGATTAGTATTTTCTTTAAGGTAGCCTTTGTAATATATTAAATTGTATTGTAACGATTGTTTGCACATAGTTATTTTGATTTAACCTTAACATATTCTTGAAGGAAGGGGCTGGGGCTACCACTTGTAACCAACTTGATAATTTGATTGACATTCTCAACTAGACAACACCACCCTAAAAGTATTTTAAAGGGTGGTGGATATTAGCAGAGGTTAGTAGGGGTATGGAAACTTACCAATGAAGAAAAATAGGTGCACAGGTTCTCTCCTGGGAAAAGTTTGGAAATTCAAGAGAAAATCACTCCTCTTTATGATAGATTGGTACATGTAGTTAATTCAGTTGGGAAATGTATACATTTTAACTTCTCCAATATTTAATGATGCTAAACTAAATTAAGTGAGTTCATCAGTTATGAACATTATTATTTGAATACTGCAAAACAAATGAGTCTGCATACGATTCTGCAACTGAATAAATCTGTGTTTCTTGAAGGTGGCGTTATTCTTAAGAATAAGTTCAGTTGTGTCTCAAAATAAGAAAATTAAACACATTATTCTTAGGAAGTATCTATCATTTTAATAACTTTTGAGGCATAATATAATATTTTGGCACTGTTCATTCCGTTATAACACTTGCAGTATAGAACAAAAGACATATAACTAACATTAATTCTAAACCTAAAGTATTTGATTGGCACGGAAGTTTTTACAAACTAATATCTTGACTTAATATTTCCTTTATAAAAATGTGCAAGGGGTTTTTATACAGCAGAGATTTTAAACCAGAAAACTGTAACTAGAGTAGCTGTACCAAAAACTATGTTTTAGGGCACATTTTTGTAGTAATAAAAAACTGTACAGATTACTAATGAAAACAGTCTAATAATTAAACTAGTATATTGTATTGCATTAGAAAGGCCTCAGACAATATACAAATTTAATTAGACTGTAGTTTTCATTAGTTCTAAATTAGTTCACCAAGATATGTACAAAATACATTTTAGATTTTAAAAATATCTTATTGGAAAAGTAGGCATTTACATGTGTACATAAGCTATAGTAAAATATTGTATAATTATTTTGATAAAACAATAAAAAACTTTTACCGACTAACTACGGTATATGAATAGCAGCACTTTTAAATAACTTACAGAAAATACTGAAACATTCATTACACAAAGAAATACACTTATTCAGTTTAAGCCGAGTCAAGTCTCTTGCAAAAACACATAAATATAAATTTATTCATCATAAAGCCCTCTAGAATCGGTCTTGAATATATAACAAGTAACATACCTTACACATCATAATTCCTTCAGTAAAACTTGTTTACTAGTTTTAACTAACAAGTTGTCACCAAAACCTTAGGGCTGTTTTTTAACCAGCAGATTAACTAACCACTCATTAAAGCTATGGTTTCCTAGAAAAAGGTTCACCGCTATATTACGGCGTAATGTAACGGTGAAGGTGACGATGGGCGTAACACAATATTCAAACATATGTAGACAAAACAACTTTTGACATGTTGTTTATTTTAGTTGTCAAAGTTTATTTACGTGTATTGTAATGGACAAACTAGACTTTTGTTTACAAAACAAAATGTGTGACTTGGCGAGAAAAACCTTAACCAGTTTTCACCGCTAATTTCTGTCCACCGCTCTCTAGGATACCACTCTCATCTGATAACATTCAAAACAAGACTCACCGTCATATTACAGCCGTAATATAGTGTAGTAAACCATATAGTAATATGGTTTCTAGGAAACCATAGCTTAAGTTTTTCTAGTCTGCAATGTTCACATCACGTTCAAAACACTTGATTAAAGATTATTCAAGTATTCTTTTTCCATTTGTTATTAAATTTAACATGCTGAAATACACACTGTAAAATTCAAGTGCAAAATCAAAACAAAGTAAAACTTAACCTCAAATAATATTCAGTTTCCTATTGGCTGGCTGCGGTTAAATTTTAACCACTGGTTAAGACTGAATAGAAAATAACGATGCTTAATAATGTTAATAATTCATCTTGATTGATTTGGCCAAAATAATAAATTAACACAATACATAACATAAGACAGTTTTACACATGTATGAAAAACATTGTATAAATTGGCTGGTTCCCGGTTCTAATTCGCTGAACTGATTAGAAACTAGCCTACTTCACTCCTATATCAGCTGTTCGTTCTTGATCATTGTTGCCAAATGCACTACTTCCTAGGTGCTCGGGTACTGGGTTGAACAATTTAATTTGGTGGAATCATAATTAAGTTTCTCATTAAGCATATTATGCGGGTTTTGAATGGCTTTCTAGATGTCATATTCTTCAAGCGTGTTGAGCGTAAGTCCTCATTTAGACACATTTAATATTTCAGTGTTGACATCAAAGCTATAAATTGAATGGTAAAATCAATTAGGCTGGGCAAATTTATATTTTGTTGAGGAAGTCTAGATTTAGGAAGATATTTTGAAGCTTCTTAAATTATTTGCCCGTCTGGTCAATGTAATAATTTGGACAGTCTGAACTCTGAACAATTTAACTTGTTAGGGCGTTTTTCAATTCAGCCTTAACCAGCGGTTAAAATTAGGACAGGAGCCAACCAATAGGAAAGCTGGATATTTTAGGTTAAGTTTTACTTTGTTTTGATTTTGCATTTTGGTGTTACAGTTTGTATTTAGCTATATTAGCATAATGTGTACATGTTATCTATAATATAAGAATGAATCGCAAAATGTATTGGTAAGCGCCAACTCAACAGCCTGGACCAATTTGGTAAATGTAAACATTGCAGATTGTAAAACAACTTAACCGATGGTTAGTTAACCAGCTGGTTAGCAGGCAATTGCAAAAACGACCTTCAGTGCAATAGCAACTTTAGAGAATAAAAGTTTAAAAACAAGGTGTATTTTAAATTGCTGATTTAAGTTTTTGCATTAAAAAAATTAGGTACATACTTTTAGTGTTGAAATTTAAATACAATCTTAATTTGAAAAATACTAACTAACAATCAAAATTCATCAGTGAAGTAAGAGAAGATTTGGGAGAATCTGACCTAATGATTGAAAATACGTACAACGGACAATAGACAACTTAACATAAAACAAGTACAAAAACACCAGATTACTCTTACACAGAGAAAACATAAAACTAGGAAATTTACACAACAAATAACTGCTTTATTAGACTTAAATAACATGGTCATACTTAAGTGATGCAATGTGGTCTCAAAAGCAAAATAAATAAACTTTTAAGCATATTACTTAAAAGATTTCTGGCAGATTTTAGAGCAATCTAGTGGATCGCAAGCCAAATTATTTTTCACTGCCAGTCACTTAAAGGTGCTGCTTGAAGAGAAGGTAGCGTTATATACATTACAAGTCAAAATCCAACAATCCAACTATGCAGGAGGCAACAGCGGCCAAGAACTAGCCTCGTGCACCCAATAACTAACGCCGTCCTCCTTTACCCCATAACACCGTTTTGCACTGTACATGTATACTTTTAATGCTAAATGAGCTTAAAACATAAATTTGCAACTTATTGAAATAGTAATTTCTCACATACATATACACACCATTCTTATTCTGAAACTAACACATAATTTAAACCGTTTTATCCCTTTAACTTGTATTATAAATTGTAGTAAGTGGTTCACACAAATATAGGCTGTTTCCTTAAGTGTGGAACCATGAATATGCTGTGAAAAAACCGAAAGTAAGCAATGAAATTCTGTATACAACTGGGAAAAAGCTATCTCATGAAAGTCATAGTTACTCTTGTTAGGGGAATATGTAGGAATACAACGGTTTTTGGATCCTCACCGCGCTATCGTGGGACTAAAACGTATCATATATGTGGATTAAAAAGGCGGTTGGAACATAACACAAGATTTAAATTAAACTCCAAAACAATCACAGAACTTGAACAATGTATCAAAAAAACTGTGTAACCAAAGTGACACTATGAACCTATTGTGAAAACAAAAATTAATTCAGAAACGATCTGGAGAGTAAAGTCAACTTGTAAAGCCAACTTTGCTGGACAAAAGTGGAACTTCTAACTTATCACTAAATTACAACCTTTTCGGAGCGTACTGTTGGAGTGAAATAGCATTTGGAAATTATAGTGGGAGTGAAACATTTCTCAGGACTTACTTGGGGTGACAGAACACTCGAAAGTTATTGTGAGAGTACAATACCAAAGCAATGCGTAGAAGTGAAACGGCATTGAAATGGAATGGCTGCCAAAATAACTCTGACTCTCAAAACAAGTGGCGGGAGCAACTTTGACAACTCAATAGCATCCAAATTTATTTTCATCCTTCAAATTTTGGTCTTTTAGACCAGGAAAAACCTTTAAAAAACATGAATTTGATATTCAGGGTTCAGTGGACACGCTGATATAACACTAAGGTTTAATTAATTTCTTAATACTTCTATTACCTTAATTTAGTGCAACAAAATAAAATAAGTAAGTCATAAGTCATTTATTTGGCCATTAAATACATACAGTACAATAGGCTATGTCAATTTTACATTTTGATAATGCTCTTGATGTATTTGAAAGTAACAGTCATTACAATAACATTTACAGTAAATTCATCATTGAGTTTATCACTTTTAAGCAGTTTTAAAAATCACTTTTAAACACACTAAAGCGGGACAACAGGCAGAGAGGATGTAAAATGCCATGTCACAGCAAAAAGCTACTGGATGTCCCTTGAGCAATGCGTACATTTTTCAAGAGTAACTCTACCTGTTGTGCTGTCTCACAGTGGCCTAGTTACGGGAGGGGGATAAAAATGGGTTGGAAAAATTAAACTTTATTTGTTTATTGGTAAACTTATTAGTATTTATTTAGTTTGACACTAAATTTCCGATGATTACAGAGCACAAAGGGGGATGGGCACAGTAATTACAATTACGGTCAACCAAAAATGGACAGAAACGAACGAAAGGGAGTATTTGTGTGTAAACTTGGCAGCACAATCAGCTAATGGAGCAGAGTTAGACAGTGTTGGTGAGTGTCGTTGTGAGGAAGAAGGAAAAAAGTGGTCTAATATCACTTTTCAAAAGACGGAACATTTGACTATATAAAATTGTAAATAATGTGTGCTTGTATAAATAATTAATAATTTGCTAAGTGTAGTGTAAGTAGTTTAGTTAGTCATTTTACTTTGTGCATGTATGTTTCAAGGGTGATGAATTGAAATTGGTGTAACCAGCGAAAACACTAGAACTGCTGTATTGAAAGTAAAGATAGGAAATTTACTTGTGAACAAATTAAATAGATAAACTAGAGTTGTTATTAGGTAGTCTATTTATTAGCCTGTAAATATGTATAAATAATAATTACACAGGCAACAAAATTTAGTGGACTAATTCAACAAAATAAATTTAAAACACAGGTTTAAAAGCAAGAAAACCAAGAACATTAAGTGGAAAATGTTGGCCATTCCATCACTGTAAAAAAGGGCCAACAATTCTAAAAATACACCATAATTCGTTAAATTTTTCCAACATTATTTGGGAGAAAATCCCAGACCCCTCTTCTGGGCAAGGAGCTACACCCCTTAAAACTTCTGAATCCACCCCTCAGCCAAAATGTGTAATGCAAAAAGCTGTTATTACTTCATCCCTATGGGCTTCACATTAGCCAGCTTATATGTCATAATATAACATTTTTAATTTGTTGCTTTAAATTCTTTTGGATCTATGTTACGGTCTTAACTCGTATCTATGTTCATTAACTCATTCATTTTGGAAACATGTCTCTTTTTTTATGTAAATGTGTGATATCATCAGAGGAAACTGTGATGATATCCCAGATTCAATTTGAGGAGAATAGAGGCAGAGACAACTACCGAACTGGGCAACATGGAATGGTGGTTCATAAACGTTTGCCTTCGTAGATAGGAGTTAATCCAAATTTCCACCAGAGATCCAAATTTGAAATGCCACAATGCCAAAGGCATTTAAAACTCTTCCTAAAAACATTTTGATCGTGCAAAACTGTTACAGCACGGACAAATTCATGGCACTCAACTGGTAGATCAGACAAGTAATTCGCCTATAACTTAAATGGTTTGAATATTTGAAAATATTGTATGTTTGAAAGGGACTTTGATGTCAGGATGAGTAGACAATTTTAGCTTTTTAATTCAGTGACAGTTCTTATAAATAAATGTATTATGTTTACTCAATAAACAATGTATTTTGTTATTTATTTTCTTACTGTGATCTGTAAAATAAAACTTGACCATTGCATTTGTTTCCATCTAAATGCAAAGTGCCTTGGGTTACCGGCCTGTGAAAGTGTTAAACTCAATCACATTTAACTACTGAAAGTGGACTAAAACGCTGATACCTTCAATGAAGAAATGAAAACAATGAAGGACGGAAGAGGGTGAACTGAAGTCTTAATCACAGAGTTTTATCATCTTCCTTTCTTCAAGATTACTTGACGGAATAATGTTCCTAAAACCAAGAATTTTATTCAAACAAATATTTTAAAGTGTCAATAGACATCCTTTTAACTTGATAACTTCAAATGGAAACTCCCATATGTATTATTGTTTCAAATTCTACAGACATTTTAAGGCTTTTATTATCGGCAGCTTTTGATTTGAAGGTAAGGGTAAAGTTTGTCTTGTTCAACAAGGCAAAGTAAAAACTACAAAGTGCATAGGATCCATAAACACCAACATTTAAGGCTGGTAATTTTATTTTATGGTCATAGTCATTTCTGTAACATCTTCATTTGTTACACATAAATCTTAAATACAATGCAGCTATGTACAAGTCTCATGCTTCATCAAAGAAAATAGAAAGTAGAGAATATAATTTATTTGAAGTACGTAATCTGAAAAGATTATGATTCACTAAACATAAAATTTGGATGATTTGAATGTGAATTAGATGTAAAAATGAAACCCAGAAAATTCCAATGTGTTAATTTTTAAAAATGTGCATGCACTAAAACACTTTTTTATTTGAATAGTTGGTACTAAAAAACATTCAAAAATCAACATGATAATAAACATTCAGCAAAAGTCACTATGATCAATACAGTATCCTTACACAAAATCTCTCTACATATAATAAAATTGTTTAAGGGTCTATGGTAGCCAAAATTATATGAGTTGGTTTGGCTGGCACAAGCACTCAGTCCTCCTGTTACTGGCACGATTGGTGTTTCGCAGTGGCAACAACAGGTAGCGTTAGTGCGCCCCTGTCAGGAGGGGTTGGGGGGAGGAACATCCTGTGATGTTGCTTGCTGCGACTCTCCGCAACTATGCCCAGAGCTGGCGCCTGGCAGTGATAACCCCTCTCCCCGCAATGCTTACTGCGTATATGGGCAATACCGTCCATCTATTTCTTTACATTCGGGAAGTACATGTTGTTATAGAACATTGGCTTGTTGATATTTTTTGTTAAGCAGCCGATCAGATTATTTATTTAGATTACTAAGCGTATAAAATGGTGTTATATAGAGCTCTAGTTAAACCCAAAGACCATAAGCTGTGCAAACGGTACGTTTTGTGAATTTTTTAATCGCAAAATGGATTTATGATGAGAGTTCAAAATAAGGATGTTATTGTAAAATTAAGAATGATGAAATGAAATGCGTCTTTATTGGTGGCGAAGTTAGGACTTTAAAGTCCTCTCTCCCACTTAACCAAATCTCCAGGGAAATTTTACATTACTCAAGTAGTACAAAAATTGATCCAAATATCAACCTTTCGTCCACACAACACTTCAGGAAAATAAAATATACACTAAATAAGTGGTCTGTTTATATTGTATTATACTGAAAGTTTAATGGAAATAACAAGCATCTGTACATTTATGGAGACGCAAATATAGGCTACTCTTGAATTACTTTGGTTACTCTTAGAATACCCTCTAGGAGGGGTTAAGTAATACAGTAGTGTATGGACAATCTACGAGGGGTGTTTGATAAATACCTGTGGTTACGTATAGTACAAGCAGTAAATTAATTTCTGTATCATCAGCGGTTACTACAACTCTTTACACGACAGCTGATCAAATTTTATTAAGCCAAAACAATGTTTATTTACGTTTTGCCAGCTGTTGAAAGAAAACAACTCAGCAACTTTTACCAAAAATAGAGAAAAACCAGTATTGATCTTTGGTTCAATTTTTGTTTTTGAATGGGAAAAGTGTGAGAAAATCCATGAAAAGCTCATGGAAGTATATGAGGACCAATCATCTTCAATGACAATCATCAGATATTGGTTTGATGAGTTTAAACGAGGCCGAACATCAGTCTTTGATGAAGACCGACCAGGACGACCGACTGAAGTGTCCACAGATGAAATTGTTGACAAAATCCATGATATTGTGATGGATGATTGCCGAATCAGGGTGAGAGATTGAAAAATAAATGTGTTTCAAGTTTCCTGTTTACTTTTTTCATACCAAACCAGTGGCGGCTCGTCTATACGAGCACATGAGCACGTAAACCCCCTACAAAATACGTGGATTACATTAAAATTTACATCGTAGAGAATGGTAAATTTATTTGTTAGTTTCAAAGTAAAACGCTACAAGAATGAGACACCGAGCGACCCCAGCGCCTGCGCTTTTGTTGCGGGCAAGAAGTCAAACTCCTGAGCAGGAGCTGCCCGGTATGCAGCTCTTGTTCTATTACGAGATCAGACCGGTCTATTTACCCTCCAGAGGGGAGGCATGAAATACGACCTCTCAGCAATGTTTAGCTGTGTACTGCCATGCCAATAGTTGGCTCTGTATAAACAGTTTATGTTCAACTTGACTGGTCTCTGACAATTCCATGATAACAATTGGCGTTGACAATTGTCTCACACTAACTGGCATCGTGTAAACCCGACTTTACACAAAGCCAATAATTCTAAGCCAGTCAGTTTTCTGTAGACAATTGTCTCACAAACTGGCACCGTGTGAACGCGGCTTTAATCGAAGTTGGATGCTGTGTGCACAATTGATTACTAGGCTGTACAATCAACACAATAACAAAAACACTACACAAACTAACAGGATGCTTTATACCTCAGGGTACAAAAAGTAACAAGCAAAGCCACTAAATAATAAAATCACCTTTCTGATGAGATATCAAATGTAATGTTATCACAATAAATGGCTGAGTTATATGGAAAATGCGTCTGCATAGTCCTTATGGGAGCCTAATTCAGATCGCCTAGGTACTGTAGACCTTTTAAGAATTGTTAGAACAATGAGATAAGATGCAATTATACCAATAATGCAATCATAGCTTTAGCTCAATTAGTTTACTAGAAAGGATAATTAGTATCACCGCATATAAACATTGTATTTTTCTACATTAACATTTCAAAATTTGAAATAATGCAGTAAAATAATGTTTTTAATTTTACACATGTTTTATGGCTTTTTTATATAATTATTTTTGTTTCTGCTTGCACAGAGGTTTTGCAGTTGCATGGTTTAGATAGAATGTGTGAATCATTTTGTATCTCAAAATAAAACATATTTACCAAAACCAACAATAGTAGGAACTGCTGACACAGAGAGGATTGTTGAAGATCATGTGTGCTTCTTCCTGTGGGACATCATTGTGGAGCGAGACACGAATGTCTTGCCACAGACATCACAAGCATAAGGCCGCTCCCCAGTGTGTAGACGCTTGTGTATAGCCATGGGTGAGAACTGCGTGAAGCTCTGGCCACAGACATCACAGCGATACGGACGCTCACCCGTATGACTGCGACGACATCACAACGCATCACGTCTGGCAAAGGCTTTCCCACACACTTCACAGATGAAGCTCTTCTCCCCAGTGTGCATAGTCGAGTGGATCCGTAAGTCAACTCTCGTCAGGAAACCTTTACCACAAACCTCACACATGAATGGTTTCTCCCCAGTATGAATTCTCAAGTGAGTAGCCAGAATCGACTTGCTGACAAACAGTTTCTGACAAACGGAACAAGGATACTGTCTGTTGTCAGTGCCGAATGTACCGTTGGTGGGCTTTGCAGAGACCTTTTGTTATAAAGCCGCGGCCACAGATTTCACATCACGTGAGGTTTCACTCCTAAATGCCGGTTTGGTGATCTTGGAGGCTTTGTTTGGTCTTGAAGCTGTGCCCACAAGTAGTGCAAGAGTAGGGTTTCAAGTCACTGTGCACACGCTGATGCACTATCAAGTAGGATTTGCTTTGGAAACCTTTCCCACATGAGTTACAAGTGTAGTCATAAATCCCAGTATGTTTGGCTTCGTGTTGATTCAAACCTATCTTGGAGCGGAATGCTTTATCACAAGTGCTACACTTAAATGGTTTTTCACCGGTATGCTTACGCATGTGCTCTAGCAGTTTGTAGTTGGTTCGATATTCTTTTCCACACTCGGTGCATGCTTTCATTTCACCCGGCTTGGAATCTTTCTTTAACTCAAGTTTTTTCTTGTTTGTGTCCTTTTCTTCGTTCTCTTTGATTGTGTCTGCTAAATTACTCTTGCTCTTTTTAGAGTGTGATGTCTTTTGTGATCTGCTAAAGCTTCCACTGTGGTAAACACAGCGCATGTGAAAAACATTTGTTCCAGTGATATTGATAATGAGCTTGGAAATCCTCTTGCTTGGCAAAATGCTTTAGCATAAACATTACAGAAAAACCAAGATGTTGTTCCTTGCTCAGCATTTGGTAGAATGTACTCGTCAGATTCAGTCAGTTGAACGATTTTTCCCCAATCAAATTATTTTGAATCACACTGAAATAAGAACAAACACACAGCTATTACATAAACCACCATCATAGCGAACATATAGACTTTGTAACTTACTTCATAGTAATGCTATCGAAAAGAAATAGCATTGATATAGGAATAGCATATTCTGGCCTAGTGCCCTATTTCCTACATCCTATTTCATAGTAAGTAAGTAATGGTTAAAAAATATGTTAAGTGCACCAATTTAGCTGATTGCCTGCAATATAAAATAAGAAACCAGAACCAAGACTTAGTGTTTGTTAATTTGCAAGTTCATGTGCTGAGTTTGAATGAAAACTATCTACTATACACTGGAAACTACCAAGGTTAATTATATTTTAGGTTATAAACAATATTATCTAGGTTTGTGCAAGTAGGTATGTAGCAGAAACTAGTTTGGAACAATCGATGGTCTTAAAACTTTCTCAATATCTTTGGACTTTAATCAATAAATTCTAGACTTTCCTGGTCCTATTCGACCAAATTTCATACTGATTCCAGAATTTTCAAGACCTCATTAAATTCAAGACTAATTTCAGACATCCGGACATTTCAAGACTACTAGACACCCTGTTGCTATCTGATCACAAATTTCTGGTTTAGGGGTTGGAAAAATTGAGGGCTTTATTTTGCAACTTCAATCTATATATATAAAAGGCTTTGTCCTGACTGACTGACTGATTCACTCATTATCGCCGAGCAAAACTACAAGGCCTGAGTTGTTTGGTAGCCCACCACAAAGGAAAAGTTTTGTAACATTTCTATTTTAAGGGTGGTTTATGACTTATGAGGGGTGAAATTAAACAAAATGGGCTGTGTGCGTCTATACTATTTTACGGAGCTAAGCGAGGGATCCGATCTTCAATATGATGGAAAACCGTTAGTGGGGCATGAAATTATATTTAGAATAAGTAATTGTGTTTATGTTTAGTATTTGGTTTTGAAGGGATAAGTTTATTCTTAAAATAACAAAAATTATGTTGTTTTAATTAAAGTTCAAGTAAATAGAAACTGTAAAAACAACTCAAGTTTTGTAGCTCCAACAAACAAACCAGAAATTAGCAACTAGAACAAAAATTCTCAACAAAAAATGGTTACCGAAGGTGTAAGTCACTTTTCAGCCACCCTGTACAGGTATTACAACCAGAAGTTTAAACTTTTGGCTGTCATTGATGTAGATCCGGAGGAACAGGACAAGCATGAAGCGTTATTGCCGAATCGAGTTTTCACATTGTTTATTTTGTAGCTGCTGTCTTAGTACATTATTTTGCCAGTATTTCCAGATATTTCTAATAGTTACGTGGCAAAGATTCTACCGCATTACCTCAAAAACAGTTATAATGGCGGCCACATTGACTTCTCATTTGCTAAAAGGAGTCTATTGTGCACTGGCCACGCCCTCTCCTAGCGGCAATGCCGCGAGTTCCCATCACTACCTCTCTTAGACTTTTAGAGAACAAGTATAAAACTAACACTTTAATTTGCCACTTTTGCAATGTTTTATATTGTAATAACTATTTGTATTGTAACAACATAAAGCCGATTTTCGTGTTCAATTTGGATTTTATTAAACGTTTTACATTGTACCTAATAGTAAAAATAACACAATGAATAACAGTTGTATGTAACAATGATATAGCAAAACTTGATTTGTAAAACACATAAGAAAGATTCATATATTAAAATACTGTTATTGGATATTAGCCTCCCGTGCTGCTAAGTGCGATTAAAAATATACGCTACTCTGCGCCTGCCTCTATGTAGGCCTACCTACTTTCTTGCAAACCAAACATGTAGAAATAATAAAAACTATTTGTTATGAAAATAATAATGTAGCAAGTGAAAGAAAACTTTTGATTAACCAACTCAAATTTTCAACATTTATGAAAAAAAAATACAAGACCTAACCACCAAAACAAGATATTTTATGTAATATTTTGTATTCTTCCAGCTCATATTTATTTTGTATTTATATTTTGGCAAATAGAGTGTATACGGCAAAATTATCAAGGATGCAAAATGTTGAAATTTGTCAAGTTTCGTAAAAAATCATAACTATTGAACAAAAAATTATAAAAAGATTTTATTTACAGTTTTATGTAAGGAAAAATTGGTCACTTTGTATATCTTGAAATTTTGGTAAAACCTTTAGTATTTTTTCCCAGAGCTCTGCTTTGAAATTTCAGATCCGCTACTACTGACTTAGGTTATTCAGTGTTCTACCTTACAAATATATTTTTTTCAGGTAAGTAAATATTATAAGTGTAAAGCCTGTAATGTGCTGAAAACAAAAATATATAACACTTTGGTTTATCTTCAATATTATACCATCTATAGGGGTTTGTATGATACCATGCTAATGAGCTAAAAGGGCCTGCCAGTATAGAAATTTCTGATGGCCAGGTAGAGGGTTAACTATAAAAGCCTTGCTTGTGACCTTGGCTCAAGATTTATGAAGTCGCTGTCCCTCGTGAGTAACAAGTAAATTGTCAAGCTCAAACCTAGCCACCATATTTATGTAGATCCTAGAAACCTGTGGAAATTAAAAAAGCGCCATGTATCCAGTGTGATTTCTATCTAGGCTACTGGTTTTGTTAACCTATTAAGGTAATAGAATTAAGTAAGAGTGATATAAGGTTCGCACTTCAGGTTCTCTGAATTTCTCTTGTTCATTGATTTCATGACTGAGGATTCACTTGGAGGATGCGCATCGAGGGGTGGATTGACACATTGTACCAATACAGAATCAGCTAATACAGTATCCTAAAACATAACATTTCTCTTATTAGCCATCTGACAATCAAAATGTAGAATACACCAACAATGTCTGTTAAATAAAATCTATTTAACAAAAAACAGCCATAAAAGCTATTTTCGGGTGGTATTTTGTATTGAGCGAGATGAGACCAATAATTACAGTTACTTCTTTGGTCATTCAATTTGTTTCTATTAAAGTTCTATTGTACTTTTTATGCAAAATCTAGTGTAATATACTATTGAAAAATTCTTTTGAAAATAAAGCAAGTTATTTGAAGCAAAAATAATGAATGGTGCTGTTGATAGATTGAGCATTAAAGCATGTAACATAAAAATCCTACCTGAAAATATATTGCGAGAATCAACACTTTTTAAGCTGATTTACAATCATTATAAAGTATGCATCCACATTAATTTTAGTAGTCAGGTAAATAACATGCTAACGTTTTCATTGATGAACACTGGAGTCTAATATTTTTAATGCTAAAAGTTAAACCAATAAAGTTGTTCACCAAGTAGGAGACCCAAGACATAAAAATAGTAAACCAATTCAAATACTTAGGAGATATAATAACTTTTAGCCTGAACGAAGAACCTACATGGCTAAATAAACTGGATAAATTAATAAAAGCAAAGGACATAACAAAAAATACATATAACGAAAAAAGGCTTTCCATAGCTGCTAAACTAAGACACTATAAGACAGTCACTAAACCACAAATTACCTACATATGCATGTGAAACAATTTTTAACCCTTACTGAGAGATTTTTTAAGCATCACATTGTGAATGGCTAGAGGAAGTACAACGATATTCCTATAATTAAGTCACGGCTAATTTTGTTTTCTCTATCCTTATACTAAAATATGACAATTGGGAAAAATTTTTTTGACAATGTAGTATATTTTATATGGTACAAAGTAAAATGGTATTTTTTGGGAAAATCAAAACATAAACCTTATTGATCACACCGATTTGATAATGTTTTCATAATCATCAAAATTAAAACACTCACAAATATATATTTTTTTAAATGTACTTTTATATATATACTGAATACAAGTCCCAGTTTGGTCCAAAACATTTTTGTCTTCATTTCTTTAGTAATAATTTACTAATAAATTACCATTTAGCGTTTATACAAATTAAGATCTATACAAAGTCATTTGACATAGTATTTAATTAAATTGTGTTTGTAATATTTCCAGCTTGTTGATTTAAAGTCACTATTTGACAGTCACATGTTTCGCATAAACATTCAGATTTAAGTACTTCTCTGAATTTGAAGGCAGAAAGAAGTAGTTGGGCGGATGGTGTAGTCATTTAGCATAACCGCCTGGCAAGCGGGAGACCCAAGTTCAAGTCACAGTTCGGTCCAAAACATTTTTGTTTTCAAATTTATTTAGAAATAAATTAGCTTTTTAGCGTTTACACAAATTAAAATACATACTCATTGATAGACTGTTCAAACTTTTTTAGATTTTGTCTACAGAAAATAAAATGTCCAGCTTGTTTTCTAAGCTGTAATAATGAACATAATGAAATAACAAATGAAATTCAAACAAGTGAACATGATAAGAACTGACATGTAGCGGCAAGAGAACTAAACTGGCGTGTTGACACGTTAGTAGCGTCTAACTTGCTTACGGCAAGACGCTGCAATCACGTGATGTTGCCTTCCCACCACTAATGGCGGGAATCAGCTGTTCTGTTGTTGTATAGATGGAGAAGGTGCCGTCACATGCTTTCTTCATGCATACTTGAACACTACACAGTGTTGCAATATTAAAACAGTAGGAATGGTTGTTTAGACGTGGTAACAGTTCGCAAGATACAATTCACTAAATATATATATACCGAATAAACAATCAAATTTAAAAACGCATTGCATGAGAGTTCCTGTTGCTGCCTCTCTCATCATTGATCAGATGCTGCTGTTTGTCCGCTCATAAGCATATTTTCCCTTCGCTCGTATATTATATTTAAATGGTGATAGCATGTTATGGTAAATGTTCAATATGATTTTTTTATCAATACGATATTGTTGAAGGTCAATCAACAACAAGGTCAATAATATTCATTATTGAACACTAAATCACACCTTCTTTTTCAATTTAAAATAGTTTTTTTGGAAGGTGTACAACCATATTAGGGTTTAACAATGTTTTTTTCTAAAATTTAAAACTAAAAAAGGCTTAAATTTAAATATGAAAATAAAATTTCAAATTTTTAAATATGCAAAAAAATAACATTAAAATATATGAATACATACAGTTTTATTATATGATAAAAATTTTATTTGATACAATGGTTAAGAGATATTAAAAATTGCAGTATAATAATTTAAATAAAAGATGCGTTCAACAATGATTTATTTTGTTAAAATAATGAATATGTACAATTATTTTAAGAAAAAAGTTTCAATTTTAATTTCATGAATGAACACTGTGTTTTGTCATGAAGTAATCATATAAGTTATCATGACATCATCGCAATCAGCTAAAATTTGTTTAATTTGACAGTGAACATAAAATAAATGCTAAAACTTGTCCTTTTGTGAAAAAAATAAAACTTATTAATTCTGATGATGATAAATATTGTTTAAATTACTGTTTATGATGAAAATATATGAACATTGTTTATAATTTTAATACATGGAACTATGAATCATTATTTTTATTTGCAAAAAACAATAATATATGGATACATACAGTTTTTATTATATCCTTAAAAGTTTAGATATAAAAGAGATAAAATGGCTTACATATGATAAAATGTAATGTGAAAAGACAATTTTTCCCCATTTAATAAATTTGTTTCAATCGACATAAAGCTATTTAGGCTAGTGCATAAAATCTATTGTTTTGTAAAACAATGATTAATTCCCATATGAAAACTTGTTTTTATCGCAGAACTTGAATCCTTGCAATCATTATTATTTTATTGGAAAAGGTTTATATGCTGCAGCATTAATGGCTATGCTTCTATTGAAAGCTTTTATTTTAACGTAATCTATTAATTGTTTGCAGATTTTTATATTGAATTCCCTATCCCGAGAAAGACTCCTCGGTCTATCTGGTGACCTCTTAATTAACTTGTGTTCGTGTAGAAAATGTAGTTGTTTAACCCTATAAGGTAGCGTGTGGTATAGGTCAACAACGCTATTTCCCTGAACACGGATGTAGTATGGGTTGCGGTTGAAACAGTCTCTGATGTGTAAGGACTACCTACACTACACTAGCACCTAGCAGAGAACACAGAAACTACCACCCCTGATGCCAACTTCGGCGTGTGAGTTTGACAGCCATGACTAACAGGTAATTTAGTGGTTATAGTGACGGACAGTTGGACCCTGTCTGTCACAGCGTGGGTTTGAATCCCACCCGGGTGCGCTCTGGTATGGTGCAATGCTAGTCATTCAAACATTCCGGGCATGGGGGCCACTATGACCCGCTAAGGATCACTGAAGAAAATGGCTCATCAATAGAAGTCAAGTGGCATTTTTTGAGCTTAGGGAGGCGCTAAATCCCCGAGCTTAGAGGAGTGGTTCTATGACTGTTAATGCACCGTAAATTTTGCTTACAGGGACAGGGGCAACCCATATGGTAGGCTTTAAAATGATAATTTAAAAATAAAATGAGACCGCAAATGGTTAATATGTTTGCAGGATTAAAAAAATGCAATACTTAGGTTCCTACTAAACCTTAGAGATACAATATTCAGGTTGTATAAAACAAAAATTAAATTATCTGACTTCTCCAAGTTTTTTGTATAAGTTACTAGCACTATACCTGGTCAGGTAGGGAGGTTATTGTCAATTGATCTCCCATAGCAGATTGATACTCTTCTTCAAGTCTTTTGAGTATGTCATTGAGCTCATATTCAGTTTTTAAACTTTTTTCTGAAACTCATACACAAGGTCTAGTTTATAAGCACATTCCTCAAAACCATTTTGGTAACTTGTCATAAGTATGGACCTGAAATTATGAAAGAAGAATTATTCACCACACTGTGTACCTTAATTGTAATATTTTTAACCTTCCATCAAATCAGGAAAGTTTCCTGTGTATTTTGTTTCTATAAATAAAATGATCTTTCAAGAATAATAACAATGTACCTTATACTTCTCTTTCCTGCTTTCAAGCTTTCCAGTTAACAGGGTGAGCTATAAACGTCATTTGGGAGGCCTAAATGAAACATCCGTGAGCCTTGATTGCTTAAAGGACAGGTCTTTATAAAGTTGTTATGTAACTTTTAACTAAAATTTTAGTTTGAAAAGTTATTTGATTTTGACTACACAACCTTGAAATGTTTTCAAGAATTTGTATTGGGTTGAAGTAAAACCAGCTTGACATGCAGCTAATTGCTAAAGCATGCTGGCTAAGTGCAGGAAATTTCCTTTGCAATGTGTTATTTTAACTATAAAAGCCTTGCTTAGGCCTTTGGGCTCAAGATTTATGAAGTCGCTTAACCTCGTGAGTAACAAGTAAATTCGTCAAGCTCACAACCTCGCTTCGGCCTCATATTTATGTAGATCCTAGAAACCTGTGAGTTCGGTAAAGTACGGTGTATCCAGTGTGATTTAGGCTACTGGTTTTGTTAACCTATTAAGGTAATAGAATTAAGTAAGAGTGATATAAGAAAGAAAAATTTTCATGTGTTATTCTAGAGCTTATCATCTTTGTTTTACCTAGGATATGTAAAAAGTTTCCGTCAAAATGATTTGTGTAAGAAGCCTAGATCTAGGCCTAGGTGTACTCACCTGGATTGGAAGACATTCACTTATTTTTTGTAAATCTGTCTCATATTTCCCTCTTTTCGAATATATTTAGTCCCATCAACACATTGGTTTTGGAACCACAAATCCTGCAAAGGTCACCAAATTCTGCTGCGATTCCATTGTAATGATTGTATAGAAAATAAAGGACTAAGCTGTAATTTCAGTTGATCATCAAATCAACGTCTTGGCATACCCTTATTGCTTGGAAACTTAGTTTACCCTAAACTAAATGCCTGAGACAAATATTCTATTAAGACTATTATGCTCAATAGTCCAATCAGTGCAGAAATATCCGCACTACAATAAAGGTTTGATAATTAAGGCTGGGTGATAAACGAGATCGTTTTCGGTCAAATTACTCATGTTAAACCCGAGAAAGATACGAAAACTTTATGATGAACACTCCTCATAACCATATTTAAAGCCTAATGTATTGACAACAAGAATTCCTTGAATAAAGAAGAGTAAAGGCCTAATAACAAATCAAATAAAATTATTACTTTTTACTAACTTATGGACCTTCTACAAGGACAACATAATCTCTGTTATTATAAGAGACCGTCGTAGTGTACTGTAACATAGAACATTTGGACAAATAAATTTGTATAAGCACAAATAACAATTTGTTGGACAAATAACCATTTTTACTTTCTTTACTTGAAAATCTCACTGTCCGATTTCCGCTTATAACATGGTTATGGAGTAAACTGTAAAACTACAAAACACGTTTTAAGATTGTTATATGCTTAAATGCTTTAAAAAGGGTGACCGGTCCGCTGTCAGTAGCTATCGACCCATCTCTGTGTTACCGATTCTGTCTAAAATAATAGAGGCTGTCATGCAGAGACAGTTCTCAATTTTT
Organism: Matsumurasca onukii; assembly: GCA_018831715.1. Classification (NCBI taxonomy): domain Eukaryota; kingdom Metazoa; phylum Arthropoda; class Insecta; order Hemiptera; family Cicadellidae; genus Matsumurasca; species Matsumurasca onukii. The sequence continues at coordinate 42,019,419 of CM032060.1, read as the reverse complement.
TTAATGTAATAAATAATAATTTCCTAGCCGACTCACAGTTTGGCTTTAAAAAAGGGCTCTCCACGGCCAAAGCAGTGAATTCTCTGACTGATATAATTTATGAGGCATTTGAAAATAAGGAGTTTGTTCTCACGATATTATGCGATATATCGAAGGCATTTGACAGTGTGAACCATGAGTTGCTCCTACGTAAACTTGGTTACTACGGTCTGAGCACGCCTTCACTCAATGTGCTGTCTGCTTATTTTAAGTACAGGAGGCAGGTTGTGGCAGTGGACGAGTCTTATCACCTCAAGTGTTATTCACCATGGAGTGCCCCAAGGATCCGTCTTTGTGCCGTTCCTTTTATCGTACTTATGAACGACCTACCTCAGAGTGTGCTGTGTAAAACTGTTTTATTTGCGGATGACACCACCCTCGCCGTGAGAAACTCGGAAATGGTTGATTTGCTAGCGTAAGGTGTTAAATCCTGAAATGAAAGGAAATCTTTTCCTTCAAGCGTAATTACACGTTGGAAGCGTCAGAATAGTTTTTTTTACATAAACTGTATAAAATAGCAAGCATACAACAAAAAGAAGAAGAAAATATCTAAATAGCAGTCAGTTACTGTACATGCATTTCGTAAAAATATACTACAACATCTTTAAACAAAAAAATTCTTGTAGTTTGTCCTACATGTTGATATCTGAATGTTGAAAGTGATAACTGCAATGTCGTCAGCGTATAGAGCTAATTGAGATGGGCCAGGAAATTGGAAAGATCGTATGCAGCCATGTTGAACAGGATAGGAGCCAATACTGATCCCTGGAGGAACCCAGACAGAATTGACGGGAAGATAACGAATAAGTTAATTTCACTCTGAAGGACCTTGTTGGTTAGAAAAGATTTCAGTAGCTGCTGCAGATACTGAGGGAAACCCAATTTTTAATTTGTATACAAAGAGACCGTTATGCCAAACTTTATGTCGAAGGTTTACTACATCTAAAAAGGCCACAGACGAATGTTCTTTTTTCTTCAAATCCAATCGATTATAGTTTCATTAATTCTCTTTGTAGCTGATGAACGGTTGAGTGGTGAGGTCTAAAGCCAAATTGATAAGGTGGACTATATTTGATGATTCAACGAGTATGACAGCCTCCTTTGAAATGACCTTTTTCTATTTACTCTTTGATAAAGACGAAAAAGAAGGCTAATGGGCCTGTAACTAGAGGGGAATGTTTTGGTTTACCAGGTTTTTTGTGGATCACCATGCATTTCCTCAGCTTCTTTCCAAGACGATGGAAAATACCCCACACTAAGGCAAAAGCATTGCAGACAGAAGTCAAACATGCAAGACCCTTGCGAGTAAGGTTCTGGAGCACAACATTTGGGATCAAATCTGGCCCAGGGGCTTTCTTCAGAGCAAGATTTTGTATGTATTTTTAATTTCTGTAGGGTTGAAAATTTGATTGGTAATTCGACCGTAGTCTGGTAACTGCATATGTTCTAAGACTGAATCGGCAGTTTCTTTTTGATCAACTACGTCACATGTAAATGTCATGGAAGGTCTGCGAACATCTTCACATTTTTTTCAACATCACTTTTGTAAAAGCATGTCATTGTTTCTAATAGAGGAATTATTGTCGGAGAATGTAAAATGCAAGTTGTGGCTTGCCACAGACTTGAGCTCACCAGGATTGATATCTTTTGACATAATTACAGCATAGTTATTGTATCTAAACCTCGCTGAGTTCAGTTTGTGCATCTGGCGATTCAGATGGTTCAGGTCTTGCGCAGACATGTAGTCTATGTCTCCCTGCCATTGTCTCCTCAGGTTGCTTTTTTGTTTAATCAAATTTACTATTCTCAGGGTGGGTGAAGGAATTTGTTTGTTCTTGCTGAACTTTATAAGTAGCTAACTTTGTTGCAGATATAAGGCTTTCAGTGAAGCATTTACATACAAATTCATATTTCAGCTGAAGTCAGGCTAAGAGGTAATGAGAAAGTTCATCTAACCTATAATTAAAAGTATCCCAATCAACATGACCTGTTATTAGTCTACGAGATCTGTATATGCCATTGAGGTTGTAACATGAAAGACATATCACCGGGGAATGAAGTCAGAACGTTTCAGGTAAACCTGCTGGAAAAATTGGCATTGTTAAGTTTTTCTGAAGTGACAATATCAAGAATGTCGGGCAAGGTTATTTTGACTAGGATAAAAAAAAAAAAGTAGGATCATCAGAGCTACTACGGTAACTGGATGTTAGAGAGAAATGAGACAGATCGTGCGCTGCTTGGGTTTGTACTTCTACAACCCCATTGAAGCTGATTCTTAGAATTCACCACCAACCAAGATGACTGCTGATGAGTTCACGAAATAGCTTATGTCAATATCGAGTTTCAAGTTTCTTGTTTGAGGTTTATAGACGGAAACTACACACAGTGAACGTCCATCGTCAACTGTAATTTGATTGCTGTCGCTTCTAGATTGACAATTTTTGGGAGAAATATGTTGTGATTTATATTCTTTTTATGAAAATCAACTCCACCACACATCCCAAAACCCTAATGCCTGCACCTGTTTCAAACTGTCTGCCACCAGCATATGTTTTACAACCAATGCTGCCTGATCAAACAACCCGCAAACAGATTCATGTTTTTTTCATGAAAGCAGTTGGTATCATAGGAGTTTCTGACCACTCAGTTGGGTCAGGGTATAGAGGACGATCGAGGTTTGGGGAAACTTTAGAACATTCTATTTTGCATATGTCGGCATAAGTGTTCAAGAGGTCTGTTGCTCAAATATTAAGTCGATGTTTCAGGACTATTTTCAAGTTTATGATGAAATTAGGCCAAACAGTTTATTGAGTTGGTTATGACATTAGAGGATTTATCATTACCTGTAGGTTTTGTCTGTAGAAGAATTTTGCCAGTTTTGTTTTTAATCTCTTATATATTTGCAAGTTACCACTGACATATGATCACCCACAGCACAAACTATACGTCCTAGAAAGATGAAATTTGGCACGTAGATACATTTCATGGTGTAGATGTGCAATAAGGCTGGGTTTTACGAAATTCAAATTTTAAGGGGTTTAGGGGTGGGAGCTACTTCGCGTGAATCTCGCCCGTGCAAGCCTTTACACTTGCATCTGTAGAAGCTAAACAAGATCGGATCTTAGATTTGACGAAAAATCGTGGAATGAAATTATCTACAACTTTTGTATTTAACATTCTTTTCTATCTCCAACAGTTTTGACGTCATATCACTTTAAAGTAAAACTGAGAAATTTACTTTTTTGCCTGTTTGCGCATATAAAAGGCAGATTCCAACCATCTATGACTACAAACCTTTAGTTTAGGTAGTAAGTGTTTGATAGTATACAAAATTATGACGATAGGCTAAAAAAATATATTTCAAAGTACCTATTATGAGAGCTTAAAGAGCGACTTTTAGTCGTTTTTTGACGTTTTTTCTTCAGCCGTATCTTCGGTATTAGTTTTTGTAGCTCAACTGTGACCAATAGAAATCTTTAGAATGTCATATTTTTTTCATTTGACAAATTTAGATGGTGTGATTATTCTCTCTTTAAGTTATGACAAGTTGAACACAGATAGTTTTTATGATATTAACTTAGTGGAGCGGGCCGGCAGCCGTGGATCGCGGTGTGAGGATGGTGGTTGGTCTGTGGGGTCCTGTACCGCGGCATGGCGGTCTTTCCCACTGTTCTGGTGGTGGGGGGGACCCGCCCGCGCGCTGGCACTTCACTTGGTTCTTTGATCTCTTACTGTTCACATCGTGCCTCCTACACTCTGCTATCGTTCTCAACATCATCTTCCATCACTTTAATAATTCAGTTTTTCCACAAGATTTCACATTAAGTTCATTGTTTATTCATACAGTCTTCCAGTTAAATTTTATTTTAACTTATTTACATAATATTACTCCAATACGGGGTTAAATAAATATTAATGTTGATTTTATCATCACAAACCGATAATATTACTTTTACTTGCTAGGGGTTCTCAGTTTATTAACTTACTCCTACAATAATCCTTTTAATTTAGATATCAACCAATACCTTTTAACGTAAACATTTTGTTTGGGTAAGTAAAAGGTTGTTTGTCAATTCAACTCCCTTTAGTCATATAGTTCCTAATATTCACTTGTGTAATTTATGTGTCGTTTTCTATATTTTTAAAACATGGTTTCAACTATTCAACCCGTCGTAGGAATGTTACAAGGAATATTAGACGGGGATACCTCGACACTGACCAAATAGATATATTTATTCAGTTGTTGAGCGACATACTGGCATTAGTACCTTCAGTGTTAATGCAATACAAACACTTGATGCAAGTCACATCCAACCCGTTCTAACTCCTCATATACAAATCATGTTTTCCGGTAACCACAAGAGTGAGACGGCTGTAGGCCACTACAAGGTATTTCACTACAACGGAAGGGAACTGTATGTGTATGATAGTTTCAACACAGCAGTTTTGACACCACTAGATTTTAAGTTTATTAAAACCGTTTTCCCCACCTGTCAAGTGCTGCTATTTTATTAAGGTCCAGGAGCAAACTAACTACATTGATTGTGGCCTCTTCGCTATTGCCAATGCTACGTCAGTTGCACTTGGACTAAATCCGGCGAGTCAAACTTACAGTCTGTCTGGCGCCCACACCTGGTGAGCATGCTTAATAATGATATGCTGCGTCCTTTTCCTACAGCTTCAGAATCATCTCAAGTTTCCATCGATGCATTGCAACTCAACAATATTAACTTTCCACAGCTACCAGTTTCTAGCTTAGATCAAACGCACGAATTTAGTACACGTTGCCCCAAAATTTGAAGAAGATAGCACCTAAACAATTAAACTTTGTGCATACTCAATATACGACTGTATCTTCAGAAATCATCGCGCCCGACGAAAACAGTATTCCATTACCATCGCATTCCATTCAAGCATCTCAAGACATATCTGATGATGACATGCCTCTCATTAATTATGTAGATAGTAAAAACAAAGCCACGTTGAAACCTTCTACCTTAAAAAATGGGTTTGAAACAAACAATTCAAATAAAAGGAGAAGAAATCGGTCTAAAGTGAATGATAGGACTAAAAGGCAAAAACATCGGGAATCAGTTAAAAAAAACTATACACAAAATCCTCAAGCACAAAAAGAAGCCGAAAAAAAGTATAGGACAAAAAATTCAGAAAAAAATAGAGAATCAAGTAAGAAGTACAATGTGAAATGCCCAGAAGTAAATGTCGAAGCTGTTAGGCGTTACAACGAGAAAAGACCGCTCATTCCATGGAAATCAAAACACCTATCAGGTTTTTCTTATGACCCATCAGTTGATTACAACAGTGACAAATTAGTTTCTCTGGGTCAACACGTTGAATGCAAGTGGTGTCATGCGATCAAGTGGAAGGATGAAAGTCCTGGCATGTGCTGTAGCAACGGCAAAGTTCAACTTCCAGTTATTAACCAGCCTCCTGAGCCACTACATAGCCTTTAAATAACAACCACCTTGAGTCTAATAATTTTTGGCGAACACTAGAAAATATAATAGTTTTTTCAGATGACTTCATTTGGAGCGAGATAAAGGTTGGTAACTTCATGCCGACGTTTAAAGTTCAAGGCCAGGTCTACCACAGGATAGGCAGTTTGTTGCCATCGCCTGACCAAAATCCATCTTTTCTACAGATTTACTTTATTGGAGATGAAGAAAAAGAAGCGGAAATAAGAGCTGGCCTTTTTAATGCTGTGAAGCCAAGCTTGGTAAACTCAATTCAAAAATGTGTTCACGAACACAACCCTTATATTCGGGACTTCAAATCAACAATAGAAAACTCCCCGCAGGGAAATGAATTCAAAGTCGTAATAAGTGCAGATAGGAGACCGGCAGGTGAGCATAGAGGCCGCTACAATTCACCTACTACAAGTGAGGTTGCTTTGGTCATCGTCGGTCAGCAATTTGAAAAAAGAGACATAATTCTCCACAGCAGGGACACTAAGTTAGTACGCATCAGCGAAACGCATCGCGCATACGACGCTCTTCAATATCCCCTTATATTTTGCCGTGGAGAAGATGGCTATTCTGTAAACATCCCCCAACGTGACCCAGTAACCAAAACCAACTTAACTAAAACGGTATCATCTTCCGACTTTTATGCTTACTTAATCATGGAAAGACAAGGCCAGACTAACTACATCTTGCTGTACCGCAGTTTGTTTAACCAATTCTTGGTGGACATGTACGCGAAGATAGAGACGGAAAGATTGAATTTCATAAGATTTAATCAGAGCAAGTTGCGAGCAGAAAACTATGTCCATCTTAAGGATGCTTTGCGTAAAGAAGATAGCAATGTAACGGACATAGGAAAAATGGTGGTTTTACCTTCTTCCTTTACCGGTGGGCCTCGCTATATGCACGAGGACCCAAGATGCCATGACTTACGTCCGTCGCTATGGTCGACCAGACCTGTTCATCACATTCACATGCAACCCTAAATGGTGTGAAATTGAAGTAGAACTAAAGCCTGGCCAAAACCTCAAGACAGACATGACATCATTGCAAGAGTGTTTCATTTGAAACTAAAACAAATGATTCACCTTCTAACAAGAGGTTCTATCTTTGGTTCGAGTAGATGTCACATGTACACTGTGGAGTGGCAGAAACGGCTCACGCCCATATCTTGCTGTGGCTACAGGACAAAATAAGGGCTGAGCAGACTGACAGTGTGATAAGTGCAGAAATACCAGACCCAACTGAGGACCCTGAACTTCATGAAATTATTAAATCTTCCATGATTCACGTCCCTGCGGACACTTCAATAGGAAATCACCATGCGTGGTTAACGGAAGTTGCACAAAGAGATACCCACGCCCTTTGGTCAATCAAACCCAAACTGCTGACGATGGGTACCTCAGTATAGACGTAGACCCTTCTGATGGCGGCTTTACGGCCAAAATCAATAACTTAGACATCGACAACCGTTGGGTGGTACCCTATAACCCGGTGTTGTCACGTACTTTCATGGCACATATCAATGTTGAATTGTGCAACTCTGTCAAATCCATAAAGTACATCTGTAAATATGTCAACAAGGGTGGTGATCAGGCGGCTTTTGGGTTTGAAAATGAGTACGATGAAGTTTCAAAGTATGAAACTGGCCGTTACATAAGCAGTTCTGAAGCGGCGTGGCGTATTTTCTGCTTTCCTATCCATGAAAGGTACCCACCCGTGATGCACCTAGCAGTGCACCTAGAAAATGGACAAAGAGTATATTTCAATCCCAAAAATGTCCAAGACAAAATTATAAATCCACCAAAAACTACTCTTTTGGGTTTTTTTGAATTGTGCCAAACGGACGATTTCGCAAAACTCTTTTCTACAGTGAAGTCCCAGCCTATTACACCTGGAAAAACAATGTTTTGCCGTCGGAAACAGGGAAAACCTATTCCAGGACACCCAGACATTAGGAAAGATAATGTACTCGGTCGTTTACACGGTACATCCAAACAACACCGAGTGCTATTATCTACGTCTTCTCCTTCATGAGGTCAAAGGGCCAACAGGTTTTGAAGACCTTCGGAGGGTATCCGGGTGGTTCATTCTACCTATCAATCTGCTTGCAGAGCGCTGGGTTTGCTGCAAGATGACAGCCATTGGGATGTTACCTTGAAGAAGCTGCTGTGTCCGAGTCACCTCACAAAATAAGGCAACTTTTGCTGTCATTTTAGTGTTTTGCCAGGCTTCGGACCCTCTAGCATTGTGGGAAAAGCACAAGGAAATATGTCAGAAGATTTCAAGAGACATTTAGAGACAGAATGTTCCGGCTTACAGTTGGACCAAATCTCTGATATAATTCACAACAAATGTTTACAATCTATTGACAGCATTCTATCCTCAATGTCAAATCAGTGTTCAACAATTCGGTCCCCTTCTCCGACGTTTAACTCACCACCGACAGAAATCAATCGCGAATACATAAAAGAGTTGTCTTATGACATAGATCGACTGTCTGAATTAGTCAATGACCACGTTCTCAAACTGAATGAGGAGCAGAAACGTGTCTACGAAGAAGTAATATCAAGCATTTTTTCAAATTCTGGAAAGATATTCTTTCTTGACGCACCGGGAGGTACTGGAAAACCTTTCTATTAAATTTGATTCTAGCTAAGGTGCGAATGGAAAGAAATATCGCAATATCCGTGGCGTCTTCGGGCATTGCAGCAACGTTGTTGCAGGGAGGAAAAACTGCTCATTCCGCCTTCAAACTCCCACTCAACTTAAATCACGCAGAGCTTCCACTTTGCAACATCTCCAAACAAAGTGATTCTGCTAAGATCTTAAGAGATTGTAAGATTATTATTTGGGATGAGTGTACCATGGCCCACAAGGGCGGAATAGAAGCATTAAATAGGACTCTGCAGGACATAAGGAGTAATTCTAATCTGATGGGTGGAGTTACATTTCTTATGGCTGGAGACTTCAGACAGACTTTGCCCGTCGTTCCTCGAGGCACGAGAGCTGACGAAGTTAGAGCCTGTGTGAAGAATTCTGCCCTATGGCCTCACGTTCATCTCCTTTCTTTACAAGTTAACATGCGAGTTCACCTTAAAGGTGGTGCAGGCGCGGCAGAGTTCTCAAACTTGTTTCTACAGATAGGCAACGGAAATCTACCTGAAGATGAAGGCAAAATTGTGATTACTGAAGATTTATGTCTAGCTGTAGAAGACTTGAAGGCGTTAGCTGAAAGGATATACCCGATTTAGGACATTTAAATTTAAAAATACGTCTTGGTTTAAAGAGGGCTATCCTTACTCCCAAGAACGACACCGCGTACAGCATAAACAACGTTCTGTTGGACCAGCTACCAACTGAGAGAGTGAGATACCAGTCTGTAGACTCTGTTGTGGAAATGGAGGATGCGGTTCATTACCCGGTGGAGTTTCTTAACACCTTAAATCCACCGGGAATTCCACCACACGATCTCTACCTTGGTTGGCGCTCCAATTATGCTGCTACGTAATCTGGTTCCACCCAAACTCTGCAATGGTACTAGACTCCAGATTAAGTCAAAAAAGCCTTATTGAGGCCACCATCATGACGGGATGTGGCCAGGAGAAGTAGTTTTATTCCAAGAATTCCTCTGATTCCGACGGACTACCATTTTCAATTTAAGAGACTCCAGTTCCCTGTGAAACTTTGTTTCGCAATGACGATCAATAAGTCACAGGGACAGTCTCTGAAAATGGTCGGCGTTGATCTCAGGGAAGACTGCTCCCATGGCCAATTTTATGTTGCGTGCTCCAGAGTAAGTTCATCAGACTCTTTGGTCATCCTCCAGCCGCAACATAAAACCCGAAACGTTGTATATAAGGAAGTGTTGTAAATGTGTTACTTTGTAAATACGTGTAAATAGTGTTTCTATAAAACCTGTAAATATTTTCGTTTATTATGTAAATTTATCCTGTATGTAAATATAACATTATTACATGGTCTCTGAGTTAGCCGGCCTCCCGTGGCGAGACTGGATAGCTATATTTCGTAAGCATCAGAAATATAGTGCACTAACTGGCTAACAATTCATGGAAGCGAACATTTTATGCCCGTAGCGAAGTCACGGGTACTGCAGCTAGTTATATAAAACTTACATCCTTTAGAAGTTAGTAGTTATGGTTTTCACCGCAGTTCAAACATTTTGGGGGAACAGTTTAGCTAAAGGACAAAGGGAATATGGTGATTCCCAGTACAGCGTACACACCTGGGGTCAGGTTACAAAAGTTTTGCAAAAATATAGCGTTGACACCGAGTGCACTGCTGACTTCTCTGGATTTACGCTTAGGTCTCTACAGAAATAACAGCATGATTATATTCGTCTACTTTTGAAAACTTCAAGGCCACTCTTTCAGACTTTTCCAGCTTTACAAAACTGAGGCAAAGCAGTTTTATCTCTAATTTCTAAAAGCCTGAACAACTTTCAAAACAAATAAGGTGGAAGTTTTCATTTCAACTTATTCTTGCTAATGAACAAGGAACATTTCTCAACACCACTTCAAGCTTTTATCTTGAGAAGTTTGAAAAGCATAATATTTGATATTGGTGGACTTTGATAAAAGGCAGTCAATTTCCGATAGTCTGTAATATCGCAAGATTTATTTTTAGTGAAGTCTCAAGAAATTAGCGAACTTGAGAATCATGGTGTTTTATATCTTCTGGCCAATTTCGATGATTGCTTACTGTGAAGAAAGGACAAGTATTTCTTAGTTTCTTGGATCTTGTATCTTCAATACACATTTCAGAATTGCTGTTAAGTCATTGTAGGTAGAAGAATAGTTATGATCGGGTGATTCTTGAGCCAAGTGAACTAATTGGTTTAGTTTGAACAGGGTAAATTGATCCAGTACATACCGCTATGTGTTGTTTGAACTGGAGAAGCTATCTTTCATTTACCGGGATAACAAAGTCATCTTTCTTTGTTGTTGACAACAGCTTTTTTCAGAGGATTTAGCGCAGGCAGAAACAGACCACATAGTTTGAAGTCAAAATAAACTACTCTGGTTTAGTTGAAAATAAAAAAAAATTACAGGGCTAAAGTACATTTATTATAAAAGACTGTATCATGACAAACCACATGTACGTTTTAAATCCAAAATAAACTAATTTTGTTTTAGTTGAAAATGGAAAACTACATGGCTGTAATACAACACTCGCTGTAAAGCATGAATAGTAAGTAATGGTCAACAAACACTGTCGGTCAGACGTACTGACGCGCCGAGGAGAGACAAGTGCCGTGTTCGAGCGATGCAGCGGCGCACATCATGAGCCTGTTTTCCACGCTGGCTATTTTCCGAGCAAACGGTTGGAGATACGACAAAAGTGCTCAGGACCATTGTGTAGGAAATTAAATTTTTAAAGCTCTTATGTGCTGTCAATAATTAAATATCTGTTACGGTTTCTAAATTTTTAAGTGACAGTTTTGGAGTTATAAATTTTTCACATGTAGTGAGGTCCTATTAATGACCGCCATCTTGAGAAATAATTAAACTTTCAAACATATTAATAGCCTATGTGTTAACCAGGTATATAAGCCACATTCCTGTAAAATTTCATTAAAATTGGTCCAGTGGTATTTGCGTGATTGAGGAACAGACAGACACACAGACACACACCATCTCATTTTTATATATTAGTATAGATATTAATTTTATCATACAAACCCCAATTTTACAATGAGTACAAATATATGAGAACAATGGGTTTTACGATGGATAATAAACACTTGTATAACATAGAATGATATGAGAATATAAAAGTAACAAACGAAACGATAAATTGTATAAATATATGACGGATAACAAGAATAAAATGTATAGTTTGCAACAATAATAATATAAATATTTGATGTATAGGTATTTTCAACTCACCAATAGGCAATAACATGCATAGGAAACGAGAACCATACATTATAGCATGTGTGACAGAAAATTGGTGTGAATATACTGTAAAAACAACTATCTAGGATAATACAACAGAAAATACAATATACGAAAATGCTATAATACAATACAACCTTATCCCATAGAAAAGTTCCTTTCCCTGTCACCTTGTCAGGTCAGTGTCAGTCTTGTCCTATATTATATACTCTGTGTCTTGCCCGAACACTCGTCCTGTCTCTTTGAAGTTTGGACCATTGATTTTAAATGTATATATTTAAAGTCAATGTTTGGACTAGTCAAAGGTCTATAATCTATATTATACTATTACCACATTATACTAGTACCATATTATCTTAAGGTACTCTGTGGACTTGTCCGAGCTGTCAACAAAGTGTCAGACACAGAGTATCTAAATATATATGGTGTCAGACTTGAAGCCATAATTATATATTTGGGTATTCTGTGCTTGAAGCTCTGTGAAATATTGGAGTAGCCAAATTCTTAATCTTGTTAGTTTTGATGTAGTTTGATTCATCAAGTATGGATAAACTAACTTTTATATCTGGAACACTTTTCATGGCTGCAGATATATTTGCCATCGTGAGTCTTGCTATGCCTGACTGGATTATCACAGATGTTGGAGGTAAGTTAGCCTAGAAGAAGCTAAGCTTATCTTTACTTAATACTTATCATCAAGTATTTTCGTTGACCCTTTGGACTTTTGGGGACCGCCCGTAAATTCCTAGTCCCACACCTATGAGCCTATGAACAAATATACTTCTTTCTTATTTTTTGAAACATTTCCATGATGTCAGTTTAAAAGTTTATAATAGGGGTGGAGAGCAATATCTTAGCCCTTCGCGGTCTCATTTATTTTTAAGTTTTCATTAAAAGGGGGGAGTTGTCCCTGTCAGCAAAATTTCAGCAAAACCGGTCTCTGGTACGGTGCATTACCAGTCATAGAACTACTCCTCTAAGCACTGCCATTCATCCATTAGCGCCTCCAGAAGCTCAAAAAGTGCCACTCGCCGCCTCACTGGAATTGATGAGCCATTTTCTTTTCAGTGATCCTCAGCAGGTCATTGTGGCCCCCGCGCCTGGAATGTTTGAATGACTAGCATTGCTCCGTACCAGAATGCGCCCGGGTGGGATTCGAACCCACGCTGTTACAGACAGGGGCCAACTGTCCGTCACTATAACCACTAAACCACCGTGCTGTTAGTCATTGACTGTCAAACTCACACTTAAGGGGGTTAAGGGAGTGGTAGTTTCCGTGTTCTCTGCTAGGTGCCATTAGTGTAGTGTAGTCCTTACACATCAGAGACTGTTTGAACCGCCACCTATTAATACTGGACATTTCAATTACTATTTACCAACCACATTCTGAGTTTTTTACCTATTTTGTTATGTTAGGGACTATTATATAGTTTGTTTCTTATTAACGTTCCTCATTTTAGTTGTTTCTCTTTTTAATTTGTGTGTTGACAGGCTATCAATTTCTTAAAATGTAGTGGTATTTTTAAATATTGTGAGATCTTAGGTTATTTAAGATATATAATTAAATGTAGTTCCTATATTAGTGTAGTCCTCTGAAGACGGATGGAGTTTTTAACTGCCTGAAACGTTAGAAGTAGTTTTTCTCTGGAAGTGACAGGAAAAGTCCGTTTCTTCTTTTTACTAAATCGATTTACCGAAATGTTTGTAATCAAACGCTTTATGTAAATGTATACACATGAAAAAAACGTGACAGTATAGGTGCCATGGTAGTCGTGACCCAACCAACTATTTACATCATGAGCTTCACTGAAATACTGGGAATTGCTTTTTTGTACTAGAGGTCCTGTGTACTTCTAGTAATGATTTTGTGTTAGTTTACTTTATACTGCAGTCTATCACAAGTTATTTGAAAGTCAACCAATGAATAACACAGCTGTTGTGCTTTAGATGTATTCTCATTCTGATTGTTTGTTTTAACTCTGCCTGACTCATTACCATAATGTAGCCTACAGTCTATCCCAATGACGAGTCTACTTGATTGTATTGCTACCTTTCGAGATAAATTCAAACCAGCTTGGATGTCTTCATCAAGCCTTAATATCCAAATGTAATAGATTTAAAAATAAATAAAAGAATACCTATTAAAAATAATGATATACTTTTTTGATGCATTTTTTCAATAACTAAATTTGTAAATAATAAAGGTAGATATTAGTGTTATAAATATATCAACCATCCATCAGATAGTTATGTCCGAGGTCAATTAAGTTATAAACAAAAATCCTTGCACACTTGCTAGTATAATTAAAACCAATATTAAAAAAATAAATTTAACTAATTGTCACTTCCGGTTAAAAAAATGGTGGCCATATTAAATTTTCTAAGCTTAATAACTCAACAACCTTAAATTTTGGGGTAAATACGCAAGAATAACAATACGTGACAAATGTTATTATAAACATTTTAAGACCAAGTTTGTTGTGCTGCAATAAGTAGAATTGGAGTAATCAAAATTTTCCTGTGCACAAACATTTATTTACATAAGCGTCTCAAATGTAAATAGAGGAGTGTGTTTAGGAAAACTTTAATATCTCCGATATTATTTACTGCAACGCAACAGATTTGATCTTAAAATGTTCATAAAAACATTTGCCAAGTACTGTTATTCTTGTGTATTTACTATAAATGTTAAGGGTTTTGAGTTAAGCTTAGAAAATTTAATATGGCTGCCATTTTAAAACCGGAAGTGAAAATTATCAAATTTGTTTTTTAAGCATTGGTTTTAATTATTCTAAGGAGTGTGCAAAGTTTTTAGTTTATAACTTAATTGATCTCGGAAATAAAAAATAAATTTAGTGAAAAACACAAACAGTCATACAGACGGACAACTAAGAGAGATAGGTCTATGTGTTATGGGACATTTTTTGTTTATTATGACCTGGCAAATCATTTGGTGAAGTTTGATCCTGTAATTACTGGACACCCTGTATTAGCATTAATGTTGATTGTAGGTGACACCAGACTGGGTTTGATGTGGACCTGTATGACACTCTATAACCGACCGCAGATATGTTTCACACCTGACTTGCAACCTGAGTGGCTGTTGGCACTTGTCTGCATATTTGTCGGCTGCATTTGCATCACCACAACAATTATCCTCCTAGCTTCATCACATTGGGATCGAAATGTCGTGCCTTATGCACGATGGGTAGGATTCACTGCAAGTAAGTTCTTGTTCGTAAAGCTACAGTACAGTTGCACTACAGAAGACTCCCGTAAATTCGGCCACCTAGGGACTAGACCTTAGGCCGAACTTAAAAGTGGCCGGACTAACCAATATTTACAGAACGGTAAAAAATGCAAGTGAAACAAAATCACTGAGTGTAGGCTTACTGTAATAATGAGGTCCATATGACTGCACAGTATGAATACCTGATTAACTAAACAAAGAATGCAATAAACAAGTTGAGAGTTGCTGCCTGCTTGCGTTTGTGCAAGTGCAAGACTCATGCTCAGAGAGTCGGCTGGACTAAGTGCAGACCGAATTAATAGAGGCAAAACTTACGGCAGTCTAGTGTATTTATAACCTCAGTAATCTGAGGGTTTGTTTGTAGTGACTGTTTTTGTTAGCACTGTTTCATTACTTTTCGTTTTTTATGATGGCAATTTAAAGTGAACAACATGGAGCTGTGAAAGGTTTTTTCTACTCGGTTAAAATGCTGTGGAAACAGTTACAAAGTTAGAAAAACCTACAAAGATGATGTTGTATGGAAAACTCAAGTTTGCAAATGGGTTTCTTGGTTAAAAAACAGTGACATGCCAATTGATGACAAACTACTTTCTGCACAACCATTCATTCATTGTGAAATTTTAATTTCCCCCACTATGTGCCTAGAACGCTCATATGAAAGGTGTAATTAAAGATGATAAGAAGATCATAAAAGATACAATGTCATTATGCTACAAAACAGTTCTCCACTGTACTATTTTTCTTTGTTTTAACTTCTCTAAAGAGATAGTAAAGAGTTTGTATCATATTAAGAACAGTAGGGTTACTGGTAGTTCTAGTTAATTTTGCATATACAAGTCCTACTTAATCGCATTTGTAGCTTTGTTTGTTATATTTTACAGTGGTGCTTTTCTGCCTTGCCGCTGTAATATTCCCGATGGGGTTTCATGTGGATGAGATTGGAGGCCAGCCATACCAACTGCCAAACAGTCACCAAGTCGGAGTCTCCTACATCCTGTTTGTCCTCTCTCTCTGGATAACTGTCATCTCTGAACTATTTGCAGGCAAAGTCTGTTTGCCACATTTTTAATTCATCAAGTTAGTTGAAGGACTGTGCAAGTAGTAATTTCCAGAACGTGAAAGTCCATGAAACGTCAAAGCTGAACAGTTCTAAATTATTTTGTTTATTTCGTACCATACTTTATGTCAAAAGACCCAACAACAAGAAACATGTTTGACAAGCACCTAAGTGCCAAAGCGCCACTGGTGCAACTAAAACAAGTTTCTTTTGCAATTTGTTATTCTAATATTTATTTGTTTCCATTTATCATCCTACAATTTATTTTGTAAAGAATGTATAGTTCAATATGATAAATATAGTTATGTAAATAGTATTGTAAGTTAGAAGTAAAAATATTTGTACAGTATAAATTCAAACAAAAATAGTATTTTCAGGCTGTGAAAATTTAACTGTGTTATAATATGTTAATTTTATGATAATTTTTCTGTATGGAAACTTGATAAAAGACACTCTATTTCTTGACAAATGTCATGTTATTCTAAGATTGTTTATGCTAGTTATGCTTGAATGACATGGATGCAATGCCAGATGGAAACAGCTGACTAGAAGGTATAGAAGGTATCCCCTGACACAGTGTCAAAGACCTTAGCTGATACTTGGGCAGGTTAACCTTAGCTAATGTAAACCACTCTAAACTGTTAAGCTGACTGTAGTTGATGTTTTTATCTCTTGGCATGGTTGATTAGGTAAGATATGAAATAAACTATTTTGTATAAAGACTGGAGAGTTTTATTTTTGTAAGTTAAAACAATCCTAGAATTCAATAATAGAACTACTCATCAAAACCTTGCTGATTTGGACTCTAGACTATCCACAGTGGTTATTGGAAGGAATCCGGATTACTAATTAAGTATATTCCTGCCAAAAGAGGCAGCAGCTTTGAAAAGGACTGTTCAATATGAGAAATCATCGTTTTGAGATACATCATTTTGTGACATTGTTAGCAACCTAAGCAAAGAATTACATTTTTCAACTGTATTATTATATTAATATAATTTTCCCGCGGTCAGGATATGTCTGGCCATACCTGCTGGGATTTCATAAGTTTAATATTATTAAAATTAATAATATTTTAAACTGGGGGCTGTTTAATAGTAAAGTTATGAGGGGCTTTAGTTCTCAAGGGCACAAACTCATTGGAAATATTTTGATTTCTAGATTTTATATTACAAAGGTCATGAGGAGCAAACAAATTATTTGAGCAAAAAAAGGAAAAGAACTATATTATAAATTATTAATAGTCTAATTACCAGGTCATTTTTAGTGGGATGAAGAAATAACAACCATATTTTTAACAAGTATATTTACACAAATGCTTTCACTGTACACCGATAAATTACCAAATGAATGATTTTGAATGAATATTGCCAAGGTAAGGTGGAATGGTCTAGCGGAGATGTGCCTTCGGCCAGGGGTAAGCAGTGTTCAAGACGTTGTCACTTTCATAGTCATAGTTGTAAAGACTTTTACGCACAAATTTGTCTTTGTCCTCAGGCTCGGGGTAATGGGCGGCAATACCTGTTAGTGACAAAGTTGGACAGTATTAGTCACAACCGCTCTATACTAGTTGCTACAACACTTGATATGTAGTCCAGAAACTTTATATATACGCTTCCACCTTTTTGTTAAGCCTCAATAAACTTATTTAAATATGTTACATATATTTTGAGGTTATTTTATTGTTATTAACTGTCATTAACATTGAATAGTATACTCTTTTAAAGAAAGATAGGAATTGTGCAGAAATACAACTTTAAAATAACACACTTTTCTAAGAAATTGCTCTGAGGCATTTTTTTAAACTACTGTATGTGTAAAATTTAATTTTTACAGGAGTTAAAATGCACATTCAAAAAATATTATTCTCTATAACCGTGTGGAACATTAGAGGGTTGTCCAGAAAGTAACGTTTGCACACCATGACCAGAACTTATACCTATCACTATTATAATATTCCACCTGTTGATTACAAACCTCATTGTGGACTGTTTTACTACTTTAGAAACATGTATTGCAGTGTTACTACGATTATAGAAGAGAGTGCCTACTTAATAAATCCATTAAGAGTAAAATGTGTAGAATTTTAAGGTTTTTGACGAACAAGAGATCAACCCATAGCATTTTATAACGAGTAAAACATGTCCATGGTGGACAGCAATATCACTTATGCTATAAGTTAAAGTAAATTTTGGAAGAATCACATTGAACAAGTAAAATTCTGGTTTGAAGAAGCTGAAGCCACTATTTACTTATTATGTGAAGTTTTTATCATTTACCAAAAGTTGTCCTTCCAAAAATTACTTTATCTAATTGATTAAGGAAATGCATTTTTACCATTATTTCCCCACACAACTTTATAAATAATTTCTCCTATGCATTTGAGTTTATAATTTTAAAAATTAACTTTCTTTCAGTGATTTTTACTTTGGCAATGCCTTCTGAAAATATGATAAAATAAAACTATATTTAATAAGATGCATGTTGGAGTAGTAACAATACTAAACACTGCCTAAAATGAGACAAGAAATGCAGCTAATCATATTGATCTGTCTGTAGCAGCCATGGTGGTATGCAAAAGTTGTTTAATACCTGAACAACCTCATGACTTTGTCACACAAGTATTTCTCAATTGAATAATTAAGTTAAATCACTTTTAAACTCATATTTTAAAATAATGAGAACGTAGAAAACGAATAACTATTCAACTGGACTACCTATAGTGATAATCTATATAAGCTGTAGACAATTTAATAACACATCCATAAAAACACTAATCCAGGAATAATATTTGTATCTAATGTAAAAAATCATACATTTGGGCAAAAACTAAATTATTTTCAGTAAAACTCATGCATTTTTCAATATTTAAACTACCTACTTAAAAGGTAGGAAGGACTGTTGTTGAGTTTTAAAAATTTCTAATAAGCATCTTGCTTTGATAAAACTAAATTAAATAATGTTTAGTTGGTGTTATTTTCTCTTGGAAAAGTAGTGACATATTGTTAAATTACTACCTGTAAGCTGTATATTACATTTTGATTATTACCGTGCAACCTATTTCATGCAGTATTCGTTTTTTACTAACTACAATTTCTCATGCATTACAGTTAAACACTATGAGGTTGAATAAATTACTATTCTTATGCTGATAATATGTAATATACAGTATAGGGTACCACTAATCATATTCAATTGGGACAAGAGCTTGAGGGTGACTACAAATTTAGTGTGTTTACGAGTTTTAAGTTATAGAAAAACAATTTAAATGGCCTACTTCGCCATGCTGGTACTTTGCTGGTATGTGTTTGTCGGGTATGACTTGTATAAAAGCGGGAGTACACAATAGTTATGGTATTAGTTGAATTTTGACTTCTCTTCCAAATATCACAGATTTTAAGATTGTTGGGGTTAAGATTAGCAGGTATCTGAACAGTATTTTGAGCACACACTTTTCTACCTTTTTTGTGATTGTACAAAATTTGATTGTCGATATAGTTTCTTTTTAACAAGACGATTTAATAGCTAAAACTAACAATTATATCTTACTTTCTAGACACAGCCATATTTACTGACATCACTATTCACGACAATCTGCTTACAACTTTAACAACTGATATGTATAAAAGCTAAAAAGGAGTGGAGTGGAAAAAATTTATTTTTTTAAATTCGACTTAAACCTAAATTTTTGAGAAATTAGTTCATATTTTTTAGCATGTTATGCTAATTTCTTATGATAAATTAATTTGCATTAGTGTCCAAAAAATGAACTTTAAAAAATACTTACTTGTTTACATTGATTCAGATTTTGTTAAAAATTATTAAAAAAGCTAAATTGTCTAAAATACTTAACTTAATATATTACCTCAATGATAGTGGCTTCTTCTACAAATGCTTTTATGTACTGTTATTGTTTTTACCCAGTTTTTTGTCTAAATATTTAATGAAAGGTAGTTTTGTAGTGATTATTAGTATTGTAAAAAGAACCTACTATTTAATGGTTTTGTAGATGATCATAGCAATTAAATTGTAGGTAGCTTCATAGGTTCTTAGGTTAGCTTTAAAATATTTAAGACAATTAAATACCATTTTACTTTTGCGAAAATTTAATAAAACTATTTTAAAATTATATTTTAGTATATTTTTTAACAGTCCATTGGCTTTGTTTTTACCTTAAAAATTATATTTCAATACGAATGGGAGCTTTAAGATGAGCAGTTTAGCTATTTATTTTACGTTTTAAGGTTACAGGTAAGTAACATGTGGTATACATAGATACATGTTATCGATCAGAATGGTTTACTACACATTAAGCTAAAGCGTGCACTACTATTAAAGCCCCAAGCCAACCTTAGTTCAGTTTTGCGACCAAGAGTACATGCTAGGGATAGCAGAGGGATATTCAGTATCATAAAGTTGGGCTTTAATAAAAGCCTCCATCTCTTCAGGCTGAGGATATGTTGAAGCCAATCCTGTAATAAATAAGAAAAATTAACACATCTTCAAACTAGAAAAATGCCTTAATTACTTTGTTTTTCATATAACTTCCTTTTAATTAGCAAACAAAAGGTCATTTAGCAAAACAGAAAGCAATTTTAAGCTTACCCTCAAACTTGGACTCCAACGGCCGTTTACAGGTTTTTTACAGAATGGTAAGATAAATAAAAAAAGGTTTAAAAGTTCAAATAATGATAAAAACAAGAATGTCTGTTTTAATGTATATTATGCTACTATATTTAGTTTTACTTATAATATTTTTTATCCCCAAAATTTCTCTATACAAATTCATCACACTTTATTTCTTTTAGCCCCTTGATACTAAATTATTGAAACTACATTGAAACTAAGTTAAAGTGGGAAATATGGCCAAATCTTTTGATTTGATCGTTTTTATTACGTTTTTTCTTGTAACTACCTAGTTGTTGTTGAGCTACATGTCATTTGTTGAACAGGCATCGTTCAAAAAGACCAACTTTACTCCCTTAGGTAGCCTCAAGTAATTTTAATATTTTCCCTAAAAATTATGATTATTTCCAGTCAATTAGAAAGAAATTCACGGAAAATAATGTACTATGCTTATAATGCATGAAAAAATATTAAAATATCCTCTTATTCTATGGTTTACAATTTTAAGAGGTACTTAGTGAAAAATGTTAAGGCAATCTTCCTTGGAACTATCAATAAACCAAATTGAATTTGAAATGAATTAAATCAATCAGCATATTTTGATCCAATATGAAAAGTATTTTACACTCCCTAATACCAATCACCAAATATTATAATTTTATTCCTGATAACAACGTAAAAGCACATTTCATCTACAAACTCCTTAAACCTATGTTAGTATCCCTTTTCTTATTGCTGACTAGCCATGTTTTAGTACAATTTAATTCCAAAGCAGGTGCGCACCCGGGAGGGGGAGGAAGGCTATGGCAGCTTATATTATTGGTTCTTAAAATACCCCAGATAAAGCTATTCTTTTGTTGCTAGAAAATTAGTGGTGCTATTTCTAATTACAGTACTGTACGATTGAATTTTCTTGCTCCCGGCTCACTTCAAGTGATGCTTGCTCTCTCGAAAGCCTCCCGAATCATGTTGAAAGATACGATGACAAGCGTGGTGCTGCCTTACCATGAATGTTAAAAATATACTTATTGTATTTTACTGCAGCTCAAAATTGATTTCCCAATTACCTAACTCAAAACTAGCCACAAATAAATAATCTCTTATTTAGGGTCCGAAGGCAAAACCAAGGACCCATATAATTCCCTCTGCGTGTCTGACAGGACAACATTCAAGCAGTTCTGAAGGCTACACGTTTCAAACTATTTTCATGAAACTCAGCATAAATTTTAGTTTGAAAAATAAGAGCTATAAATAAATACTATTTTGCAAGGCAAGATGGGTATCACAAGAAAAAGTTAAGCTGGTTACAGAAATATTTGCAATTATTATATTCATCCCCACTGGAAGAGCAGAGGCCAATTTGAAAGTTAGTCAAAAAGTGTAACCCCCCCTTCATTTCAAAGAGAGAAAGAGCCAAAAATCTAGGAATAAATCCGTGTGTAGAAGACAACAATACAAATAATTTATTGCATGTTTGAAATATCTTTTTCGTCTGCAGACCCTTATAGTGTATGTTCATTGCACGTTCTTGACCCATTGTTCTGGTTTAGTTTTAGCTAGCTATTTTCTCAGTAGTTTACTCAACACTGTCCTTTTTGTACAGTAGCTGGGTGTTGGATTTTATTTACTTGCAATAATATTTTCAGAGTACCAAAATAAGCTTTATCATGCTTTGCAAAGTTTTGAAGGTATTTGAATTTTTAAAATCCTTGGTGGCGGGCCCTCAACCCCTTTTGCCTGAGGGTGTATTCCTCCCAGGTAGCCCAACTACAATCCAATCCTGGGTGCGCACGTTTCAAAGGTGTGCAATCCAAGTAATACATTGTTAAAATTAATCAGTGATAAAGTTTTAATGATTAATACCAACTGCAATTTACAACCATAGTTTACCCTATCCGTATTAGTAGTTGTGTACAGTTTTATTCTGACTGATATTTCAACTTACCTTCAACTAACAGGGTTAAATAAAGATAAACTAATGTAAATAAATTAATTAATGTTGTAAAATTGTACATGTTGTCATTCTGCTCCGAAAACAGCTGCTTTAGACACATGCATTGACAGTGCTAAAGTGTCACTTTTTAACCCAGGTAAATAACAGATTGTTTTGATGATCTTTTTCTCCCTAGGGAGAAAAAAATCATTTAATGATCTTTTCATGGCATGGACATCAGCTGGTCCAATGGTTTTGTTGAAAATGAATGATTTGTTCGATTATTGTTTATAGTTGATACAACAACTAAACTGTGAATATCAATCTAAATCGTAGGTAATTTAGATTGAGTGCGATGTGTCGATTTAATATTGAATCATAACACTGGCAATGGCAAATCAAATGAACAGCTGTTTATACAAAACAATAAGAAATAAAAACTGTAGCATTTGACACCATAATTCTCTAAAACAATGTTTTAAATTAACTAACTAACCATTTTAACCACTCCTTCTACTTGCATCATGACAAAAGTATCGTTCATCACTCGTCCTAAAGTGTCTTTTTGGTCCTTGCTCATTTAACGTCCTCGGACGTTAAACTTAAGCTTGTATCAAAAAGTGTCACTTTAGGACCTAGTGATGAAATATACTATTGTTTTGTGCATGGAAGGGTAGTTGAAAATAAAGTGGTTGATAAACAAATCTGATGTGCCAAAATAGAGTATTTTGACATTTGTTGTTAATCTTCTCTAATGCATAAAGCTGTTTTTAACTAAATTCTCAATAATTGTTGTATTTGCTATTGTAATTGTTGTATATTGTTGTATTTTTTGTATCTCTTTAATTATCGTGAATAAATTATACAGTTTTAATTGTGAATTTGTAATGTGCCAAGTTTTGTTATGAGTTTTATGGTGGAAATTTTAACACACAGAAACTTATAAGTAAATAAGTTGCTGGCCGAAGAAGACTCTTACCCTTCTTGCATGTTCCAAGAACCGGTTATGGCAACGGATTGAAATGTTCTTGATGTTTCCCAGAGGAGGATACAAACTTCCCTGCTCCAAATCTGCCTCAGACACCATCTCTGCCAGTGTCTGCAATCAATTCAAAACTATTTTGTCACAAGGCAAAAAGTGTCTTTGCATTCAGGCTTTTCAAAAGGGTTTTGCTTTACCATTACAATCATAAAATAGCTTTAAGTGAAAACACTGTAAAAAGTGTATTATCTTAAGTCTCCACATAAAATAACCAAATTGAAAGATGAGTCTTTAAATAATTGGTATAATAATTGTATACTAATATTTATTAAGTCAGCCATTAGAAAACTTTCTTTTTTACTGAAAGGAAACATGAAAGTCTAAGATATAAAAGATCCAAGAATAGTTTCAATGCATATAGAGGTACAGAATAACTAATAAAGTTGAGCTTTGTTTTCTCATTAAGAGGTGGCCGGATAGAGTGGCTGTAGATCCAATTCTGAGTACCCCTTATCATATGGGGTACAAAGTTTTTTTGTAATTTGATTTTTGTGGTCAGACCTGACAAAGAAAGCTTAGCTTTGAAAGATCTTGTCAGCCAAATAAAAGTAATATTTGCTAAATGAAGTTTTTAAATTTAATAATCTAAAATAATGTTACTGTATCAACTTACCAAGAAGCAATGAGGAAGATCTCTTCACTGATGTGTCTGATGCCGCACAGATGGCACCCAGAGCTACTCCAGGAAGATGTAAGCATTGTTACCTTGTCCGGGATGGAATGTCTGACCCTTGTATGTCACTGGTAGGAAAGGAGAACCGCTGGCAAACACACAGGTACCCTGCAGTAACAATCACATGATTTGTGAACAAGTAAAACAAAGTCATTGCCATTTAATTAGCCCTTGAAAACAATGTATTTACCCAAATAGACAATATTTAACTTGAAAACAAAGTGCATAAAATCTAAGATGCTAAATATTTTAAAATTGTATGGGAGGAGCATTTTAGTTACAAAGATTTGCGGTTGCAAAAATTTTAGTTACTAACAATTTATGGTTTCCTAAGTGACTATATTTTCTATTCCCCAAAGAGAGATAGAAAAGTAGCACTTTAAATTGGTGTGAGGGGTGTATAAATGAAATTTACGTAAGCAATATAAAACCACAGAAAAGTATACTAACATTGGTGTGAGTGTATGCTTGTTCGGCCACACTCAGCTTTGGAGGTGGGATTACTGAGAGCGAAGATGATAGGACGTTTGTTGTTAGCTGCCATTGTCTGGATTATTTCTGTTGTAAATGCTTGTGCTACAGCAGCCGCTCTAAGGCAACATGTAAATGCATTTACATTTATTCCAAGACTAAAGTGTCTTTGCATTCAGGCTTTTCAAAGGGGTTTTGCTTTACCATTACAATCATAAAATAGCTTAAGTGAAAACACTGTAAAAGTGTATTATCTTAAGTCTCCACATAAAATAACCAAATTGAAAGATGAGTCTTTAAATAATTGGTATAATAATTGTATACTAATATTTATTAAGTCAGCCATTAGAAAACTTTCTTTTTTCACTGAAAGGAAACATGACAAAAGTCTAAGATATAAAAAAGATCCAAGAATAGTTTCAATGCATATAGAGGTACAGAATAACTAATAAAGTTGAGCTTTGTTTTCTCATTAAGAGGTGGCCGGATAGAGTGGCTGTAGATCCAATTCTGAGTACCCCTTATCATATGGGGTACAAAGTTTTTTTGTAATTTGATTTTTGTGGTCAGACCTGACAAAGAAAGCTTAGCTTTGAAAGATCTTGTCAGCCAAATAAAAGTAATATTTGCTAAATGAAGTTTTTAAATTTAATAATCTAAAAATAATGTTACTGTATCAACTTACCGAAGAAGCAATGAGGAAGATCTCTTCACTGATGTGTCTGATGCCGGCACAGATGGCACCCAGAGCTACTCCAGGGAAGATGTAAGCATTGTTACCTTGTCCGGGATGGAATGTCTGACCCTTGTATGTCACTGGTAGGAAAGGAGAACCGCTGGCAAACACACAGGTACCCTGCAGTAACAATCACATGATTTGTGAACAAGTAAAAACAAAGTCATTGCCATTTAATTAGCCCTTGAAAACAATGTATTTACCCAAATAGACAATATTTAACTTGAAAACAAAGTGCGTAAAATCTAAGATGCTAAATATTTTAAAATTGTATGGGAGGAGCATTTTTAGTTACAAAGATTTGCGGTTGCAAAAAATTTTAGTTACGAACAATTTATGGTTTCCTAAGTGACTATATTTTCTATTCCCCAAAGAGAGATAGAAAAGTAGCACTTTAAATTGGTGTGAGGGGTGTATAAATGAAATTTACGTAAGCAATATAAAACCACAGAAAAGTATACTAACATTGGTGTGAGTGTATGCTTGTTCGGCCGTACACTCAGCTTTGGAGGTGGGATTACTGAGAGCGAAGATGATAGGACGTTTGTTGTTAGCTGCCATTGTCTGGATTATTTCTGTTGTAAATGCTTGTGCTACAGCAGCCGCTCCTAAGGCAACATGTAAATGCATTTACATTTATTCCAAGACTAAAGTGTAAACAAACTTATTTATTTTCATCATTAAGGTCATGCCCAAAACATATTTTCAAATGGAGGAAGGTTAATTAACTTAATAGAGAATTAAGGGTCCTCTCCTTAGAATATTTTGCATTGGTTATTTTGAAAAGTTTTCAGTGCAATTAAAATTTTTGTACATTTTTTACATATGTTTGAATAGAATCAAGACTTTCAAAATGTAGTTTGAAAACTACGTACCAACAAGAATGTTTGGTTTGAGGGTTTTGACTGCCTCTGTAAGAGTCTTGATTGGTGCTCGTGCATGTGCAAACTTCACTTTGTGTCCGGTGACTCCTCCTTCGGCTCTGTCCTTCACAATAAGTCCCTTGGAGTCCACTAGCCAGATCTTAGCACGAGCATCCTTTTCTGAAGTTCCTTCAGCCATCATTGCCATAACGCACAAGTCCGCAATACCCAGTGAAGCCTGAAAAAATAAGTGGAGTTTATGTTTCCAAAAGTATATTTAGTAAAAATCATAAATACATGAATGAGGAAGATAAGGAAAACTTTATAGTGGCTGTTCAACAACTCAAGGTGCCGCATAAAATTTCTCATATTGGCCTTGTGTTTAAAATTTGTTCTTATATTTCTCTTTAGGTTTGACAAAATTAAATCTTTGATGGATAAATACTTATTTTTCTTGGCTGTTTTGGCATATTCAACTTTTAAAATGTACAAATCAATACATTTAACGAAGATCTGTACTCCAGAATAACCTTTTTTACCAGCACTACATTCTGGTTATACTGAGACTTACCTCTCCAGCACCTTGGAAGAGTATGGTGTTGTCAGAGAGCCGAGTCTTGGTTATTCTGAGAGAGGCCAACATGCCGGCGAGTGCAACAGACGCAGTGCCCTGGATGTCATCATTAAATGTGCAGTACTTGTTACGGTACTTGTCCAGGAAACGGAACGCATTGTGGTTGCCAAAGTCCTCAAACTGTAGAAATAGAAATACTTGTCATTTTATAATATAATTATGAAAGTTGTTTACTATACAATATGTACAATAGTTAAGTATCCAACAAATACAGTAATATACCATAAATACAGAACCAACCACATTAAACTCATCCTCCACTCAAAACATGAATAAAAATGGGTTCATTCTCTTGAAGGGTGTTTTGTATATGTGTGGAATCTATTTCTTATCTTTTTGTATTCCAACTTATTAACCAATTCAATTAAGGAATACATAGTGTAAAATAATTTAAGTTCTGAGATTGTTTTAGATGAGAACAAAGACTTAAGCGGTGGACGTCACCTGGATGACTATCACCTGAAGCGTCCGGTACAGACTGTGTTAATATACTATTTACAGTGCCAAACGTTTTGCTCATTTTACAGTGAAGCATCCTCAGTGCACTGGCTGAGACTGAGCTGTACTGGAAGCTTAAGATGATAGTTAAGTTTGTTTTGGTTTTAATACAACTAGTTTCTTCTGTATTTTATGAAAGGAACAGCTTTACCTGAATGAGAACATTCTGCCCGTAGCGGTGAACACAAGCCTGCATGAATTCATCTATAAAGTCATCATATTCTTGGCCGACAACTCGTTTCTGCCTCAAGCCGATGTACAAAGGATCATCAAGCAGTTGCTGAAACCATACATTTAACAGTAAGGTTAATGCTTAACACATCCATACTTAACACATACATGCTTAACACACCCACTGTGTCCTCGATGTACTAGGACTCCAAACTATCAACAAAATCAAATGCAATTATCATGTTTTAACATGATACAGTACAGTACAAGATATTTAGACTTTAACCAAGGTTCAAAACTGAATAAATGTAAACATTGCTGGTTCCCACCTGGGTGTTGGTGCCAACGTCCAGGGTGACTGGCAGGCACTGGTGAGGCTTGATGCCAGCGAGAGCAGTGTAGAGAGACAGTTTACCGACTGGGATGCCCATACCGTAAGCACCCAAGTCTCCCAGACCCAGGATACGCTCTCCGTCCGTCACTACAATGGCTCTTACATCTGGTTCCGGCCTGCAAGTCATCAACTTTTAATTACCATCTTGATGGTTGAGAAGCTATAAATATATATTTAATTACCATTGGCATAAATTCAAGCTTTACATTGGGTGGGGATGAACCGTGGGTATGGAATACTCCCCAGGGTAAAGAGAAGTCCAAGAGCCCTGCCCCAGAAATTTGTGAAAATTTGACTTCTCAAACGGCATTTGTGAGCATTGTTTAGAGGAAGTTTTGGCCAGAAACAACCGCCAGAATTTTCTGACAAAGAAATTTCAAAGCTCGTCCACTGGTATGATATGCCTAAATTTGTATAGGAATTATGTAGAAAAGTAGCATTTTAGTGTGGCTTTCAAGTGCATATAATACAAATATTTTCCTATACTTCCTTGAATTTTTATTCCAAAACTTAATCTACCCTCTGGATAACCCTTGTATGTATATAGTTTTAAAAATTAATAATTACTTAATCCTATTTAAGTAGAACTAAATAAATACACATTTTGAAAACTGACCAATTTCTTAGAATGTCAAGAACATGGCCTTTGTCATGGATGGTGATGAAAAGTCCGCGAGGTCTTCGATAGATCATGCCGTATTTCTGGCAGGCAAGTCCAACTGTTGGAGTGTAAACTATCGGCATCAACTTGTCCACATTTTCTGACAGAAACCGGTAGAACAACCTTTCATTTCTGTCCTGAAATAATTAAATCATACTTGTCACAATAGGCAATAAAACACAATACTGTAGGAGAATAATAATACTGTAGAAACCTGGAGTGCAAGTGTTGATGCTGTGAAAGGTTCAGAATCTGTTTTAACTAAATTAATTCAAGTTAGAGTGTTATTTAACGTTTGATTTTTTTACTCTATAACTTCAAAATCACATTTATTCTAAACCCTAGTGTTTCATGTTGATTTTATATTTTAATGGTTTTCACTGAGCCACTTGGCAATTTTAAGTTTATTTACTAAACTTAGTTTTGCAAGTAATTCTAAAAGTGTTATATACCCACCTGTAGGACCTACTTTTAATTGTAATTAAATGCCTGGTATACAAATAATAATATTGCAATAGTTTGAGAAGTTAGTTCAAGAACATCATGAGTCCATGACTCATTTAATACTATTATATGTGTCTACTACCAAGGATTTGTTTTATCAGAAAATAGTTAAACAATTTAAATTTAAAATGTTTGTTTTTAAAAATTGTATCATTACAGAATCATAAATCAGCAAATTAAAAAGTTGGCATATGATTGTATCCAAAAGTTTCTTTTCTCCTTCTACCACACAATATTTCCAAGAATTGATCTGTGCACCGGCCCACCATGTAATTGTGACGTCACTAGGCATGTTTTTGGAGGAAGATGAAGCGAAGAGTTTAATCTGCACTCATTATGTCATATCTCACTTAATGTCATACCATGCAATCTTACCTTTACCACTTATCTTAGAGTGGTGGGATCAAGGGTTATGGATCTAACCTCCAAAAAAAGAAAACTGGAACGGAATACTTGAAACACAAAATAGTGTATTTCACGCTCTTTTATAAGCACACACCTTTTATGTTATTCATCACATACAAAATATCTTAAATATAGGAAGTGCCGCTTGGAAAGGAGTTTCAGCTGTATTATATAGAGAAAATTGCTGTGAGGGGTACCTGGAGACCCATGAGGTAGATGTACTTGTTGAGGTCCTCGTCGTACCTCTCCACGCTGAGGCGGCACAGCTCCAGCTGCTCCTGCTGAGTCTTGAACCTGGGCGGAATCAGCCCGTGGATACCCAGGGCCTGCCTCTCCTCCAGAGTGAACGCCATGCCCTGCCATACACAACAAATAAATACGTAATTAAAAATTATATCAATTTTCGATTATACTGATGTTTATTTACTATTGACTAAAATAACCAATAACACTCAATTTCTCCTAGCCATCATTGGCTTCGTCAGTCTAATTAGAAGAGAAAGTAAAATGTGCTTATAGGGTAAAACTGAATAAGTTTTTATTTTTTTAACTATAGATAAATCAAGGGGCTTTTATATGATAAGACGTACTTGACGCTCATAGAGTAATGTTTATTAGAGAAGCTATCATGGAAATACTCAAGGCCCATGGCTCAACGGTAACTGTATCCATCAATCCATGTACATGTAAATATTCTAATTTTACAGAAAAAAGTAGTAAGGATTCTGATACACGGGAAAATTGTAAACCGTTATTTGTTAAATGTCTAACAGTAGTAATTTGTGCATATACTGAACCATGTTCTATTATACATTAAGAAGAACTTGCCGTCAAATGAAGAAATCCATAAGTATAATTTCAAAAATTGTAAAAAAATAAATGTTCCATTTCATATGCTTTCAAAAAATCACAACAACTACAATGTTTTAGGTCTTAAAATGCTCAACAAACTACCTGTAGAATTAAATTGTTTACCATTTACAGTATTTAAGAGGAAAATCTTTGATATATTAGTAAACAAACCTTTCTATTCATTGACTGAAATATTTTGATAGTAAGTTCTAAGTTTTTTATATTGGTTTTGTACAAACTTAATGACAGTAAAATTGTATTTATTTAATGTTCGAGAGGATATTCGCCACGACCCTTTTAGCGAAAAGGAAATAGAGCTATTCATTTATATAGCTATATATAGAAAGAAACGTCGTAGGTCAAAACGGAAAGCAGTTTTTAACTTACCAAAACACCTCAGTGTGACAGTGTCTAATAGGAAAACCTAATAATACAATATACAGTATATACTAACTCTAAAAAAGGATGTAATTGGACAGGAAAAAGGGGGTGTAACAGAAAAACTCTACATTTCGTTTCAAAAAGCTAATATGCAGTATATATATATAGCCTATTCATATATTAAACAGCAAATGTTCACTATGGGCTACTACTAATGTTAGCCTACTAGCAAAGACAAGTAAAAATAATAATTTCTTATCTTTATGATTAAATCTGCACACGACCTTTTTTAGGAACTAACCACACTGTCTCGGTGCTGTACATGAACAATATTTGAATTTTTATTATAACTTGTCATGAACAGCACTGAGACGATCGGCGTATATAGTTCCCGAAACAGGTTGTGCGGCAAATTAAATCGTGCAAAAGGGCTATTCTGTTTACTCACCTATGCTAGTATTATAGTATATACCTTATACACTAGAAAAATTAGGCTAGGGCCTACAAGGTTCTAGATATGGATTTTCTAAACACTTATTTTTATATCAAGTAATTAAGTTGTATTTTAATATGTTTCCCCTAAACACGTGACAGTCAATTTAAGCCTTAAATCAACAAATAGGATATTTTAAACATATTTAAATACATTCAAAGAGCGTTTTTTAAACATAACTGCCCCACCCAAAAGGGCACTTTCGCTGTAAAAAGCGTTCCCCTTGTTACAGGAAATTCGCTAGGATTCACCGCATTAAATATTTTAGTTTCATATTCCATTTTCTCAGTGTTTTTTTGCAGATTACATGTAAGCTTATAATAACCATAAATTAAAAAAAACTCCCACGGATATTATTTAGGTCGGTCGTGGTTTATAAGGCATACCGGCGGTGGCCACTGCCTTTCTCTCCAAAGACCTCGCCCCACCAGCTGAGTGCATTATCAGATATCTTTGGCCTCTCCTTACTCTGTGTACACTTGATCACCTGATTTCATTCCTCCTAACCTTGCGTTAGACAGAACAATCAGAGTCAACAATCGCCGTTCCATTCCATCTTGTGGGGTTCAGTAGTTGTTAGCAGTTAACGCTCGTTGATCAGTCACGATTGCTGTAGATTGCATTGCAGTCTTGTGGTTCAATGCCACAGTCTAAAGTAGCTTTCTTAGTCATTGACTAAGCTATATGGTCTATGCAGCTGATTGAGTCCTTTTTTGCAGCCCTTGTTGTACAACCATGCCCAATATTGTTTTGAGCTGAACCGATCGAGTCAGTCAACCGACTAGAATTCCATTGAATGAATCAGAACGTCCATGTATTGAGATATAATATACCAAATCGACTATACCTGATTTATCATTCAATTCTCTCTTTACTAGTCATCATTAAGCTTAAAAATCCAACCTAATTAGTGACAAAATAGATCTGTGAGCAAACTTCGCACACATCCACCAAAGAACCGCATGAAATTTAAATACGCTCAACTGTGTCTGTAGACTTTGTGTACGGAGACCACTAGTGATGGAATCAGGAATTCATTCAAAGTGCATGATTACACTAGCCAACCTGAGAACGCTTCAGATAGTATAGGAGTACATTGCACAACATCCACTGGATTCTTACGTAGTTTCAAGGTCCTACTTCGCAACAGCCAGCCCATCCGTGCGCCGTGCGGTAAACATCAGACTAACTCTCAATGAAATTCACAAAGTAATCAGAAAACAGGCGACTGTTTTATGATGCGAAGAATTATACCCTACAGTCACATTAAAGTTTTACCTATTCTGTAAAATCGTAAAATTACCTATAGCGTAACAGCTGCAAGTGTAAACTCGTAGGTCCTAAGTCGTAATGTAACCTCACTAATCTTACATACAAAAGTCAAAAAGCCAAGTAAGTATATCCCAGTAAATTATCACCTATTTTCAACAGCACCAATTAAATACATTTTGTGTACCATTAGGAAAGACTGTTAGAATCTTGTTTAAATTAAAGTATAATTAATTATGAATATTTGATAGATTATCAGTAATAGCCCCAGCCCGTGGTGTGGCTGTGGGTCGCTGATGATGCAACGCTTTCCCCAGCGCTAAATAAGGCTTGGACCCCTGTCCCCTGCTCAGAGTCCTCGTCCGCCCCGCTCTACCGGAGGCTTGGGAGTGGTAGATCAAACCACAGATTGAATTATTTATTCCTTATTGAACTACGCAGATTAATTGACTCGCATGTATCACGACCATAGTCAGACCATTAGCCGACTATTTACTATAAGCTGTTATATCTACAGCACCGAGCGTGCGCTGACTTTATTCAGTATATACAACGAGATTGCACTGTTTGCAGTTTTAAACATTTCAAATGGAGACATTGTATTATTTTAACTGAGGTATTTTAAAATAAATACTGTCACTGTCATTTACTTGGTCACATTTAAAACAAATCAGATTATCTAAATTAATTTTCCTTGTAGGCCTAAACATTGTCACATCGCTTGCAAAAACTTTATCCTGTTGTAAACGACAATTTGCGCAGGACACCTGATGGAGAACACGCGTCAAATAAAAGTAATAGACTTCACTTCCTTTGATCAAATATTTGGGTAGGCGATAGCATGAATAAAGTATTTCTATTGATTACGACGTTAGTGCGCATGTGCCAATAATAGCGTTGATAGAAGAGATCTCAGCTGGTATATGACTGGAAACCGTGAGATCAGGCGCCACGCTGTCTGCTTTGGTGCTTTCACGAGCCTTATTAGCTGCTTCCTTGCCTACAACTTAGATATATTCAGCAAACAAAGGCGTGTACTATAGTTTTAACAGAAAATATTCCTAAACAGTACTAGGAATTTTGAAATTCGCGTAAAAGGCACAGTCCCACAGGACGGTGGTCCATAAACGTTTGTCCCCTCGGGCGACTTTCATTACGTCAACAAGCTGCCAAACTTACTCAAAGGTGCCTTGCAAAGTCACATTTAAATCAAGCCTTAAACAAGTTCTAACTAAAGATACTGGGATGTAAATTCAAACAACTCGAATGAATGAGATATAGAATGAGTATATATACATTGTAAGTTTCATAATGGTAAATTGTACCGGCAAGTGTATTAAAGTAATTATTTAAACTTCAATATGGCGATGAATTTCTATGCTTTTTGTAATGTTTCTGCAATATAATATTTATTTATTTTATATTTACATTTTTTATTTTATCAAGCTTAAAGAGGTAGAGATATTAACATTTGGAAGTAAACTAATTGAACCCAGTTATACTACGAGCAAATAATTTTGCGCTGGTCTTCATTTCAGTGTAACTTGTTTGGGAAGTTGGGATCAAGTTTACAACAGAGGATTTGCTTTTGACACCATAAACTTAACTGAAATGTTTAAGTGTCTTAACCATGTTCTAGTATTGGTTTTGACGTAAACTATGTCAACTTATAAGCGCAGTCTTAATTTAATTTTTGTGTCTGTGTATTACCGACGCACATTTAAAGTAGTATATGATCAACACATTATTTTGTTCAATCAATAAACTCGTAGCTTTCGCTAACCGAGTGCTATTCTTTGTCAGAATGATTTGAACCTTTCAAAGTTCGAACGTAGTTTTTTCATTCAAACTCAGAAGTTTGCTATTGACTCAAGCTTAATGTGTGCTTCTCCTACAATATATAATTACACAAATATGTGTTGATTTGGAAGAAGAATAATGGTGTATTAGAGAATGTTTAACGCGGGAAGAGGAGTTTTTAAATACACGCTATGATTGCATCCAACATGGTCCATGGATACTATAATTGTCAGAGTCAACTCAATTAATTCCGTTGAGTAAATAGCATATTTAACATTTTGTGTTAATCATTAATTACCTTGTATTGGGCCTGTAGTGTAAAATTACACATCTAGTAATTTTGTGTTAATCATAACATTATTTCGGGCTGAGTTGAGCAACGAACCCGAGGCGTCCCCGGGGCGACAATCACATTTAATGATAGCGTTGCTGGAAACCGAAACAGTTTGGGCGGACGCGTCACGAACCATCGTCAAGTTGAACGAACTGTTGACGTGAGTGCATAATGAATGAGCGCGAGTGTGCCAAGGTAGACGAGAAGGAGACCTTGCACAGCTGATCCGTATCACAGCTGATCTGCTTTACAACAACGATCAGCTGACGATTGAATCGGTTATACACGGTCAGCCAATCACGTCGCACCTAAACGCTCTCCCTCCACAACACATTCACCTCACTTTACATTGTTACTAACTTTAAACCGATAAACCAAACATCAATAGCCTATACACAATACCGTATGATATCCGTGACCAATCCTTTAACACAGGCTTAAATGAATTAAAGGAGTTCAATTATCCATTATCCTTAGCCTGCTTTAAATATCACTCGACACGATTGTACCAAAGTAAGAACTAAACAGCAAATCTAGCTGATGGCCGGGGAAGGCCATGTAGATAGGCTACAATAAAAGCGGGAAATGATCAGTGTGGTGACCGAGTAATAGCGACAGATCGTGGACTTGTTCTTATCTTGTGGAGCCAACAATCCCATTTTCATCTGGGTTCCTATAATCTGGAATCTGGGTTACTTTGGTTCGTTTGTAATGGCTTAATATTTTTGAGATCTGTGTCCACAGAATTTCTCAGGTAAATTGAATACGATTTCTTATGGTGTATGACATTCACATATCCTACCATTTACATTCCAAAACACACGAGTTTCGAAGCGATGACCTACAGGTTAGTGACCTCTGTACGCTTAGATGCTTACAATTATTTTCCTGTAATCCTTAGGTGAGGTTTGCGGGGCGTTAAGTTTTTCCTCTTTCTATATCTACAGACTGTTCGTCTGTAATCTGTTTGAGACCGTTTCGTGAATAACTCTGTATGCAGGTAACACAACAGGTTTAACAATCGTTACTGTTCGGCTGTGGTTTCTAATAACAAAAACAAACTAGGACAGATCACAAATGAGAATTGTGGTTTGTTTAATATTAGAACAAAAAGAGTGATTTGTGGGTAGATTGCACATTATAGGACCATACGCCGTGGAGAGTGGAGAATTACTAGAGGAAACTGGTCAGGGTCAGAGATTTTACTGCCAAATTGGTCAAAAATAGCCAACCACACTGTGCCTGTAATGTTAGAATCAGCTGATTGGAAACGTACACGTAAACTGTACCTGGTTACTCGGTTACTGTATATGAAAGTCCACATATCCACAGTTTAAATTACCTTGTTTGAGAAGATTTTCTCTCTAGACATTGTATTCATAACTATGTCCATTGCAATAATTTATCCCGTGATTTTAAAACAATTCAAATGGACAAGTTATTTTCAACAAAAATATTGTAATATTTTATATGACTACTGAATGTTTTGCCCACACAAAGTTACCACGTTGTGTGTATGGAATAGGGGTTTCAATAGTGACTTAACCTATTCTGCTATTCACACAACTTGCGTCAACCATATAAATACTTTCTATCATTAAGACTATCCATACTGATTTTAGTGTTTTTCGTTGGTCCGGCTCAAGTGTACACTGTACTCAGGTCAACCTAAACCAAACAAAAGTTCGCAAAATGAAGGAAAAACTAGAAACACTATTAATTTCTTCAACTCCCATGCAAGTATTTCTACCTCCGATTCCTGATCTTACGAGTAACTGAAACTGTTAACTTTCTGAAATCATAGATCCGGTTGTACTAGTAACTTCAAACGGGAAATGTAACTTTTGGAGCAGATCCAAAAACGGACTCTTAAACCTCGTTTATTCACTGACACTTACCACGGCATCCACGGCGGCCAGGTTGTCCGGCAGAGGACCCACCAGTCTCGGAGGCCCGAACTCCCACCAGTCCCACTCCATTTACCCGACTAAAGTTGGGGGTCGATACTGACTGAAACCTCCCCTGGCATGGCATCGACCTCGTCGACACGCTACAATACTGCACAATGCTTCCGGCTATCTGCCCCTGCCCCTGCTTGGCGTGATCTGTCCCCATCTTTATCCACCGGCAACGACTATCTAAACTGTTTGTTAGCATTTATAAATGGGGGAAGATGCAAAAGTCTTAATCATATTACAGCTTTACAACGTAATTTCTGTATGTAAACAACATCTATTATTGTTAGTTATTGGTTAGGCTGGGCTAGTACTATTTATTTTGAACTGCGCTGATTGCAAAACCACTAGAGTGTCTAATGACAGATTATACTGATTTTCTCATAACAACACGTCATCCGCACGGCGGCCAGCATGTCCGGCAGAGGGCAACCAATCTAAAGTCTGCAACACGTCTGCATGTGAGACTATAGATACGAGGCCCGCCTGGAGCAAGGGGTTAACAAATAGTTCAGTCCTCTTTGTACAAGATCATTGCCGTGATTGTTTCTTTGTCCTCTATGTGGCGAGGTGCCGCCGCTCCAGCCTCTGAATGTCCGCAGTTTCACCGCCCAACTTTCTCCCAGTAATTGCCCCAAGAGCGCGACATTGCGCGTGCAAGTGCGCACCGCACCGCACCTTTCAACACTTTTATGGTATCGTAGTGGTCTGAGAAATGGTCAAGTCCAATAAGATCCTTATACAATTAATAATCACATGTTTAATTAGAATTTTGGCTTACAAATTACAGTGTGTAACAATTAATTTGAAATGTATGCAGTTTTGGTGTACTGTCAGTTAACCCAGCAGTGAACCAACTTTCTAATTTCCGTCTAGCCTTTTCAGCCACGTTGTAAGCTTAAGTACTGTTTTGTGGCAGTAAAAGGTAGAAGTAATAATATCCTCGAATATTGAACATTTTGTTAAAATTGCATTTAATGTCGCTGATAAAGAAGCATTGCAAAACTAAAGAACAAGAATATTATCATCTCCAACCAAGGACGTGGTTTGACCTTGACACTATTGTCGGAAAGTTATCAAAGTTTGATAACATATAATTCAAGGTCGCTCTTGGTATCTTCAAGTGCAAGATCATTTCACATTCCAATCGACCATGTGCGAAAAAAATGTAAAAGAGGTCAGGTAAGTTACCTATTACAGCACACAGCCAAGTAATTTGTAATCAGTCATCTCGATTCCGTCAGCACTGATAGACTTCTAATAAAGGTTGATATATAGACATGGTTCACTGTACTGTGTCACTGTCATGTTCCCATTTCAATAGTTCATCAGGTTTTTCTGTTTGTAAAAACCGAGAGTGAGACTGTATACATTGTGTATGTTGTGTCAACAAGTGCGAGACGACTGGCAAGGTAAGAGTGGCACGCTGCACGCAACATCCCAAGGTGTTGGCGGTGTTCGTGTGTCGGCCCGGGAAGTGACTGAGAAATTACGTGTCAGCGGAGCCGGCCTTGGGCAATGAAAGGCACAACTACAGCTGTGTTGCGCGGATCCCCGGGATCTACGGATAGGAGGAGGAAATCACGCGTTTGTGACATACAGGAAAACATGCTAACTCACCGCAACATGCAGCATAATCACAACAATCACAACAGGAGGTAGTGCATTTTCGTGGTTGATAAATACGTATATATATTCTGAAGATAAAATAAATATGGGTAACTTACATTTTGTGTCATAAGAACAATGTAAAACATACAATTTCTTGTGTCACCTAAATCCTTCAAATTTAATTGAACTTTTATAAAATAGTTTTGTTATAAAGATTATTAAAATATGTTTTAGTAGTTGAGCAGAATTTTTATTTTCTCATTTACAAGCGCGGACATAAGACCAATGAAAGAAACTTCTTATTATCGAATTTCCTTTGGATATTCGTGCCGTCAGCACGGTATGGTTCAGTCCCGAGACCATGAAATGAACACCGATCCTGACCTCTGGACCACGTGTTGACCACTTTTTCAAAACTTTATATACATATGTATGTATATATCTGTATCATCTCTACAGGTCGCATTTGTTGTCAGATTTTCACCAAATTTAATACAAATGTTCCTTTTTATAAATATCTCGGTCGAGTTTGTTAACCAGCAAAATCGGATCACCAATCTCTTTTGGTTTTTTTACCAAGGGGATTTTATCTTAAAACGTGACGGCCTGTTTTCAATTTTTAATTTTATTATCAGCAAGCTTTAAGGAGTTCGTCTATTATGTCAATCACACTAGCATCTTTAAATTAATTGGTTACAGACAAATTGCTTTTTGAAAATAATTGTATTCTTTGAGCAATAGTGCTTACCCCGAAGATCTTAATAATCAACGCTCTGTTAAATTGTTGTATTAATTAATAAAGTAGGAAGTTTGTTGGCGAAACTCAAAAGAAAATGTATAGTAATCCGTTTCTATCGTCATAAAGAACAAAACGTCGTAGAACAAAATAGAAAGCAGTTTTGAGCTTCCCAACACATACCGCAGCAAATGAAAAAATGTACGAGAACATAATTATATAGCCTATTTATAGATATTGTGTGTGGTTACTCTACAAGTCGCACTTGCTGTCCGGATCTTACGAAATTCTGTACAACTCTTGCATATTTCTAGGGTTGTTCGTTTCCTTTAGAGGATGGGGATGTTTCCCCCCAAAGAAAATGGTTGATGTTTACTATTATGTAAGGGTTGATGTTGTACTATTAATTGCTGGTTTATGATCTTAAAGTATGTAGCCAACAATTGTACTACAAATCACCAAAATCCGATTAGCCAGACCAAGATGGTTATGGGAAAGCGTTTGTATATTAGTTAAGTAAAAGTTCACTGTTTATTGAAAAAGTGGTTACAGTTACAGAAACACGCCTAACACCAATACAGCTAACACAAACACAATACCAAGATAAATACGTAAGTGTTGCGTTAAATAGAACCGCATTTTTCCAGAAATATTTAAAATGAAGGATGATGATTATTGAAACCATTTCTTTACTAACACACTACGATTTTACTCCAAATAATAGACTACAAGTGTAACAACTTCTTGGCGGCTATTTCGAAACCACACGATCGGAAAACCATAAGCCTGTCCAATCACAATATGCAGTTAGTTGAATTGCTCCTACAGCCGCTACTGCTGAGTGAAGGTTGTTGGCTGTAGCCTCTCAATACAACACATCATAGCTTCGCACCTAACCGTACAATTATGTCTAAGTGCACCGTCCGTCCGCTTCATTCACTCTCTTTAATGTATCCTTTTCCTTCACTTAAATCGCCAGCAATTTCGTGTGACATTTTAAAATGTTCTTAACTACTCGGATATATGAAACGACTTCCTGTGTGGTGAATGTGTTTTGTTCTGAGGAAATATCCATCCATTCGAACCGATTGAATATTTATAAACGGAGAATAGATTAGTGTTCATGGTTAATTCATATAGACCTGGACATTCGAATTACAGATAAAAACTTCCATCCTTGCATGGAAAGTTTATTTACTGTAGATTCTACGATTGCTTTTCGCTTGATAAGTTGTGTTATGGTTTGAGGCACGTCTACCCAGTGCCTTCTTGATCTTTATTTTGCAGTAACTAACCTAAATCAATAGATGAGATTGTGATTGTTTCTCTGTGGTAGCCCATGTTATAAATCTATCTATCACGAATATGTACATTATTGATTTAAACTTTTGTATATTGTTAAATTGTCCTAAACCCATGAGTTTTTATTAGTCTACTGCAATGTACCAATCGCGCATACATACGGCGATAAGTAGTGCACGTATATTATGTAGTGAATGTTAAAGAATGAAGGGTGATGAACAACTAGCGAGATGAAAATACGTGTAATAGCATATATAAAAGTAAAAAAGACGTGAGTATAAGTTTAGATATAAATTAGTAGTACAGTACGAATGAAAATGAATGTCATACACGTGTTCTTGAGAAAAGTGTATCTTCTTGGAAGGAAATTAAACGTCTTAACCTACATAGTTTGCCGTAGGTTTATTTGGCAACAGCTTACTTCACAACCGCAAACCCACTTGATCAATGTTTATGGTGTATGCAGCAGACGCTTCTCTGTGCTGTTTCATGACACAGTAAGTCAGTAGAGTACATACAATTCAGTAATTCAATTCTGTAAATTAAATTTTTAAACTTAAAATATGTTAAACGAAACCATACTAACCATCTACTGAAGTTGAAAACACAAATATCTAAGTAGGCTCTAGAATTGGCCATTCATTTACTATGCGTAGTTATGATTGTATTGTCCTTATTTTTATTTTTTGGTAAGATTATTCCTTAGGTCCGTCAACTAACGAATCTGGAATTTTAAAGTAACAACATAATACGAAACGCGTGTTTATGTATGTTTGTTATCACGACAAAGGTGTATTTAAGACAACATAGTAGGCTAATAGATTAGATTCGGGATTTTCCGTTTGACAATACCATTGTATTATATCAGTCTGTGAACTTGTCCACTATAACTGTAAGTTTTTATTTTTCTGAACTTGAACTAGATTTGCTCGTTTTTAAGTGAAGGTGTGTCGATAAGCTGAACAAATCAGTTAAACATTATTGAGTTTTTACAGATTGTCGACAGCAATAATGGTTAGCGGAAGAAGCTTGGTGGTAAATTAATTTCACATGCTCTCAACTGTGTTTTGACAGGCGTTTATAATTTCTACATAATCGATTCTCGCCGCAAGCCCAGAAACTAAATCGCAGGCTCTATGAAAATTAAGGTGATTAACCGCAAATTTAATTTTATGGGTACGGCTGAAATTCTACACCTGTAATTTCTTATAATAAGGCAAGAAAGCTCAAGTTTATCTCTTTCCAAAATTGCTGACAATTTAAATAAATCATTCTAATTTACAGTATCTTATACGAGTAAGTTGAAAATTGTATGAGTTTTAAATACGCCTCGTTTCGTTGATTGACCGAAATATGTATGTAATATGTTTGAAAAGAAATTCAATTTTTGATACCCTTTATTAAGTATATTAAAATGTTTGCGTTCTAAACAAATTAAGTGCTTGTCATCCTACAAGAACTCTAATTTAGTTATTTTATAATAAAGTGTGTCATAAAATGGCTGAACATTGTATCTTCATTGCAATGTTCAGCAAGATTTTTGAGAAGGTCTTTCTCACCCGGTGCACTCAATTGTTAGAAAACCCATCTCCTATCATCATACCAATTTTGGATTCTGAAGTGGTAAATATTCTGAGTAGACTCAATTGTGAGTCTAGTCGAGATGATAGTAGAAGGTATCGAAGGCCATAGATATACACTCAGTGAATTTCTTGACTTATCAAAAGCATTTGACTGTGTTGATCATCAAACCTTCATTCGGAAAATGGAGTATTACGGGATTCGAAGAGTGCCCCTCAGGTGGCTTGAATCGTATCTTAGTAATCGCAAACCATTTGTAGGAATCTCAAGACATCAGATTCGGGGAGGAGTGTCTGGGATATGGTGTCCCACCAGGTTCCATATTCAGTCCACTGCTCTTTTTGACCTATGTCAATGATGTCAGTTCATCGATATAACAAGGACGACTCGTCCAGTACGCAGATGAAACGACTCTCTGTTTCAACGCGAGTTCAATCAGGGAACTCAAAATCAGGACCTTCATTGGGCTCAACCTCACAATCCAAAACATACAACGAGCTCAATCGCAAAACATTCTCTTCAAAATCAAACTTCAATAACTTCTGCTTGCGGGGTAAAGTGTCAGTTAGTCCCAGTGAGTCTCACAATCATGTCGGGTGAAACTGAGAAGAAGTCTAATCAAACAAAATTCCTTGGAATACACCTCGACCGAGGGTTGACTTGGAACGTCCACGTAAACCACGTTTGCTCAAAACTAGCCTCAGGAATTTATGTTTTTAGGAAACTGTCCGAATACTGTCCGACCAGGTACTGATGACGGCGTCTTACGGAGTAATCTACCCAATTCTATTTTATTGACATTGACATTGTGGGGAGGTTGCGTAAACGCAAGCTTTTCCAGAAATTTCATTCTTCAAAAACAAGCAGTTCGGATCGCAAAATTGCACTGGAGAGAGTCGTGCAGGCAACCATTCAAAGACCTCAAACTGTTCACACTCCCTTTACATTCTAGACATGTCTCTTTTTCAAAACAAATTGCAATACCATAAGAGGTTGCGACACACACTCTAATGAAACCAGAGGCAGGGACAATGATGAACAAATGATCAGATGTTGGTAGTACATGAACGGTTACCTTCTCAGGCAGGTGTTCATCTGATCAACATATTAACAAATTCGTTTAAAAACGCACAAGTGCCCAAGGCATTTAAATCTCGTTTAAAACATGTGTTGTCCATTTAAGCCTTTTAAACCATAGACGAGTTTATGGCGTTTAATTGGCTGACCGACTAGGGACTGAAGTGTGATAATTCGAATGAATGAGAGAGAGAGAATGGACTAGTGATGTTTGAAAGATACTTAGATGTGAGAATGAATGGACAATTTCACCAATCAACTTTTCTGACGATTGCCATGCATTGTAAAATGTTTTGCAATAAAACAAACATGTATTTACATTGCAGGTGGCATCCGAGCCTTCTCCTCGCTATGCGGGGTTTAAAAAACGCACATTCAGCCTTTAAAAATTTCATACTAAATACACAGTAGTTTAAGTTAGATCTTTTCTACTTTAGAAATACAATTCTGGTATTATAATGCGATATTAAAAATGATTTTGTTTATTTTTTAATGCACAACTTTATTTAGTGTTGCGCCCATTAGTGTTGACTGTGTTTAATCCGACAGTCATTCCCTTTCACTGGATTCCACGTGGATAGGCAGACTGCATGTCAGCACCACGCCCGGGGAGGTTGACCTGACCTTTATATCGACTCTGTGTGGTATTGGTGTGGTATGTATCGGTAGCACTGATCAGCTGAACTGTTGCCTCAGGACAGGGCCGCCACCTGCGCCGCTCCCTCAGTCCATATACTCAATCAGCTGACTGTTCTGTAGTTTGGCAATCACGCGTTGTTTAGAGGTGCAAATTAGGTCACGTCACTGTGCAATTCAGGGGCGCTTACCGAAATCCCTGCTGTTTAAAGGCAAATTACTATATGAAATAATATAATTTTTCTATTCCCACATATAACGAAACGTCATAGAAAGAAACGGTTTGCAGTTTTGAGCTCTAACGCCTCAGTTCGTCAACCGTAAGTGCCCCTTTGGGGAGAGGGGAGTGCGAACTATATTGACAATACGAACTATATCGATAAATATTCTTGAATGTACAGTAAAATGAATATTTATCATGATTTCATGCAAACTCGTCGGATAATTGTAATTTAGCAAGATTTATGGACGAGATGAGTATCTGGGCATGTAGCATATACTAAAACTCGCTGTTGAAATAACTTGCATCTAACTTACATCTTGTTCCGGAACTAGTTTGTGTTGTGTATATTGCTACTAAATATGTCAAATTAAACACGAAAATATACCAGGAGTACTAGTGTGAAATTTGTGTTGAATAATCGGACAAGCATTTTGGCTTTCAAATGAACATCTGATCTCAAAAGTCAAAACTAGTTAATTTATTCAACTTAATGACAGTTTATTAATGTATAATGGACAGTTAGTGGACGTAAAGGCTTGAAGAAAGTGGGATAAACTGAGGCCTA
The DNA here is from genome assembly GCA_018831715.1 of Matsumurasca onukii. NCBI lineage: Eukaryota > Metazoa > Arthropoda > Insecta > Hemiptera > Cicadellidae > Matsumurasca > Matsumurasca onukii. The sequence goes on along the minus strand of CM032060.1, from coordinate 41,975,249 downwards.
CAGCTAATGTGTCTGAGCTATCCAACTCGACTACGACAAGATATGGAAAGGACTAACAAGATTCCTAGAATAATAGGCGGCAACAACTCTAGCAGCTGTGCTGGCAACCTGTAATCAGCAGACTTGTTAACAGGAGCGAAATCTCTATCTTTCACAGCAGGACAGGAAATTGATTTCTTTCAAGTCTCAGCACAAGCCGCTGAGATAGAAAACCAAGATCAGAGATGATTCTTAACAAAAAAACATTTTGATTCAGTCTGGTTGTATTTATTAGATTTGCCAGCATTTTATTTCTGACGATGCGTGTCGAGACGATTTATGACGGGTTTGGTAGTCAAAACTGAACGTTAAACAATTGAAACCCCTACGAAACATAGACCATAACTAAACATTCCCGTACCCAGGAAACATTTTCAGAGGGACTCGCCCATAAATATGACCAAGGGCCCTCCCCACTTATTAGGAAATTTTTGGATTCAACAGCAGAAAGTCTTAACAGAGACACTCAAAATGGAGCCACTTCGCCACGAAGAAACATAATTATATCACCCAAAAACAATCTAAAAATGAGGTCAAATGGTAATTTTCTTACAGAAACGTCCAATGAAATATTGTTTTGAAACAAAGACAACTACATGTGGCTCTTGTGCGTAAAGCTGGAGGACGAGGGGTGAAATAGGGGCGTGTTTCTACCTTGAAGCCCGACTCAAAAGATATGGGGACTATACAGACTAAAAGGTCTGTAAGTAGAGCTTTATTATTAAGTAGAGCTTTAAATGAGACCAAAGTGTCTGGTGGACCGTGTTGGATATAGACTTTAGCATGATCGGTAACGCCAAATAAGTATACCAGTTTGCGTTACCTCGTTAATACCCAATGCTTTAACTTAATTTGAAGGGCAAGCCAATTCTCTTTAAACCAACTTCCAGTTCCAAGACGTTATGGGGAGGACCGGAACTACTGGAACTGATGAAACTTGTCAACCTTACCCGTGACTGACTGAAAAGCAAGTTTAGTAGGTCAAGTTGAGACTTAATGTTGTTCTTAGCTCTGACAACATCATCACAAGAGAACCTGTTTGTAAACAGACAAACCTACACTGCAATCGCAATGTGGAACTCACTACTTGACTCTATCCACTTGCTATGCTTGGAGGTAAAGTGTTAAAGACGCATCCTTGAGAAACCCCCCTTTTTAGCAGAAGTAGACAAACTGGTGTGATCGCACTCTGCCGAAGAACTCCCATCACCCTCTGTATACTGTAACCCCCCAGTACATGCCCGAGTTGGCATCTCTTTACTAAGAACTACATTGTCGTTGCAGTTTATAAAAACAAGCAGACAATATTATCAGACATAGAAAAAATATCAGTATACAGTATGATGGAATACTTTATTTTACAAGTGATGAAAATTGAAAACTATATTTATAATACTATAAGATGAAATTTGGTATAAACATTGGTTTCAAAAGTCAACAACACCCGTTTTCTCGCCACCATCTTGGTTTCGACGATAGGATTTTGTTGATTTTTAATACGAATAATACTATACGTAAACGTGTATATGGAGTTTTATTGAAATTGGACCGTTAATGCTACGCGTCGGCGTTTAATGATTTTAGTTTTAAGATAATGCAGAGAAAACTCATTTCAACCTAGCTCGAATTTCTGGAATACGAAAGTGACGTAAGGATAAATTGTCGGAGTTTGCAGAGTGGTTCCAATCATTCCTCTTCTACTCGGGGTAGAGTTTGTTCCTAACTCTAACTAAACAATCTCAAGGATATGGTTTGTATATGAAAGCAGTTCTTGAAATTACCACGCAACTTTAGTTAAATTTCAGAGTAACTATTTGTTATACGAACAGTTTTGAGATTAGTAATCAAAATGACTAGTTGAGAAAGTTATGTTTAAGAGTAGCAAAATACTTCCTTTTGGTTTTCCGCACGGAAAAGTAATTTTGATGTAAAATATAGACTAAGAACTGTGTGATTAGGAATGAAATTTGCTGTTGGATGTGATTGTCTCATGTGCATGAGTCTATCATATCCAGGGTGTAGTTGCTCCAAAGTTTCACTAGGAACCGAACAAGTAAGTATGGTGACGTCACAATGTTTCAACTGAGGCCGCGTGATTCAGCAATTCAAGGTTGGTAGGCATTAGCAGGCTACCATTCCCAAGGTAAACCAACCCAACGCGAAAATTGAGACATAAAATGCAGCAAATGTGAATGAAATTACGACTTCATTGAGCAGAGGCGAGGACGCGGCCCCAGCATTATATACCAGAAGGGAATGGCGAGGTGATGTCGTCATCACAGTCACATAAACAACACTTGTTGTGTGTTGATAGGTTGATAGCGCTGTTGTGGATTGCGTGGACAGTTTTCAAGTTATAAGTAGTCGATACAATTTAGTTTAATCTAATTAAAACTTAACAGTTTATTTGTTTAATAATCCCGTTCTTAACTGAATATATAGTTTGTCAACGAGTTTAGTTTTATCCAAGGCGTGTGGAACATTTAGCATGAAACAACGAACACGACAATGTAAAATTACACTTCAATTACGATTTTGACAAACGAGCCAGCAAGATGGTATTCTAAACTCGTCACAAATACTTATGCATTATTGTATTACAACAAATGTTAAGACATCGGAACTTTGGAAATACTTGTTCTAAATTTCACGAGAATCAATAATAAAAGGCTAAGGGATCGTTCGTGGTTTTTCATACGTACTCCAATTCCAACTATAATTTATTGATTCAAATACATCGTCCAGGTTAGATTCGTATGGTTATGCTATTCATAATTCTATAGCGACTCTACGTTATACAGTGCATTAATATTGTCTCATTACTCGTATATTTCACACTTATGTTCTACCGAGATAACCAGATTTCCGATTTAAAAATAATTTTAATTTGTCATGTACATTTTTGTGTTGACACAGTTGCAGATACAAAAAAGGTAACGTTATCAAGAATGATTGTGTTTCTCAATATGATAAGTCGCGGGTACTATTAACCTCCAAAAATATTCGGCTTAAGCTTAACTGCCAGTCCCTTCTAGACAAGACCCTTTATGAAGTTTCCACCTAATGTAGGCCAGTAGTCCACACACATATGGGTTGCAACATGTTACGAAATTCCGCGATGTTTTTTTCAGTAGTTACATGTGATTTAAAGTTCAAATAACTTTTAATTAAATACTGTATAATCTTTTACTGGGTTGGCGCAAATTTATCTAAGCGAAACGTTAACTGTGATTTAAAACTCAAACAACTTTTACTTAAATATAATCTTTTACGGTAGGGCTACTGACGCAAATGTCCAGTGATCACACGATAAACACAATCAAGGTTTATTTTAGGCCGTGTGTGTATCTATTTACGCGTTTCACGTGATACACAGTCAGTCACGTGAATATGGCGTGATATCGATTCACGCCGTGATTTGACGTAAACTCGTCCTCAACTCTTCCACCCCCTCAATACCCACCCTTCCCTCTCCCACCCCACTATTCTACCCACACTTCGGCTTCAAGACTTATGCAATCACTTTATCACATTCAAACTTTGAGTTGAGTCTGTCTTGTCTGTAAAATATAAATCTTTAGAATATGAAAATTAGAATTTTAATAATCCTCTTTTTCTTAGCCTATTACAGCTTAAAATCCCCAAATTATATAATCCGGAGACTTCCCAAGACATGTAGAGTAACGCGCGTTAAATTGTTACACATCGTTAGCCACAAATGTTGCCGTAAAAGTGAAATATGGTCAACATTGTGAAGAAAATATTCTTTTGTGCAAACCGCGCTTCCATCTCAACTTGTCTTTTCTTGTTACACATCGTCGCATGAAAGAAATTGTTTGCTGAGGTAAAACACTAAAATGTCATAGACGACAATGACGACATATTTGATTACGCAATGAAACGTTAAGTTTCTGTCTGAACGAATCAAAATATGCTAGTTTAGATGTATTTCACAGTTAAACTTCCAAACTTCAAGAATCCTGGTTATAAACAAATTAGCAATCAAAACGTTCTAAACATTTAGCTGAAATAACTTGGGATGCAATTTTAGCACCGCTTGCCAACTTGTCAAGTATATAGTACTGAATGCAATTAATTGTATTGAGTAAAACTATGAGACCAAGTAGGTCAAACCTGAAGTTTAGCAATAGCATTGTGTGGACGAGGCCTACTAAACACCAGTATACACGAGGCTCGGTTTATCCAATAAGCAAGTCAAGTAACTCGTGAGCAAGGGAGCGCAGACTGCAATATAAAATCTAATACACTACGTGCCTCTGCCACAGCCTAGCTACTTTGTCTAGCCTAGGAAATTACATTCTTGAATAGCAATTTGGTCATCTCTCCACTGTAGTTCAGAACCAAATGATATTGTATAGCTAGCTTATATATTCAAATCCTAACTCTTACCGACCCAAATCTGTGTCATTCGTCGAGACCCACAACGTAATGATTTTCTCGAATAAAACTCAAATAATTTGTGTTTTGACACGACCAACAAACAAGATGTACAAACGATGTGTACGGCTCTACATAGCGCGCTACACATTTTTGTAACACCCTGTATAGAATCGTGATTTTGTAGGACCTTTTGGAATGTTTGGAACAATAAGTCGTGAAAATTTAATTATGAAATATTAAATTAGTTCTTAAATTCTTTTTCGTATGGGACAAAAAACAAAATGGCCAACAGGTACTGTGCACTCTTAAGAGCTCCCATCAATAATTAATTTATTGTTATTGCTGAGTTCATTGTCTGTACTGTTTTATAGTCGAGGAGAAATATTCTAATGAAAATACGTGTTTGCGAGAACAAGCCAGCAATATTAATCAGTCAGCGTTCCTCTGTGTTGTCTTTTTTTCTCGTCATGCAATTTCGAAATTCAAAGATTTTAATAGTTTTTGTAATAAAATGTTAAAAAACAAATTAGATAAAAAATATTGGGTGATGAATTTTTATAATCTTTTACGATACGAAATTGAGTAATAATATCGAAAAATAATCTCCATTCATCAATGTTAACTTATTTTATATTTGAGTGCGCTTTTGCTATTACTATTTTGAGATGCAACCATTGGTTGAGCACACAATGATATGATAGATTTAGTTCTGACCTCTGGATTAAATCCAGGAAACCTTGGTAGTGAAGTACAATGGGCTAAGTAAGCGTATAGGATCTAGTTTTCTCTATATTGTGTGATTTTACTCTATTTTATACCCAGTATTTTTATATACTATAGCTATAACATTTCACAAGTATTACAACATCTTGATAACCTACAAGCTATGCAAGAATTATTTATAAACCTAACCATTTACGTCATAACATGATAAAAAATATGTACTTACTAATAATACCATAAAGCATCAATTTTATTAAGTGCAAAGAACGTCAGCTTAAATGACTTAGGCCTACCTTATTATACATTATCTTTTATTTTAAATTATAAGCACTCTTCAATAATATTAAAAACTGTGTTCAAAACTTCATAGGTCTAATTCAAGAAAAGGAATTACCTACAATAATCTACAAAAAACTGCTTTCGAAAACTCAAAATTTTATTTTAAGCTCCCTGACATAATATTTTAATCTTGCTAATATTGTGTAGATAACAAACTTATTGAAAGTAAAGCGATATTTGTCAACAGTGTTGAAGTGATATATTGTTAACTCTAGCGCAAACAAGTGCACAGTGCCATTGAAACCGGAGGCAGCTGTCATCGTTGGATTAACAGGATCAGTGCTGGCTTTGATAACAGTGATATCAGCTCGCAGCCTCGCACTGATCTCTCAGCTTTGTGCACAATTAATAAATCAGACGAGTACATTGGGCTTTCTTTAGTAGGATTACAGTATATCGTTCAATTTTATTTATCATATATCATTTTACCAACCAACCCACATTATGCAGTTCTATCCGATCACACATTTGATAAAAGGACTGAACGTAAATGCAGCACCGTTGATGATTTGATATCAAATTAAATTATCACGATCTGATTTGATCCATCAATTGCATTTAACAGCAGCCATCACTCTTTGACATACATATCAAAAACCTATTTGAATCCTACAATCCTCAATACAAGTTCTCATAGAATTTCAACCTTGACTTTGTTTTTTAACAAAAAACATATATTGTAAATTAGTATAGAACACTAGCTATTGCGACGACAGTGATATTGCAATCAGAATCTTCAGTATATCTCAACCTACTCAACCTACGTACAATATTCCAGTACTCAAATGATTCAATGACCACAATATTCTTGCTATATTAAACAGTATTTTCGAGTACGAAGTCCTTCGTGTTGCACATAAGCAGAGTTTAAGATTTTCTTCTTCAACTTACATATGACATAGAATACTCTTAGATAGAGCGCACAATCTCTATCTTCAATTATCATTCCTATTTCACTATCTTTAACATATTTGTATTCCTCTCGGACAAGACAAGCTATGCCGCATCTACTGTACATCTGAAATGATGCTTGGTTAACGAGTAACTAGGCTTCTGACCAGGTTGTTTCTTGCATCAGCTGATTGATGTCCAGGTGACAGGTACAGACGCACAACGCACAGCTGAGTGAGTTGACGGCGAAGTGAAGGGCCGGTCTGACTGAGGCGAGGTCTTCTGTTGAAACATGTGAATGTTCATACCGGTGCGTTTAGTGAGTCAGCTATCAAAAATACGTCTCTCTTCGTCACTGATCCGGCCTTCCCGAATCCTTTCCTCAACCTCGGCGAAGGACTTTCCTTCATTTCAGTAGAGTAGACGCATTAGTTTAGAAACGCATTTGCTTCGTTGCTCTGCACTCTCAGCTATAATTACCTAGCGGTAACTGAAATCCGTAACATTCAATGTAAAATAAAATTCACTTAATACATAACTTTATAAAAGTATCTAAATCATCGAGGAAGTCGGAAAATTACTTGGGCAGGATCGCTTTGCTGTAAACTTTGGTTGTCACGATAACACAGTACAGAGGAGAACAGAGAGGCAAAGCAAAGGTCAAGTAAAGTCAGTCTGTCTGTGACAACAATGGTCGAGTGACGTTGCATTTACCATCTATCTACACAGCTGTCAACTACACTGTCCCTATCCGATCTAAAGCAATCATAGCATTCATGTTCCTTCATACCACTGTAAAGGAACATACTTCCGAATGTTACTTCCAAAATCTACTTAATTCATTCGACTTATTGTGTTTTGTGAAATTAAAAGAAAGTTAACATTACAATTTTGGTTTAAAATTATAGTAAATAAATAGTAAATAGTTAAATTTAACGACTTTATTATCAATACAATCGTTCAAAGTGTCTAATGTACAAGCTCTGTATGGCTACTTGAAAGTTCATTTGAATAATTTTAGTACTGAACGTATCCTTGTTCACAGTGCTGTAAATAGTTAGGGTAGAACATTTGGGATTTTCAATAAATAACAATTTATTTTAAAAGTAACAACAACAAAAACTACTAACACGGAGGAGGTTTATTGGTGGTGGTTTTGTCTTCGAAGAAGTGCGTGGTTACTAATCAGATATATTTGTTATGTTTCTTTATCAGAATCTGCATATTTATTTTAAGATTGATTCAAGCATTTTGCAATACCGTTACAAAATGTATTGACCAGTATAACCTTGAACTTGCAATCAATTATCAAAGCTTATCGGATATCTGCTGTATAAATAGTGAATTGTATTGCAGTGCACTCTACAATATCCGCAATTCAAACATTATGTGTATTTCACTCTTTTAAATCACTCGATCTTGACACCATAGACTAACGGACTCTGATAGATTTCTTTTGTCTGTGTTGACACATTGAAAGCAAGGGTTTTGATCACACAGTTAACATATAATATGCATGTAAATGTGGGTAAAAAAAATTTTAACATACTTTTTGGTCAGAGACCGCAACTCAAAATTACTTTTAAGTCCTACACCAACTAATTTACAAACCTCCTACACATAGGCAAATTTGTAGATATGTAATATTTATATTTGTAGCAAAGTGTGTGAGAGCTCATTTAATTGATAATTTGATGGTGATACAAAATTACTGCTTCCGACTAAAATACACGAGTTTTAAATAAACTGGGCGACACAAATAATCTTTTACACATTACATAGTATGTAGCTCAAACCTACCGTCACCAGTCATATTATTGTAAAATCTTAATTAGTTTTTCTTTTTTGTTATAATCATGTTGGTGTATGGTTTAATTACTAACCAACCTATTTCTTCACCAACGCCTTTGAACGTTCAACTATCAGTCAATCTTAGCACACTAACAAATGTCACAATCCTTCACTGTCAACTAACTGAATCAGCCAGGTGTGCAGTGCACAGTAAATACGTATCACTTGTCGATTGACGTGAAATCATTATATGGTTGAGTCCTGTGGCCTGAGGGCAATAATGTATGGTAGGGGGTTAATTGTGTGTTGTATACATCAATGGTTGAAGGTTGGTTGTTGAATACATCAATGATTGTTCGTTGAGAGTTGACCTAAGTTGTAATCCCTTAGCTCAATGAGTATGGACGTAGTCTACAGTAATTAGAAATCAAATGGCACAAGTATGTGCCTTGAGGAAACAGTTAAACACAACTCAATTGGAATTAAAGCAAGCAAATTTTACGGCACAGAGGTGTTTATACTTATACAAGACTGAGAACAAAACTACGAGCCTTTCGTCATGACTGTAACATTGTCTTTGTATTTCTTGTTAAAAACAAAGGACTGAAGGAGTGTACACATTTAATTAGGCCCGTAAAATGGTAAACTAGTATCTAAATTAGATAACTGAATTGTGAAGTAGTAGGTTTTGTTTTATTTATGAGTGCATTTTCTGCGTTCCACTGGTCGTTGGGCTATTAAATAATGGGCCAATCTGGGGAACAGACGGCCCTAGCTTAGGACAAGACACATTCAGCTCTCAACATACGGCAAAACAATCATTACATTCACCATTCATTGCATATTCGCCTAAAAATATTCTCTAAGCGTGATCGGTGTCTTAAATCAAAGTACTAAAGTATCAGCACAATATGTACGAGTATGCCTTTTGTTTTCCTGTTTTACTTGTGCTACGACACTAGAAATACCGATGACGTAGATAACGAATATTTATAATAAACATTTCAAGAAATAGATTACTTTTTGTTGCAAATTCGGTAAAATGGTGACACAGTATTACCGTAAGAACTGTCAAAAAGGCATTTATTGAGCGGCAAGAACAGCTGACTGGTGAGGTTATGTTGTGAGTCAGTAGGTCAGCTGATTGTTTACATCTGTGAGCACTCACCTTGTTGAGGCGAGGGTCTCGCATTTGGTCGAGCCCTCGGATGAGGTTGGTGGACATAGAGCCCTTGTTGCCATCGCTGTACGTCCACTGGCCAAGACGGTCTCGTTCCATGATCTCTGCTAGAGGTTTGCCCGTACTCACTGCTCGCTTCGCACTCACTGTCGGCTGCCGATAGCCGCCATCGCTATTTGTGTCCACGGACCTGCGCACAACACACTACCTCACTTTGCGCACCTTCACAATCACACCACACCACACCGAGCAGTAGTGGGTGATAAGCTATCGTAGCGTGGAGCGGGAATGACATTGTGCTGGACATTGAAATATTTATGCCGGACTTTGATTGTTGATTAGGTGTCTTCTTTTGACAACGATTAATTGTAAAAAATGATATTTTTACAAATTCACAGATAACATTAAATGCGGCATTGTAGTGCAAGACGAACAACTTAGCTTAAGAACGTGATTATACTTAAGACTGTCTGAAAATTATAGTTTATTGTATTAACGGTGAAACCCTAACTTTAAAAATATAAAAATTCCTGATGAAATCAAATCGCTAAGAGGCTCAAGAAACTTTAAATCAAAATTAAAACACTATCTAATTAACCATTCGTTTTACAGTTTAGGTGAGTTTATGGATCCAAATAGTTAAAAATATTATATATTAAGTTTTTTCTTTTAACATGTTTCACATGTTTAGTTGGTTGTTACTGGGGTTTGTATTTTTTCCTTTGTATTTTTTCCTTTGTATTTTTTCCTTTTTCTTTTGTCAACAAAAGTGCAATTTGTAAATTGACAAATAAATTGTTATTGTTATATAAAGTTAAACAGTAAAACCCCAAGGATTCTGAGTAGGCTACGTCATAGCAAAGAAAAAGGACGACAGCTATAGTTATTTTGATATGATACTGTAGATGCGAATTAAATTATGTACCCCTACTCAGTTAGTAAAATAAACCTCCCAGAACAAGCCTGAACAGTGCACACACCAAACAGTATCTTATGAAGAAATAAAAATGGGTTATTGTTTTTGTTCACCTGTAATGCCAAAACTAAGCAAGGTGCACGACAAAAGGCGAGTGGGGTGTTTATCAATATTTGATTTCTTGGGATATGGGCTGATTTGTTTCTAGTAACAGAACAGAACTTAGGTTGTATCGTGGTAATAACAGGACATTAAGTAGAATACAGCCTATTAGTAACTTAATATTCACAAATGTGACAATAAACTACCATATACACTTCATAACAAATTTTACATTTAAATAATATTCACAGTTTTACTTTCAACAATAGTATAACTATGAACAGTTTTAAAATGTCAAATTTATTGATCCACCTCTTTTTTTACCAAGTAGACCTATTCACCTAAGAAAAATCAATACCACTTTATAGTTAAAATTGTTCCATTACATGCATTTGATGAAGCAAGATTCCTCAGGAGAGATGCCATTTCTTCGCATTTCTACAAGCCCAATATATTAACCCACAATTTGAAATGTATTTAAAAACATGAACGACTATAAACACACTTGTTTATTTAGTTTCACACCTGAAATGATTTTCCATCGATGGAAAGTCAATGGTTAAGGTTACATACTCGTATGAACAAAATGTATGTAATGTTGTGTAAAAAATGTATACAAATGTATACAAAAATGTAAGAGTGAAAAAAGGGTGCTACTAATTTCCAGAATACGTAGCCCTTATGGAAAAGTTTATATCTAGCCCTATACAAATCCCATATTATGATATCTGGTCAGATCTGTACAAATATGGCATATCTGCATTTTTTTCTACGGGGAGAAAGAAAATAAAAAGTAAAGGTTAAACTATAGATTATTAATTACTTATACTAATGATTTTTACCGAGTGTAAATAAAATTACACATACAAAGTAAAAATAGGGCGTTGGTGAACAAATAGGTTGGTTGGTAAACCATACACAAACGTGATGATAACTAAAAGAAATACTAATTAAGATTTTACAATAATATGACTGGTGACGGTAAGTTTGAGCTACTTACTATGTAATGTGTCAAAGATTATTTGTTTCGGCCAGTTTATTTAAAACTCGTGTATTTTAGTCGGCATCAGTAATTTCGTATCGCCATCAAATTATTAATTAAATGAGCTCTCACACACTTTGATATCTCTCTATTTCTCTCTGGGAAAATAAAGATAATCAAAACAAACCTTTATTTGCTCAGGAACTTAAGCACGCCATTACATGTGGCAAAAAACCATTGCTGTCAGGATAGGGTCCAGGGCCAGGATTGCTGCTCATTTATGGCCCAGGTTTGGGTCTTACCATGCTGACGGCATGAATATTGAATAGCTCACTTTTCTTAAGCAAATTTGCTAGAAAAACTACTCTGTGTGGCATTCAGCTTAATGTTTACCTACAATATAAACAAAATAGCTGGCAAAGAGAACCAATAAGATATATAAATAATTATAAGCACACTAGAAACAGCTGAGATCGGACCTAGATAGCTGCTACGTCATCACCGTGTCCGGAGTCGACCTTCCTTAATACTATTTTACAGGTTATCCAGAAAGTACGTTACGTTTTCGGTTAACTCCAGGGGCGAAGCAGCGGCCATCTTGATATGTGTTTGTTCCCAGTTCAGTCTGCATCTAGCCGATCGAACTCTCAGGTCTCTGACGTACTTTTTACGTTACGGTGTCGTTGAAATGTCTTTGTCAATTGAAAATCCCGCCACCTTAAGTGCAGTAATAAGGGTTTTGGCTGTAAAAACTGAAACCGATTGGAATTTATCGGCAGCTTTGTGAAGTGTATGGGGACAATACCATCACTGAAGGTGAGGCATCAATGGAGCATCTGCTTTAAAAATGGCCGAACAAATGTGCACGACGAAAGCGGAGTGGAAGACCCATTTGGCGAATGCCGAACTTGCGGAAAAGTTAATGTAATCACAAAACAGCGAATGGGCCCAGCTTTAACGTTTTGGACCATTACCACAAATATGGCGATTCACTTACGCATGATTTTACTTGTGATGAAACAAGGGTGAAACATGTTAACTGTGAGACAAATTGCAGTCAATGCAGTGAAAACACACAAATTTCCCGAAACAAAAAATGCATGCAAACGATGTCGATAAGGAAGATTATGTAGACCGAGTGGGAGTTTTTTCCTCATCCACCATACAGTGCGGATCTTGCACCAAGCGACACCACTTGTTCCCAACGATCAAGAAGTGGCTGGCAATGCACAGCGTTTTGACGATGATGAACGGCTGCAGGAAGAAGTAACAATATGGTTGAAGAACAAGCGGCAGAATTTATGACGAAGGAATTTTAAAGCTCGTCCATGGGTAGGCCTATGATAATTGTCTAAATTTGTATGGCGATTATGTAGAAAAGTAGTATTTTAGTGTGGTTTCAAATGTATATAATAAATCTGTTCCTATTCTTCGTTGAATTTTTATTCCAAAACGTAATTTACTTTCTGGATAGCCCTCGTATTTACTCTGGTATAGGCGCCAAATGTCAAATTTGTACCTTCAGGCTATTAAATGAAAGATTTAACTATATGAAATACTCGGTTTACTTTTAACATGAAAACTATTGTCACATTGGAGAATACAACAAAACTTTACATAAACAAACTCATCTCTTATTATTTATGCAATAATGGATCAGCTGTCATATTAGAAAAACATGAATCAAAACCCCAACTTTGCAAAACAAAGTAAACATAAATAATTATCAATTTAAAAGTTGTACTATATGCAACATTCTCCACCCACTAACAAATCAAAAATTTATTAAAACCCAGGCTGACACGCAGCTAAGCCCTAAAGCGCAACTTGTATGAGTGAATAGAATTTTCTTTGCAATTTGTTATTCTTATTCGCTCTGTTCACAGCTCGCTTTGACCGTTCGACGGTTCGACAGTAAGGGTAGGTCATTTAAACTCTGCCCCTGTGTATAAATATACTTATATACATATGTGTATAAAGCGGGTTGAAACAATTTCAAAATGTGTTCTGTGGGTTTAGGATCGTATGTACCTCCATGCTGATAGCATGAACTTTCCCAAAGGAAATTCGATGACAATGTTCTAAATCCCTTGTGGCTATATATAGAAAACTGTATGCACCCTAACAGCTGCTTTAGACACATGTATTGACAGTACTAAAGTGTCACTTTTTCACCCATCAGGTAAATAAAGTATTGTTTTGATGATATTTTACTCCCCCTAGGGAGAAAAAAGATCATTTCAAAGTGCTGGTTCAACGAGTTTGTTTTGAATTTTAACACTGACAAGTAAATCAGTGTAACAGCTGTTTTCACAATACGTAATACAATCTATACTGCTGAGTTCAAAACAATGTTTTGTCATTCTGCTCTGAAACAGCTGCTTTAGACACATGTATTGACAGTGCTAAAGTGTCACTTTTACACCCAAGTAAAGTACACCCAAGTATTGTTTTGATGATATGTTTCTCCTTAGGAAGAAAAAAAGATAATTTTAATGATCTTTGTGGCATGAACATCAGCTGGCTCAACGAGTTTGTTTTGAAATTTAACACTGACGTATAGTAAATCAGTAACAGCTGTTTATTCAAAACATTATAATTCAGACTGCTGGGCTCAAAACAAGGTTTACTTAATTATTAATAGTTTATAATATTAAAACATTTATTGACATTTCTTTCTCATTACTATTTGCATCATGATAAAAAAAAATATCGTCATTACCGGCCCTAGTAATGATAGACCTCGGTCATTTAACGTCCCGGCTGCGGCTCGGGCGTTAACTTGACCTCGAGTCGAAAGTGTCACTTTAGGACCTATGATGAAATAATTATACTATTTTACGCCGTTTTGAAACAATTTTATGGTATATTCATAATGTTTCGTATATTGACGTATAACACATAATTATTAAATATTTAATACATATCCATTTTAAATGTCATCAAAATAAGATATTTACGGTTTTAATACCATTAAACCTTTTTCGCAGAAAAGTCCCCTCAAACGGGTAAATCCGGTAGTCCGATTTTGCTGCTGGTTACTATCTTGACCCAAATATTTACAAAGGGAACTTTTGTACTACATTTGGTGAAAATCGGACAAAAATGTGACCTGTAGAGATGATACACATACATATGTACATAAAGTGTGAAAGAATGCTCAAAACGTGTTCTGGGTGTCTGAATTATGCTCATTCCATGGTCTCGGACCTTGGTCTAACCATGCTGACGGCTTGAATATATGGTTTTTTCCAAAGGAAATTCGATAAAAATCGAAGTTTCTCAGCGAATTTTAAGGCGAAGGCTTAGGTTGGCGAGACATTTGAAACTAATGTGAACAGTTTTATGGATGTAGCCTAATAATTGCCTATAAATAAACATCTTGTTCTCATTTATAGTGATACTTCCATAAAACATTTCATATTTCTCAGCCAAGTTTTCGATTTATTTCACTATTTCTACTGTTTTGTAGTTTTTCGAAATTGGACTCATTAAGATGTGTTTTACAGTCTCAAATTACAGCTATAGTTTTTCACGGTACAAAGTTTACTTGATGCACATTTCCTCAGGCTCAGGGTCGGAAGTTAAAAATCTTTGTTTATACATTCTTTTTAGCAACCTACAAAGGTCTTACTTTTGAATTTATCGTTCCATAATACTCTTCACTCATTTTTTCAGTTGTACAGAACCTATATGATAAATACTCTGTGTATAGAACCTACTCAGTAATTTGGTAAACAAATTGAGTTTGTTACTAGTGTCCTGAAGTTTCTTTTGACGTACTTTTCGTTATCCACCTGCCACCCAAAACCGATTTTTTAATCGAAACCCCCTGATGACACCTTTTGAAAGAGTATAAAAACACAAACTCATTGATACCATTAAACAAAATTTACTGCAACAACACGGTGGCTCAAAAAGTTGTTCATTTTTTTAAACAGATAAATAGACGCTGTCGCTATGTTTTTCAAATTTAAATCAGATTTAGTTTTATATTAAAGTTTTAAAATGATATGTTACAAGATAAATTTTCAAACTTGTGAAAATTGACAAATTTTGAAAAAAGGGCAGTTTTAAAGTTGCAAAATTTTCTTGTAACATATAATTTTAAAGCGTTGAGTAAACAAAACTAAATCTGTAATTTGTTTTCAAAGTTTTGAAAATATAGCGACAGCGTCCATTTTTCTGCTTAAAAATAAAAAAGGTTTTAAGCCGCCATTTTGTACAGGAACGTGTTAATTTTATTGTATCAGTGAGTTTGTTTTTTATACCCTTCAAATAAAAATGTAACAAGGGGTTCTGTATTAAAACAAATCATGCCCGGTTTTTTTTTTTAACGAAAAGTACGTCAACCAGGACCCTATAAAAACATTCCTTAAAGGGTTTTTCAAAACTTTTCCCCTTTCAAAAGTTTGTGTGGGGAGACATATAAAACTCACCCTGTATACAGTAATACATAAAAAACATAACCTAAAGGTGAATAATTAGCATTTATACAACGATTATTTGTACAAATTTATATTTTGATGAGCAGTATGCTAGTGCTTCGTCAGGTGACCGAATAAAATGATAAGGTCAATACTTTGAGTAACACTATCATTGACATTCTGGTTTTGCTTGGTAATTTATTGTAGTAAGAATGGCAGAAACGTCAGTTTACAACAAATAAAATAAAACTCGGCTATATGAGCAACGCTGCCTGAAAAGGATGTACTGTATTTAAAAACTAAAAAGAAGTTGGAAGGCACAAGCTGCATTACTGTTATAATTAAACTCGTCTAGCACTTGTGTTTAATTTTGCACTTTCATAGCTATTTTGGGGTGAAGGCGAGGAGGGGATATAGCATACGGCATTTTATTTAGTACGCAATATGTTCGCGCAATTATTGCGAGCCTACTATTCGCGGAACTGGCTGTCGTAGAATGCCTTCAAATTTTAGAAAGTTTGCAAGTTTTCACCACAGGAGTAAAATTGGTCTTGCCAAGTATGAAGGCAACTTATTTTCAATGTGTGTTTAAAATTTAACAAATAAAGCCAAACTAGTGCTATTTTCAGGAACACGATATTAGGTTTCATACATTAATTTGCACTTAATGTGCTACTATCATATCAATGTGTTACTACTAGTGTTATGAGTATTACTTCATCAGTAGACATCCAAATTCCAATTATTCAAACTTCAATCACTCTGGTCTTTAATGATCTTACTAAACAATTGGGCAAAATCCTTTTAAAAGTAAAACAGTAATAATATAGAATTAACTGTATGTTTCTTTATTTTTATAAAACCAACCCTAACAAGGCTCAACAGTAAATTCTAAAGAATGATGTTGATTTGAATAAATTACCTTTAACAATGGTGTATCTCACTATAATAGGGTGATATTTTGTCTAGATATAGTTTGAGTTCTACTGTATATACGAGAAGTATATACTGTATTTCTCGTACATACCTTAACTCTAAGGTCACACCTGGGTTTGGATTGCTTAATAAAGACCATGTATAAAAATAAAATAGTCTAAATGCACTGCCAATACACAAGTTAGTAATAAATAAAGCACCATAATGTTTCAAAAGAAAAGTTTCTTACCGTACTATAATATATTTTACAATTCATAACTGTATAATGCACATACCCCAGAAAAGCAGAAATAGCTCTCTTGGCAACTTGAAGAGTGAAACGTTGACTACCTCCAGGTTTCAGAAGTTTGGGACAACCACTCCACAATTCTGACGGCATTTTGGTTCAACCCTATAACCAAGGTAAGGAGGTTAGAGAATATTAGTCCGTCTGATGTTGAATAGTTCTTTATGTACAAACATTATTCTATTTCTTAGAGGTGAAAATATGAGGCATGCAATATAGTATACTACTATACATTTACTGATTTCAAAATTTGAGGAATATTAATTCCCAGATAAAAATTGTCAATAATGGTCTCAAGAGACTTTGTGACATCTTGATAAATGACTTATATGAGAATAAAGCCATCTACATCAATATGAAGTAACATAATTAACAAATCAACAACCCTCCAGAACAGTGAGAACACCTACGCACACATGAGGAGCTAGATTTTAAACATCCATTTGGCAATGCGGCTGGTGGTAACATAAGTCTTCACTGTAGAAGAATTATTTTCAATAACTGTGACTACCTAACTTTGTTTTCCAATTAAAAACTAACTTATTCTCAAATGAATACTGAACGATAATGCAAAATCCTTTTAAAAGTAAAACAGTAATAATATAGAATTTCCTGTATGTTTCTTTATTTTTATAAAACCAACCCTAACAAGGCTCAACAGTAAATCCTAAAATGATGTTGATTTGAATAAATTACCTTTAACAATGGTGTATCTCACTATAATAGGGGTGATATATTTGTCTAGATATAGTTTGAGTTCTACTATATACGAGTAGCATTGTATTTCTCAACATACCTTAACTCTAAGGTCACACCTGGGTTTGGATTGCTTAATAAAGACCATGTATAAAATAAATAGTCAAATGCACCAATACACATGTTAGTAATAAATAAAGCACCATAATGTTTCAAAAGAAAAGTTTCTTACCGCACTATAATATATTTTACAATTCATAACTGTATAGCACATACCCAGAAAAGCAGAAATAGCTCTTGGCAACTTGAAGAGTGAAACGTTGACTACCCCAGGTTTTTCAGAAGTTTGGGACAACCACTCCACCCTGACGGCATTTTGGTTCAACCCTATAACCAAGGAAGGAGGTTAGAGAATATTAATAGTCCGTCTGATGTTGAATAGTTCTTATGTACAAACATTATTCTATTTCTTAGAGGTGAAAATATGAGGCATGCAATATAGTATACTACTATACTTACTGATTTCAAAATTTGAGGAATATTAATTCCCAGATAAAATTGTCAATAATGGTCTCAAGAGACTTTGTATCTTGATAAATGACTTATATGAGAATAAAGCCATCTACATCAATATGAAGTAACATAATTAACAAATCATAACCCTCCAGAACAGTGAGAACACCTACAACATGAGGAGCTAGATTTTAAACATCCATTTGGCAATGCTGTGCTGGTAACATAAGTCTTCACTGTAGAAGAATTGTTTTCAATAACTGTGACTACCTAACTTTGTTTTCCAATTAAAAACTAACTTATTCTCAAATGAATACTGAACGAGCTTAGCTAGCAATGTTAAAAACTGTTGGCGCCATTGGACCATTTCTCAAAAAAATTGTATTATGAAAGTTATTCATTTGACCATTTTAGTCATCAAAAACACTTATGCTAAATATTGAAAATGAGTGCTCGGATAACATTAAAACATTCACTGTGATGGCAAATAACACTTGAAAATTACTTTTGTTTCCATGTAAATGCAAAGTGCCTATAGACACCCAACACGGGACGCAGTGTAAGTTTTCATGAAACCGAGTGTTGTTTTCTAATTATTGAGACTTTTTTATTCAGAACATTACTTTTTCTCTCATTGAAGACTTTTTAGTAATTACTGACTACTTGTGAGTCTATGGGTGGCAAAGGTGCTCACTACGGCAAAAGATTTTAACATTTAATATTGTAGCAAAATTTGTTACTCACTCCTAATAAAACTAAATACATTAATTTTGCTCTTAGACCAAATAAATCAATTACTTTGGACACCAATATTTGTATAAATGAACATGTATTAAATGAAATTAACGAAGTTAAATTTTTAAGACTAATAGCTAGTTGATAGACAACTTAACTGGAATTCTCATGTTGATCATATCTGTAGTAAATTGGCTTCAGGATTATTTGCATTGCCAAGGTTATCACTAATATGTGATACAAACACACTTAAATCAGTTTACTTCTCCCTTATGCATTCACATATTATGCATTCACATATTATATTTTGTTTGGTATTATTTTATACGGCAGTACTTCAATTATAAATTTACATAAAATATTAGTTTTTCAGAAGCATGCTATTAGGATTATATCAAACTTGGAATGACTTGAGTCGGCTATGGAAAGTGTTTCTAAATTAAAAATACTTACAGTTTTTAGTTTGTATATTTTTGAACTGGTTTTGTTTATTAAACGTAATTTTGATTCAGTTTGTATATTAGGTGATCATAGTTATAATACTAGATTTAAGAAACAACCTTATTTTGTAAAACATTATTTAAGTCTTTGAAAAAAAACCAGCTACGCTGGCATTAAATTATATAATAGCTTGTCCTCAGAAAAAAATGTAACAGATTTTGACCAATTCAAACAAATTAAAACTGTACTTGTTATCTAAGCCGCTGTACTCACTTAACAAATTTTGTACTCTTGATTCATTTGATACAAATAGTTGAATTGTATGTATTTAATTATTATTGTTTTCTTGTATATTCCAGTTGTTAAATACTGTTTTCTGATTTAATAAAAACTGTTTTATCGTTATGTTAATTTATCATTAGCAGAAATGAGCAAAATGACAAATAGTACATTTCATCACTATTTGTATCACTGATTTACTATACGTCAGTGTTAAATTTCAAAACAATCAAAACAAACTCGTTGAACCAGCTGATGTCCATGACACAAAAATCTTTAAAATGATCTTGTTCTCCCTAGGGTCATCAAAATATTATTTTATTTACATGGGTGTAAAAGTGACACTTTAACACTGTCAATACATGGGCTAAAGCAGCTGTTTTCAGAGCAGAATGACAAAAAATAATGTTTTTCATTTCCCAGGTAAATAAAGTATTATTTTGATGAAGTTTTTCTCCCTAGGGAGAAAAATATAATTTCAATGATCTTTTTATGGCATGGACATCAGCTGGTTTAACGAGCTTGTTTGGATTGTTTTGAATTTTAACACTGTCTTATAGTAAATCAGTGTAACAGCTGTTTCTTTAAAACATTACAATTTAGACTGCTGAGTTCAAAACAATGTTTTATTTAATTAATTCTTTAAAATATTAAAACATTTATTGAAATTTATTTCATTATTATTTGCATCATGACAAAAAGTATCGTTCATCACTCGGGCCGATCGTCATGTATCATCCGAGGCGAAGCCAAAATTAACTTGACCTTGTGTTAAAAAGTGTCACTTTAGGACCTAGTGATGAAATATACAAAAAGACAAACAAGACAAAAAGAAAAACAAACAATATACAATTATTACTTAACACAAAATTATTAACAACAACAACAAAAACTAATATACTGAAGTAAAGCCTGTATCAAATTAATGTTGTAAATTTGGGCTTAATATTGAGTTCAGAGTTAAATAAGTTGATATTAAATTAGTTACCTGAAAACTTAATCGGTCTGAAATATCCTGTAGTAAATAAAGGCCTGATAGTGATATTATGAATGGTGTTTTCCCCCGATTCCACTGTATTATGTTAACAAAGTTGTGTCTTACAGAAATAACTATTGTTTGAAGAGAATAGAGATGCATCAGTTGCCAATCCTTGACCTTTTGTGGTTATCAAATGCAGAAAACAAAATACGTTATCAACTTTCTCAGTTGATAATCAATCTGTAAATGTCATTTGCCGGCAACTAATTTTCTTATTAAAACCGCCATCAAAAAGATTTACAATTTAGCTAATAGTTTTATGGTAGAAAGTCTCAAAAAAACCAGATCAAACTTTATTTGCTATATAAAATTGTATTATAGTATATATTATATATAACTAGGGTCAAAAATACTAAAACATGATTGAGGCAAGATCACAATTAGTTGTATTAGTTGTAAATTATTAGTTTGTTGTAGTAGCTGAATCATCAGAGGGTTATGTGGACAGCGTCAAGTTTCTAGGAATCTTTCTCGACAAGACACTTTCTAGGAGTCCACATGTTGACCACATTTTATCTAAACTTTCCAGGGTAATTTTTCTAATCAATCAACTGTCTCAGTTTATAGATCAAAATTATATTAAAGCTGCATATTTTTAATCAATATTTAGATACTGCATCATTTTCTCTGACAACTGTAGTAGAATAGGGGAAGTTTTAATATTGCAAAAAGGCAATTAGGATAATGTCACATTCGCCTTTATCAGAGAATTGTAGACCTCTTTTTACTAAATTACAAATACCCACAGTCATCAACATTTATATTTATGATTTGCTTTTGTACATCTTCAAAAAGCCACAGTCAATCAAACACAGATCTCATGAGTACAACACTAGGAATAAACATACTGCAACCATAGTAGATAACCAAAGCTACAAATAGTCATATTGTCATATCATTAAAAATTTACAATAAAATAATAGACCTGATAGCTAAATATCCAGTAAATTCATTTAAAACTAAATTCTATAATTGGCTTTTAAATAACCCTTTTTATTCCTTAAATGAGTTTTTTTGAGTATCAGATATTAATTTTTAGTACTTTCAACCTAGTGTCTCGTCATGGGATCTTTTTCTAATGAATGTATAATTTATTTACTTGTACAATTCTTAATCCTAGTTGGTTGTTACTTGTTAGTATAAAAATTAGACGTAAGGTATCTGACTTTAACCGTCTTGGCTGTAATTTGACTTTGTCAATGCTCTGAAAGTTTTACGACAATAAACGATTATTTTTTTATTTATTGTAGTGTATGCTGGGACCTAATATCATGTGGCAGAGGAGTTTTTCTATCAACTACTCATACCACGTGCTGCAAAAAGAATGGTCACATTTAAAAGGAATATAACCCCATCAATTTTTAAATAATTGTTTCTACAACAATGTTATTGAATTCTCCAAAGTGCCAATTTTAAGAAATATAATTATATAAGTCAATAAAAAAATAATATACGGAAAAAAAATTCTCAAAGAGGCGTCATTCTTCCAACATATATACTGCAGAAGTCTTTCCTCAAAATTCTCCTTCACTTTTGCACTATTTTTCACAAATTTTCTGAATTGCCTATAACATAATTTTAACTATTGATCTGTCTGAAAAGTCAACCAATAATACTGAGGCTTACAGGCTGATAGCTTAGAGCAGAGGATTGGCTGCTCCTCTGACAGAATTGGGCCGGATCTCGGTAACCAAGTCTAGGAGGTTAGACTCAGAACCGAGAATCAAACGGAATCTCGAGCCACGTCGGTTCTTCATGTCTGAGTTGGATGTTGAAGTTCCGAGTCGGATCTGATGTGTAGGATGTCTAAATAACTTACTCGAAGCATTCTAGTTTTAGTTGTGTTTGCTGAATAGTTTCAGTGAGTAATAATAAAGATGTTTTATACAAAATTGCAAACATAACTAAAGTAAGAGTGTAGAGGAAAAATGTTTTTTCTGACACCTCAAGTAATTGTTGATTTTATTTACTTGAATGTTAACTCATAGTTCTTCTCAAAATATTTCTTGTGCATGAACTTTTATTCTTTGCTCTATTGGGAACAATGTGGACATGATTTAAAGTTTCTATCTGCAATATTTCTTTGGAAACTCATTATTTCTCAATACACTGCTTTCTCAAAAATTATTTGTTTCAGAATTTGGTGATAGGATGGTGACAATGGATTTATTATGAGATTTTTAGTTGGCATCTCATCTTCTAAAAGTATTGTAAATACTCGAAATATACCCTAATACGTTTTCTCTCTGAAAAGTGAGTTAAACATTTTTTAGAAGATGAGATGCCAACTAAAAATCTTATTATTTATGTTGGTAAATTAACTAAATTTAATATGTGTTGTTTAATATTGTAAGTTAAAATGTAATTGTCAAAGTTATTAATTAAGTGGTATTGTTTGCCGATGGGCCCTATGCCATAATCCTCTTGCTTCAGTTTACACACAGTACTATACATAATACAGAGCTTTCCTATACCGCTGACAAAAGTTGTTTAAGGTTGGTGACAATCGGTTTTTCTACACTCTTTCCTACACGATTCTAGTTATTTTTATCTTTCACATTGTCCAGGTTTTCTCGTGTTTGTTTACAAATATTGTTTTGATTTATTTACTGATTTGTTAACAATACCCAAAGTCAGTTATTGGTTCAGAGTCTATTGAGTTGGATGTCAGATCTTGGTTCCGACATAAGAGTCAATAGACTTGATCGGCCGAGTCTATTGACAATGTCTGTTCTTTTCCAAGTCTGTTTTCAATTGATCCTAATTTAAGTCAAAGTTGTGTCAAAGTTCTGGATCTGACCCATTACCCTCCTGGGTGCCAAGATTTCCTGCATGTCCGTCTATGTGAATATGCTCAGTGAACAAGTAAGTAGTTCAAACAAAAATCATCTCATTCAGATTTAGAATTAGGTGGGGATGGAAAGAAAAACGAGCTTAAACACCAAGTGTTTTAATTAAACATCCTGCAACATTCACAATGATCACAATATTACCATACAATACACTTTTAGTGCTTCCTTAGTCCTCAACTGAACAACAACAATCTCCTTGTGTTACCATCATTCAGAAGTATATTAATTAACATAACTAATAATTAAATTGAAATAAATAAATAAAGCATAATGACATTAATAGTTTGAGTTATATCACATATTGATTATTTTAGAGACAAATTGAAAGATAACAATATTTCACCGGTAATAATTATTGAATCTTAGGCTTTGCTAAAATTATATTGGACTGATCATAATACTGGTTGTCAAACTAATACAGTGAAAGTGTGATATAAGTACACATTGTACATCAGATCTGCAAGAATTATAGAGGGTGGTGTAATACTTGAAACTTAATACTTTTGTCTTTTTTTAAAGCTCAATTATTATGCTTTTCAGCTTAGGAACAAGCTAAGATTAAATTACATCTCCTCCTGTTCTAACTTGTACTTTTTATCACATGTTTGGATAACTCTCTTATACCATTTGAAATGGTCAAAATAATAATACTTGAAAATACTTGTCTTACAACTAAAATAAGCTTTAAAAGAACATTTACATACAATTTTTACTAAAACATTCATTAGTAAAATTAATTAAAAATCAATCAATCAGATTAAAAACAAAATGAACAGGAAAATTATGTTGTGGATATTGGTTTTTATTATACATTTCAATAAGCCAAATGGACCTAAATTGAATTGCATTAGTTAAATAATAAATTAAACAATATTACACTGTGGCAAGATACATTTTGAAAATGTATATTTAACGTAAAACAGAATCATAAAATATATGCAGCGGTAAAATCTTTTTATCAGCGCAAAACATTGAGAAACAAATAATGGTTAATTTATAGACATTGAAAAAGAATACTTTTTAAGGTATTGAACATTGTTATGAAGTACAATGTTACAAACTAATGAAATAAGAAAAGGTGCATTGTTTTTTAATATTGCTCGGCAGCACTTTTTAAGAAGTAAAAGTAGTTAATTCCTACAATCAGCACTAAATGCAACCTTGTTCCTTGGATGAAAGCCACATGACTAGAGATGTTGCGAAGTGGAGTGTTTATTTGGCTTTCAGTTTGAGGTGGTCGCCCTGCAGTTCGTGCACCTGGGACACCTTGTCATCCTTCTCCATGGCTTCCTCGGGCCACTCGTACGTGGCCGGCAATGGACAGTCGTAGTTGTAGTCGTACATCTGCTCTTCAATAAACGTGCGCTTGTCCATTGGTTCTGGATATGTGGATGCGATTCCTGACCAATAACAAATTTGTAAATATTCTGGTTGTCGGCGGCTTTATATTCAAATTTGGTATTATCATTTCAAACTACTCTAAGCTAGAGTATATGTGTTGTACTTGTTTCTACGTTTGCTACAATGCTCAACTTCCGTGCAAACCTGAGAGCTAACAATATTTGACCACAGACCGGTACCTGGCTAGACCCTCCTTTTACATTACGTACAGCTAAAAACTCTGTACAAATCACACTAAATTTGACTATGGAAGCCTAGACTAATGTGTCTGTTGCCAATGATTTGTTGAGCAGTACTATCTAATTTGAAATCAGACTTTATACTAAAGCCTTTGTAACTCTAGTGATTAAACCTGTAAAGTTAAAAATTAGAATGATCCGTTCTTCAAATCAGAGATTGGGCTGGTATATATTAATAACACAATTTGAAGTATTTTAATGGTAATCACAATTAGTTCAAAGTGTATGAATGATCCCACATTATTAAGGTCTTGTGGACTTCTGGTCCTTAAGAAAGAAAATTTGAAAAGTTATCAATTAGTAACTTTTGTTATTACTTTTACTTGATTATTTTTAACATTTGTATATACATTCTATATTTTATAACCATGAAATAATTTGCTTTGTTTGAAAAAAAGTAAAATCTAATTTACACTGGTTTACCTTTTTCATATGCATAAATAGCAATCCTGGTGGCGATCTGCATTGAACACTCTCTGATTTTACTTAGAGGAGGGTAAAGGCTTCCCCTTTCAATATCTTCTTCTTTGACGTAGTCTGCGATTGTCTAGAAAAATGTTATGTTGGTAAGACTACTAGAAGAAAGAAGTAAAAAAAAATAGGTTTATCATCCTTTCTCTTCATGGCTGGGAAAGAAGCCACATTCAATCCCTCATCAAGTTTTACTCTTGTTGGATATTACATCACTGTAATTTGTCAAATTTTGTTTTCAAGTTGTTAAAATACTAAAAAATTAAAGCAAAATACTACATTTTTTGCCTCCATAAACCTATTTCTTTACAACTTCTATAACACTATTCTTCAATTTGCATGGCGAAGTAAAAAACATCAACACACTAGTTACTTTATTTTACTTATCACTTCATGCATTTGTAAATAAGTTTAATTCAAAGCGTTTGTCGCTCGTCTGAATAGCGCTTGTTGAATTGTCCGTGTGTGTGTCTTTCTCTGACGATTATAGAAATATACTCTGGGCTCAGGAACTTTCAACTCGGTTGTCAGTGTGTTATTTGCTATAGTTTTATGTGAGTGTAGTTCGACATAATTATGTTTTCACCAGTGCAATATTAGTGATTTTTCATGTTAAGACTTCATCTTAGTCGGTAGCCTACTTTGATATTACAGTAATTTCGGCGTCAGAATGTTAAAAACATTTTACTAAAGACCTGAACAACCAAAACTATGCTAAATAAAACCTGTGCTAACAACTACTTTCCATAAAATATTGTTCAACATGTATATCAGTTTTTAAACAATTCATACAAACTATAAACTAGTCTCTTTGCTGTACAAATAACGTTCATTAACTAGAATAGCTTTCAAAACAATACAACATAGTATTACTTTGTATCCGAGGCCGATCATTTTTTCTAACTTAATATCAACTAACTAAATTATTTTTTAATTTTTAAAATAATACATGTTATTTTGTTTACAATGAAATTGTGGCATTGAAATGAATGATTTAGGAACAGAAAACCCCTTGCATTTACAATTGGCAGTGTACACAGCAGAGTAAATTTAAATTTGGCTTTGAATTTGGGATTCAAGATTCGAAGAGGTAAAAATCAAATTTGAATTTGATTCAACAATTTTCCAGATTTGACCCATCAATAATATTTATGTAATTTTTAAATACACATTAAGTGGTTGCCAACATGTATGGTAACTTACTTATGTAATAAAACACAAAATAAGACAAACTGTAGTACTAATTAGTAATTTCCAAGAAATTTAAAAGTAATTTTGAATTATTTTCAAGTTACCTGAGCAGCAATGAGGAACAGTTCCTCGGTGATATGGTGAATGCCGGTTGCGATGACTCCGAGAGCCACACCAGAAAAATGTAGGCTGTTACCTTGTCCAGGACAGAATGTCTTACCATTGAACTCCACTGGTGGGAATGGAGAGCCACTGGAGAATATAACTCGGCCCTGAACAATTTAATTAAATGTCATTTTAACAATCTCCAATGGTATTAACTCTCTTGTAATCCAAAAACCATGTTTCCTCTATCAAAAATACAACTATGCAAAAATAGCATGTTAGTTTAACTTACATCTTATACAGTCTTGTGTGATGCATAATAACTTTCATAAGTTAAAGTTGTAGTAACTAAACTACCTTAAACTATATACTAACAACTAAAACAAACGTATTCTCATAAATATAAAATGTATCTATTGTTTCTAGACTACCATTGTGAGAGTAAAAGCTGGATTTTGTAATTGAAAGAAAAAAAACTTAAGTGTAAACATTAAGTTACTAGATCAGTGTTATTAGAGCTAAAAGGAGCAGAAATTTGGGTCCATCGGAACAGGAGGGATTTGAACGGAAAAGCAGAAAATAAACATATTAAAGAAATATTAACTAAAATTGAGTTTCTTCAATCAAATTATTTTGTTTATGATCAATCGGTTGTTTGTAGCTCACAACACTGTGCAGTTTTAAAATACACATTAAGTGGTTGCCAACATGTATGGTAACTTACTTATGTAATAAAACACAAAATAAGACAAACTGTAGTACTAATTAGTAATTTCCAAGAAATTTAAAAGTAATTTTGAATTATTTTCAAGTTACCTGAGCAGCAATGAGGAACAGTTCCTCGGTGATATGGTGAATGCCGGTTGCCATGACTCCGAGAGCCACACCAGGGAAAATGTAGGCGTTGTTACCTTGTCCAGGACAGAATGTCTTACCATTGAACTCCACTGGTGGGAATGGAGAGCCACTGGAGAATATAACTCGGCCCTGAACAATTTAATTAAATGTCATTTTAACAATCTCCAATGGTATTAACTCTCTTGTAATCCAAAAACCATGTTTCCTCTATCAAAAATACAACTATGCAAAAATAGCATGTTAGTTTAACTTACATCTTATACAGTCTTGTGTGATGCATAATAACTTTCACAAGTAAGTTGAGATAAGTTGTAGTAACTAAACTACTTTAAACTATATACTATCAACTAAAACAAACGTATTCTCATAAATATAAAATGTATGTCTATTATTTCTAGACTATCCATTGTGAGAATAAAAGCTGGATTTTGTACTTGGAAAGAAAAAACTTATGTGTAAACATCATTTGGTTACTAGATCTAGTACATAGAGCTGCAAAGGGAGCAGAATTTTGGGTCCGGACGGAACGGAGGATTTGCAAAATATCCTGGATTTGAACGGAAAAGCAGGAAAATAAACTATAAAAGAAATATTAACTAAAATTGAGTTTCTTCAATCAAATTATTTTGTTTATGATCAATCGGTTGTTTGTAGCTCACAACACCGTGTAGTTTTAAAATCATGCTCAAAGTACATCACAACTATTACATAACCCACTCACCCTCACCCATGTACAATGAATAACTCTGACTCACATAGCCCCAGACATTGCAAAACAGAGAGTCTGAGCGAATCACAAAAGGATTGTAACGTTCTAAATTTTAGGGTGAATTTTGGCTATTCCGCTCGAAAGTTAACCGAAGACCATATAAACAACCTCGAATGAAAGAATGCAAGCACCTGACATGTTAACATCGGTCACTGATTATATGCAAGGCTTTATTGTTGTCCGCACCGCAGATAACTCCACGGTAGATAGTGTGGTACTCTGTGATGAGGGGTGAAGGCTAGAAAGGGAAGACAGGTAGAAAGGACAAGGAAAGTGAAAAGGCGGCAGAGAGGGAAGACAACAGCCATGCAAAATGGAGGGAAGGCAGGTGTGTTGTGTCAGTGTGGAATAGCCTGCATCCTTATCAGCTGGCTACTACATCATTAGCTGTTGCTAGGCAGCCACATAGGGGTGGGATTACATAACCAATCACAGCACTTTTACTGTATGCATGTGATACAGTGGCATCGGGATTTGAGGAGTGAAGTGTGTTTGTTATTTCCTTATCTCATCTCCATTTACTCAATGATGAATTTCAGATGACAAATGATGTTTTTAGAGTTTTTATTCTAGTTTTGAATTACAGTAAATTGCAAAGGTTTTAGAACAATAAAAATACGATATTGCAAGCTGGAAGGATCTAGTACAAGTATAAAATGGATGTTTGGTTCTTGTCTGAGACCAAGTATCAGCCAACCTCACAATGGCTGCCTGCCTCCATTTAAAAATGCACTCAGAACAGTGCTTAGGGGAGAGAGTTGTTTACTTAGAACTGCTCAGCCATAGTTCCTTATCTCATCTCACCAGAAGTACACCACGACAACAACAATACTTGGAAGTACAGGTGGAAAACACTTCCGTTTGAAATGGTACTGTGGGAGGGATCAGAAAATGACCTCAATCCCAACTCCACCTGAAATCCGATCCTGCACAGCTCTAAGTGTTATATTGTGTAGATAGATTGTTATCTAGGTATATTGATCGCCATTTTAAGCCTGCGGTACATTCCAAAGGGCTCTGTTAATTAACGGCGGCGAGTGACTTTTAAGTAAGCGATATGTTCCGATCTGCCACTATGACGCGGTATGTTTCGATAAGCCCATTTACTCCAGCGGTGCATTCGAGCTGTTAGTACTAGTACACCTAACACTTTTGCTAAAGCATTAATTTGATCAGCTTTAGGCCAGGATATGTTCCCTTTGCCTTTACGCCAAAGGTATGTTTTGATGTATTTAAGCCTGCGATTTTTCATTCCTAGAGCTGTTAATTACTAGCGTTTTCGAACTGTACATGTGATATTTCGATCACCTTTTGCATGCAGTTTTCCCGGTCAGCCATTCAAACATGCGGTACATTCAAACTGTAAATTACCAGTGATGCCGGTGATGATTTTGCATACGATAAGTTCGAAGGGCCATTTATTGCACCCGGCTTTCCAATTTATGTTACACTCGAAATTTCGACCGACTTTTGCATGTGATGCTTATAAGGCAGTTTGTGAAGCTTAGATGTCGCTATAACTTTCATAATGTGTTCAAACCCTTGCATTTCTGCATAGGCTGATAAATTCGAGGGGCTTGTACCGATTCCGGTCGCTGTACACTTCATAATGGTTCGACCGCCTTTTACCGCTTTGCGATACGTTCCGCCGTTTATTGCAGCTTACCGGTCGCTTACACTGTAATGCATTCCGACCCGTAACTGCGCGCCAGCGATAGTTCGAGAGCTTGTACAAATTGTCGAGGCCTTTTGCAACTGGGTGCGATCTTAGAGCTTTTTTAAACCTGAAGCATTCAAAGCGTTATTGACATAATACTTACCATTGCCATTTGCGCATAATACGATCCGGTAATATTCTTTTTGCGCCCTTGATTTCCGACTGTTCTTAAAAGGTTAATTTCGAGATCTGTTACGTACCCAGCATGTTTGGATCGTCCTTTTAAGCTGCATACAATCTGAAATGTTTCCGAATACTGTAGGTTGGCCAGCGTTTGATACCGCATGCTTATGATTATTTAGAGTCCATTTTCGAAATGCGTTTAGATCAATGGAGCGTTACTATGCCGTTTACATTTGGTGTTAAGCGAGAACGTTTAAAATCTGCAATAAATTCCGGTAAAATTTTTATACCGCCAATACGCGTTTTGGAGGTTATTTCTCGCCACCAGTGATCCGGGACCTAATTATGCCAGCGAGATTTAAGGGCCGATTTTTCAGTCACACTCAGAATTCACGCCTTATTACCGGTTTTAAGGTGCCATAATTGATTTTTCCGGTCTGTGGCCACATGTCCCTTATCCGGCATTTTGATATCCAAGCTTCCTGATACCGATAGGCATGTGGTGAGATGGTACTGTATTATTCAATTTTCTAAAATAAATGCACAATTGAGGAGCTCACACATCAGTGTTGAGTGTAAGCCTACTTTCGACGGTGGTCAGCTTTGCTTGTTGTTGGATTACTGAGGGCGAAGATGATTGGTGTTAGTTGATTGTTGTTAGCATCTCATGGAACTTCCTGAAGTCAATGAAAGCCCTTGCAACAGAAGCCTGGTAAGCAAATACAATACTTTGTTAAAATTCAAAAATACAACGGTAGGCAAAACATTTTGTTTTTGTTTAAATAACAAAAAGTTTAATATAAAATAATATTATAACTTTTATGAAACATTGACTCACTTTGTGTTTACTAGGAATTGAAAAATGTTTAAAAGAAAAAATAATATACTATGTTTATTTTTCTTTCGGTTTTTATTATTATAACATTTAGAACAGAGGCTTTCAAAAGCTATGCTTTCATAGTCAGGTTCTTAAAAAAAAAATATGCATGATCTAAGCAAGTAAATAACAATTATTGAAAATTTAATTAAATTTAATTGGTTTGAAAATTTAAAGTTTGTTTATTGTTTTCAATATAGCACCTTCTACCTTCAATAACTTAAAATTATTGATTAACATTTTGGTTGGGATATAATTTGCAAATTATCTGTAAAGACTAAACAGATTATATATCGCAAAAGGTTAAATATGCATTAATTTCTACTCAAAGCTTATTAGAAATGAAAGTTGTACTTAGAATGCAAGTTTTGTTTGAGCATATAAAATTTAATGGTTTGAAAATTTAAAGAGTTTGTTTTATTACGTTTTCCAATGAGCACGTTCTGCCTTCAATAACTTAAAATTATTGATTTGCTGTTTGGGTAGGATATAATTTATAATTATCTGAAAAGACTAACCAGATTATATCATAAAGATTAAATATGCAGTTCATTTCTCTACGTCAAAGCCCATTAAATGAAAAGTTGTTTAGAATACAAGTTTTGTTTGAGCATATAAAATTCACACCACTTAGAACCATATATTATTTCATTTGTATAACAACTGTAACAGTGATATTGAATAAACTATACTTATAAGTAAATACTTAATAGGTTAAGTAATTTGGTTAGTAAATACTTTATCATGGGTACCAAGAATACTTCGTTTAGGTACAGAAACCTTAGCGGAATAAAAAATTATTCACCTAATAAGGCATTTTGTTTGACAACAAACTTTACCCAATGGTATTTACTATAAGTATACTTATTTACATAACTAGTCAATAACAACAAACCCTTTCATTACTGTCATAATAATGATGTAAATTACCAGTTCTTACAAATATTTATAGAGTTGAAATATTTTAATCATTATATAAAGAGTATAATTACCAATAAGGACCGTTGGTTTGAGCTCTTTCACCAGAGTGAGCAAGTCTTTGACAACAGCATGCTCCTTGGCATACAGCTGTTTGTGACCTGAAACACATATCTTGCCTGTAATGCAATGTTTTAACAAAATCAACAAGAGTACAAAAGAAGACGCAAAATTCTTACATTCCACTTTTCATTAATAAATATTCCCCTTTGCTTGATCACTACTAGTGTCAAGCTGATCCATTTTATCCTATAAACTCTCTACTTCACACACAGGCACTTGATATTCTTGTTGTTGATTAACGAGTATAATCATAATTTGCTATTTCTCACTATTTAATTAATAATACTTATTTTGGCTTTTTTTTGCTCTCTAAGGAAAGAAAAATCTCCATGGTTCTACTACAAAGACATTTTGGTCATTCCGAGACTTAAATTTTAATAGTGATGAAATTGAGAGCCAGAAGTTGTGTGATGAAAGATACAGAAAACTGGTTATGAATAAATTTTACCCACAAAAATCAAACTTATAATTCTTGGAAAAGTGTAACAAGCTCGAAGACTAAAATAATGTGTACTGCCATTCCGCAGTTGAGAGTTTTTACTACTCCTAATACTTCTCCTACAGTAACTGAGATTCCAGCTCATTGGCAATCTCAAATAATCTTAAAAGACACAGAGATGGTTTTTTTGTTTCAAGACAGACTATAGAGAAACAGCGTTTTAAATTAACTTTATAGTACACTTTAAATAACTAATTGATTTTATACAGAACAACTGTGTTCAGAATACTTGATAGGTGTACAAGAAAGATACCTTCGAGTCTTCCCTCAGGCCTTCCCTTCGCTAAAAGCCCATCAATGTCCATCATCCAGATCTTATTCCTGGCTTCTGAGATGCTTGTGCCCTCCGTCTGCATTGCTCTCACACACAGGTTTGCTATTCCCAGAGCTGCCTGCATGTCAACAAACACTCAACATATTAAACAACAGAACTCTAATCAACCAGATTCATGGGAATACAGTAGCCGTTGACAAATTTATTATTGTTTTCTATTAGCAGTAATCGACAACAGTTAAGTTGAGACGTTGGACTTTCGATCCATAAGCATTACTAACTGATCCAGCGGCCATTATTAAATGAATTTAGTACCGTTCATTGACTTGTCAAGTTACAAAAGCATCAAACATGATGTGGTTTATTAAGGTTATAGATATTGCAATAAACAAAATCGTCATAAAACAAGTTTTTTTAGTAAAACAATCCAATTTTTGATGAAAACGGAGATGGCTCATTTGTCAGTATGTTCAGAACCTAACCTCACGACATATTTTGGGAAAGACGTAAGCTCAGCTTGTTGATTTATTCTTTTTGGTTATACAAGTTGTTTTTTAAACACTTGAAACATACCTAACACTGCACTATTAGAAGTTTATTTAATGTTTTATATGAGTGTTACAACCTAAACAAGACTCAAATTAGAACTCTGTGATTGTCAGTACAAGTTAGGGTAAATAGTGAAGCGGCTTAACTGAAACTTGATGTGATATAGGATGGAGGGGAACAATAATTAACATTACCTGAAATAATCTTTATGTCATGACCATAATATTTTAGTTTAATATTTTCTGGTAGGCATAAGTTAGTTAAATCTTTAATTTGACTTGTAATGTTTTACAGATTTGTTGCTGTTTGTGTGTGTCTAGCAGAGCCTACAGCTTGACATTATATTTTTCTTTCGTTTCAATGTAAAATAATAAAAATAATTATTATTGGTAATCAAAACTGGACAAACATTTTGTTTATGTGTACAATACAAACTATTTACTCAGGAAAAATAAAACACATTACACTTTTAATATTACAATAATACCATATTCTATAACTAAACAAACTATATAAACAAACAAATGTGGGCTTATCAAAATTAAAATTTCGTCTGTTTGATCTTGATTCTGAAGTTTTGGCTGATTCTAGCTCGATCTCGTCTCGACCTTAAAAATCTGCTCTAGCACACCTCTACTAAAATTTGCTTCAAATCAATCAAATTTCATTAAAAGGTTACCAATACTAGATTGATGAGGCCAAGCGAATTTATGATGAACTAACATCGATAAGATGAAACCTAGAAATGATTATGTTTATAGTGCAATAGAGTCCTGTGTTGGGGCTAAAATAAAGCTTGGAAGAAAATTCCTCAATTAGTAGTATTTCATACAGTCAAGTAAACAGGTTTCTGATGACGAAGTCAGAAATTGATTAGTGTACCTGCGCCTTCAAAGTGACAGGTGTTAAGGTCGCTTAGATGCATAGAACGGTAAAAACCGACCTTAAAATGTGCTCAGTGTGAAACAGTCCTTCCAGTCATCAAATCTTATTTGATTAAACTATAAACACACCAGCATAAAGGATACCATCAGATGACAAGTGATAACAGATCAGAGTAAAGGATGACAGGAGTGCACTCACTGGACACTCGAAGCCTGGTAATTTATTGCATGTCAGGTGTTGTTAAGTTGTATACTCAATGTTAAATTGAATGTTGACCATTTAACGTTTTACCCTTTAACAGAACCATTATTAATGTAAGAATTGGTTACCTCACGGTTTGGATGTGGGTGATGGCTTACCTCTCCAGCGCCGAGAAAGAGGAACTTGTTGTCTGACATTCTCTTCTTCGTGATGGGTCGAGCAGCCATGAGTCCAGCCACCGCTACAGACGCAGTGCCTTGGATGTCATCATTGAAAGTGCAGTACTTGTCTCTGTGCTTATCCAGGAAGCGGAAAGCATTGTGGTTTCCAAAGTCTTCAAACTGTAGAGAAATATAACATTTGAGTTATTTATTCATAAAAAGTAGTCTCTTTCTTATATGGCCTAGTGTGACTGAAGATAGCTATAAGCTGGATGGGCCAGAAACCACAATATAATTACTTACTTCCTATCTAACCCACACAAGTTCAAATACACGTTCACAGCACATATGAGGAATTTATTCTTTTCTTGGTCGTATTGGCCTACAAATACAGTACTCAAAAAGAGCGTGTAGAGTTTTGCACTTGACACAAAGACCGGTCTGCTCATAGATTTTTAGCGAAATCAGTGTTTGTAATTTTTAATGCTGAATGGTCTAAACAAGCCATATGTTGAATAATTGTGTCTGCCATAACAATTTAGAATTGTCCATTTTTAGTGGAGTGTGTGATTATAAACAGGTTTACTAAATTAGAAATTTACTGTCAAAAATTTAAAACTGGCAACTTTTTCAAGTACAGCACAGTCCCGTTAATCCGAACCCCGTTAATCTGAGTTCCCGGTTGATCCAAACTAGCAGTTGGAAAAAATACTTTTACTTTTCTAGAAATTTTTAAAGACATTTTGTGTTGTCACATGACCTAACATTTTATGAAACTGAAAAATATAAAATGTATGTTGTTGTTCTTGTTTAATTAGATTTTACTTTGCATAACAATTGAATGGGTCCTCCGTCATAGCGTTCTAACAGCAAAACTAGAATTTACCCAGTGGCTATTAGTAAATATTATTGCACTCAATATATATTTTTTGAGCATTAACTATATTCATTATAGCCCATTTCTTAATTGCTATAAAATGCTGTATCTTAGTTCTACCATAGCAGAGATAGAACACCTCAAAAAGCGAGGGAAAAAGTTCTAACTAGCTTAGTTTGGTATTCTAATATTCACTGGCGTTGGGTTAGAGCGTTGTTCTCAAATATAGGTAGCCTAATAGATCATAAAACTTACAAACTGCACGCCGATCTAATATTGACATATTTAGCTGGTTATGTATGGTCGTTTTAATCCTATATTTCAATAAGAAAACAGAGTGCCTTCTTGGCGTTACTCTGGCATACCAGCATATAAGAAAAAACCGTTATTCTATTAACATCTGCAATGGAGAGATTTCTGGCTACATGCTTCTTTTTTTTTGGAAAGTATGGTTTGTCGAATTCTCATAGCTTTCCTTTTTTTCTCTTGCCATTCTGTACAATTACCTTTTTTGCCCTGGTTTAACCATTTTCTAAATCCGACAGAACATGTCCTGGTCAACACAACTCTGCTAGTTAGAGCGTTATTCTCACAAGCGGAGCTGTATTTCCCGCCACTTGAACAGCTGTTGGGGCTATAACTTGAAAATATTGACAAACAAAATTTAAATTGTTAGAATCCCAATTTTATTCCACTAAAACATAAATTTTAAGAAAAAAGTGTCAGTTAGAGATTTATCTTTGCCCATTCAATTGTTAATTTTTGTTCAAACTTGTCATTTAGCGTCTTTTTCCAGTTAATCCGAACTGGGTCCGGTCCCAATTAGTTCGGATTAACCGGGACTGTGGTGTAACATTTTGAGCAACAAAATATCTCTTTGTACCTATTTGCAAAAGGCAGTGGAAGTATTTCCAAAAACATTTCAAGAGTGACCAAATGATTTTGAAGCAATTAAGATAAGTTTGTTTTGTTAGTTTCCTTTTGAATTCATTCAAAATTAGCTATTTAACTATTGGTTGAAATTCAAGTGTTGAATAAAACAAAATATTATCCAACTTACTATGTTTTTACTATTGGTTCATTGTAAAATCATCGTATAACTGTAAAGTTGAAAAATTACTCACATAGAAACTGTTTAAAAAATCTGGTCTGAACAATGAAAACTGTCAGTACTCGTACAGGCATAATTTCCTGAGATGATCCTCTAAAACTTGTTGAGTTGTTTGTAACATAAATTTAACTTCATCTAAAAATTGCTCCCTATCTGCACCCTGCCCACCAATTTCAGAACAACTCAAAAACTGAGCTACATGCACCCCTTAGAAATGGATAAAATCACTCCTTATATCATAAAAATTAATTTTTTAAACATTTATTTTACAAACAAAATTTGTATAGACATATTTACCTGGATTAGTGTGTTTTGCCCATAACGCTTGACTACAGCTTGCATAAATTCATCCACAAACTCATCGTATTCGGGTCCAACTAACCTCTTTTGTCTGAGACCAATGTAAAGAGGGTCGTCAAGCAGTTTCTAAAATGAAATAAAACATTTTTTGTATTTAATTGAGCATAAATATTAAAAAAATTGTAGTAATATGTTAAATGAGAGAAGGCCTTAATTTTATCTCGACCCGTGCAAGAGTTGATTAAAAAGGTAACAAAAACAAACTTGGTTAACTCACAAATAAAAAACTATAACACCAAAAATATAATTAACTTTAAGTTTTTCAACCATAATATACAGGTGGCTATTATTCTTTTGGCCATAGGCATTCCCTTGTTAGGTTTTGCCACGTCTGAAAAACATGTAAGGGATTGTAGTAGGAACAGTAAAATCTGGTGCACAATAAGACTTTAAAACTTTAAAACACTTTCTAATTTCAAAAACATTTTATAGTGTTGATGATTTTCTGACTGGTAATTGGATTACTCATTAGGCATTTTTTTTATTTCTTGTTACTGATGGCTGATTTGTTTCTAAATTTCAAAAATGAATTACAAATTTAATTTAATTTAGATATAATTATTTTCAACGTATTTTTGTTTTTATTGTTATACCAAAACAAAATATTTTGTATGGTTAAATAAATAAATAAAAATAAATCAAAAATAAAAACACTCTGATGCTAAGTCAGTTTTGAGTTTTAAATTTGTTGAATCATGACTAACCTAAACACATGGTAACTATGCTACTAAATCATGCTCAACCCTTGGAAATGGAGGGTCGCGGTAAAACCCTATAACCTGGGTAAACATTAATTTTTTAAATACCATAGTGCATCTTCTAAGCACCCTTGATATAAAAAGAAAAGTCTACCTAAATAATAAATAATAATTTGTTTATATTTACTTGTACATATGAATACATAAATGTCTTTGACCATTACATAGTGTGTATTTGTAAGTCAATAACGCACAAAGGGTTAAGTAATTTAATATTTTTACAATTTCTTTTTAAAAGTATAGTAATTGCAATGGGCCTAAATTTCCAAAGTAATGTGGTTAGCAGTTGGAGGGTTAATTAAAATTTACATAAAAGACAACATACACATAAGCTGTTTATAATGCATGCAGAAACTATGTGTAAAGTGCTTAACATTCAATTTTAAATGAAAAACAGGGTTGCAAAGACATTTACCGGAAATATTGTTTGAACCACTTCAAACGTTCTAATAAATTTAATTATTACAAAAACCTAACAATTACTCCTAAAAAACTGCTGAACAAAAAACTTGAAATGAAACTTTGATAAAAACATAAATCATAAAAATAAAACAATCTCTGTTAATTTTATAACTGCAAAATTAGAGGTTGGATAAACGTTAAAATCATATGTATAATAAGTTGTTGAAAACTGTCTTAGCAAAAGGTTTAGTAATTTGATGCCTAAACATAACAGTTTCCACTCTTGATCTAGTTATTTAGTCTATGCTAAACTGAAATCTACATACAATGAACACTACTTATTAGAGAAATGGATAAGGTGCATTAAAGTACTGTAAAGACACTCACATATAGGACATGATTTTGTAATGAATGAAAAAATCAGGATTACCTAAACGGGATAAAAGGGGATAATTACATCGTTATTAGTGCCCACGTCAATGGTGATGGGCAGACACTGGTGAGGCTTGATGCCAGCAAGAGCAGTGTAGAGGGCAAGTTTACCGACCGGAATGCCCATACCACAAGCACCCAAGTCTCCCAGACCCAGGATACGCTCTCCGTCAGTCACGACGATGGCTCTTACATCTGGTTCCGGCCTGTAACATGATCCTTGAATACATGCAACTGTGATAGGGCTTAGCATGTTGGAAGCAAGACTTCACCCAATTACAATAAAAAACTCAATAGTTCGACTATTTGTAGACTGAAGGTGTATTGACTATTGATCTATCAAAAAGTCATTACAGAGAAGAATTGTTACTTAAAATATCTTACCTCAAATAGGTTAAATTAGAATTGAAAACTAGAAAAGGATAAAATTAACAAAATAAAAATAAAAATGTGGCCCTCTCTAATGTTCAAGGTAAAATTAAGTGGTGCATTATTATTATAAAAGGTAAACCATTATTGGTTTGTTAACAACAATATAGTAAAATACATACCAGTTTTTGAGAATGTCATAGATGTGACCCTTGTCGTGGATGGTGATGAATAAACCTCGTGGTCGCCGGTAGATCAGCCCGAACTTCTGACAAGCAAGTCCGACTGTCGGAGTGTACACTATTGGCATTAGGGTGTCTACATTTTCTGACAGTAACCTAAAAAATAATCGCTCGTTCCTGTCCTGAAACGTAGTTCAATAATTATGTTTTAACCATTAAGTACAACAATTTACAAGTTTTGCCAATAAACAAGTTCGTACATTCAAGATTAACAAATTTAGATAACTATTAATGTAAATCAAAACACAGTTTTTCTTTTTTTTCTATTGTTTTAATTTTTTTGGATTAAGTTACAAACCTAACTAGATACATTTTTTAAACAAATGAAAATTTTCATATTATTCCGAAAAGTTGTAATTTAGACATTGTGTGAAAACAACATTTTTACTTAATACCTCTAATAATGGGAGTTTTTTTATTTTTCCCTTTCACTCCAAGACCCTCTAGATAGTCGCCCTTTTAAAACATGATTTTAATAAGGACGAGTTTCAACCTTTAGACCATCCACTGCATGTAAGTACATTACCTTATTGTATAGTGATTTTAAAATTATAAAACCTTAAATATTACAAGAAAAATGCAATGTATATCATATGTATATTAAGTCAACTCCTGATTAACCGCGATAAAGTCGGGTTGAGGCTTCCCGGATAAGCAAAATCACAGTTAATCCGCAAAAACTCAAAATTATTGTACAATGGGGTATGTAAAGACCTAAACAACTAAAAATGAGGATAACAAATTCCAATAAGCAGTGCATGTGGAATCTAGGCATTAGTTGTCATGTATTTTAGCACCGCTCCCCTCATTAAACCACAACCCATCATACAACACTGAGCTGTGCCTCCTTTCTGTTTGCTAGGTACGATACAAGCTTAAATCTATTGAATTAGGTTAACATAAGTAGATAGTAGATAAATACTTGTAAATAAAATACAATGCAAAACCATTATCAGTTACAAGTTTGACAATGTAATTTAAAAACACACAACTCATAAAGATAACATACTAAAGAAACATTGAAAATATTTTTAAAACAACCAAAATAATAAAATGGAAAAAACTCACAACATTAAAGTACCTGGAGCTCAGCAAGATATAGATATCGGTTGAGATCCTCCTGATACTTCATGACGCTGAAGCGGCAAACCTCGAGTTGCTGAGCCTGAGTCTTGAACCTTGGCGGCATCAGTCCATGAATACCGAGCGCTTGTCTCTCCTCCAAGGTGAAAGCCAGACCCTACAAGCAGATAATGATGCAATAACCAAACTCGGCTGCAACTAGCTGTGGGTTTCAGGCCTGCTCATCACTAGCATTTTCTATAGACTCAAATCTTATAATTAGTACTCTTAACATGTTGTCTTGAAAGTACAAAGGGGGACACTTCTATCCAATGTTTCAAAATGATTTACAGTCTATATCTTTGAAAAACGCTATGTTGAATACATTTTGAAAGGGTTGTCAGCACATGGGTTAAAACAGTCAGACGTTAATAGTGTTATCGTTTTGTGCACTGTGTTAACTGAATCAGATATTCAAAAAGGGTCCTGTCAGTTTGTCTGTCAGCCACGTTCAAAGTCCCAGTTTTGTTCACCTATAACTTACAGGCTAAACAGTCAGTAGGTTGTAGTTGAAAATTGGTACAGGGGTAAACCCTTTTTAAGAGTGATATCCAGTAAGTTAGTTCCGTTTACATGTATTAAAATCCACACTAATTGTAGAAGCATTAGACTATAATTATGTTGTAATGAAAGAGTAGTCTTTAAAATATACTTTGATATATTGACTGTCAAAATTGAAGCAAAAACCAAGACTAGCCACAAGCTAAGAGTTTTGTTAAGAATACCAATAAAAACGGTGCATCAATATGACAAGCATACTGTCAGATTCACCGTGAATTAGGTTATCTAAAAGTGTAATTTACACCTATGTTTTCCTCGTCTACCCAAATGCAGGAGCCCAACTTATTTTCTGAACAGCTCTCGTCACAAAATTGTGAAAGTCTCTTTTCAAAGGGGGTATTGGGCTTACTTGATTTTTCACAAAAGGTTTAACATTCATGATTATACTTGTTGCGTCTGAGCAGCTATTCACAATTTGAGATAACATTTTTTTTAAATTCTTTATTATGTCTTTAAATACAACATCAAGACAAGCCAGCTTACAAAAAATTTAGATACATCAAACAATAATTATTCTTATATCACTTATAATTTTATATTTTCTTTGATGAAAAATTCTGCAATAGCCTTCCAAACATTTTGGTCTTGATTATGTAGTAAGGTTGAAATTTGTGTTGGTAGTTGAATATGGAGATTTGTTAGTGTGTTGTAGAGAGAATTTCGGGATTTTTCATACAATTTGCAGGCAAATATTAAATGATCGGGAGATGCAAATTCTTTTTCAGCACATTCACAATTTGGACTTGGTAAAATTTTAATCTTGTATAAATTTTGATTGGCCAATTCTTAAACAACATAAAAGTGTAATCAAATTTCTTCTTATGAAATATTTTTGAACCAAGGAGGGGTAGTAAATGCAATTTTTTCAATGAAAATAATTTAGAACCTTTGGAGTTAAATGTCAGAGTCCATGAGTCTTGCCAAAGTTTGTTAGCCTTTTGTTTTAAAAGAGCTCTAATGTCAAAGTTAGACGGACTATAATTTTGATTTAAGGTACTGGCATTTTTCGCAATGTAGTCAACTTTTTCATTTCCTAAAATACCCGAGTGAGAGGGTATCCATAAGAATATAACTTCATAACCTTGAGACGTAAGATAGAGGTATTTCTTCTTGTTTTCAAGCACTATTGGAGAGAAGTTAAAAGGGTTGCAACCAGAGTTATTGATTGATTGCAAAACAATTTTCGAATCAGAAAGAATAATGAAATGTGATGTTGACAAGGTTTCTGCGTAGTATAAAGAATTAAGAATTGCAATAGCTTCAGCTGAATAAATGTTAAACACTAAATTTATCTTGAAAGCCGCAGAATAGTTATTTTTAGGACAAAACATGGCGCTTGAAGTGAAGTTTATTTTGATATCTTTAGATGCATCTGTGTATGGTTCGGCCATGTAGAACACATGTAATATTTAAAATCTGAGTTTATGCAGTTAGAGTTTGTTGGAGAAAAGAAAATTACTTGTGGTTTTAAAGTGTAATAGTCTTGAAGTCAGCGTGATAACATAAACAAGAACAATGAAGTGGTATGCTAAGCAAAGCTGAGAATCTGGCGTCACTTGATAAATGTTGATGGCTCAGCAAAATCAAGGGCGTGCCTCTGTTTTCCCAATATGTAGATCTTTGATAAATGTAGTATAAACGAGTAACTTTTCTTTTCTTTTCAAAATGTGAAACGGGTTCGCCAACATTTTTTTGATAACATTAAAGATAATTAAAACACGGGCCACAGCTGAGAAACCATACCTTTCACATAGTTTGTTTTGAAAGTTTATTTTAGAGCTAGTCAAAAACTCAAGTAATGAGGTTTAAAGCTAAAGAAATGTACAGTTTTGTGTTGGCTAGATTTATCAGGATGATAAGAAGCATGATTACTTCATAGTGTGAAATGCTGTGAGCAATCATACTGAGTAATCGAATTGAATGTGTTGGGAGAAAAGAGGGGAGTGACAGGAAATGTGTGCTCAGATCCCCCACACTCCATCTAAACTTGAATAAATTCTTAAGTTTTTTAAGCTTTATAACAATTTTTTTACATTGCTTGCATAAGTTCTTGTAATTGATTAGTATATGAAATCCTACCCTAATGCATAATAAGATACAGCTATGACTTAACATCTCAAGATAATCAAATTAAGATCTGAAAATTAAATTTGAAAGTCACAGACTTTTAGAGCAGTTTGCATGAATGTACTTGTTTCAATGACAAACTTAGAGATGAACAACAGTTTTTAAGTATATCAAATTTGTACTCATCTGACTAAATCAATAATATAGTATATAACAAAGAAAAAATATAAT
Source organism: Matsumurasca onukii (assembly GCA_018831715.1). Taxonomy (NCBI): domain Eukaryota; kingdom Metazoa; phylum Arthropoda; class Insecta; order Hemiptera; family Cicadellidae; genus Matsumurasca; species Matsumurasca onukii. The sequence goes on along the minus strand of CM032060.1, from coordinate 41,931,788 downwards.
ATTTAAGAAAAAAGTCATGTATTATATTTAACAGTTATTCCTGGATAATCTACTGTAGTATTCTGAAAACCTTTTTCAAAGAAAGAAGTAGATGAACAAAAAAAATATTTTGTATACGATAAAAAGAGATCTCCAGCCAAAATATTTAACAATAAATCAAGTTAAAATAATGAAATAAAATTATAAAACTTTTTTTTACTACTCTGCTAATGCCTCCTTTTAAAGTTGTGATAAGTAAGTAAAATAACTATATTCAATTTTGACTTATCGGAAATGTGTACTTAAAATGTCTCTGCTTAAATTATTCTTTAATTGACCTTTGTTTGAATGTCCTTTAAACAACTTTGTTTCAATTCATAAAAATGTAACACAAATATTGACTACAAACTAGCAGTAAATTTCATCACGAACTTATCTAGAACAACCGTATAAAACTACAACTTCTTAATAGCAGATCTGGCAAAAGATCAATGTAGGCTTCTTCAACACAACAAGGGAATAAGATTTGGCAAAGTATTATATGAATGCCTCTAGCACACTGACAAAACATTCTTTCAGTATCACTATCCCAAATCAAATGACTGAAAATTAAGTTTCCTGCATTTTGAAAATCTCGCTGCAATGTTAATTGGTTTTCAAATACACCCACCATCTTCTATAAATGTAACTGATTTTGTTTTAAACTTGTTCTATAGTTAGAAAAAATCAATCATTTTTTATATTGCATCAGTATTTTTAAAAAGAGGTAATTTCAAATATTGAAGTTTAAGTTGTGCAATTAGATTTTAGAACAACAAACTTCCAAAAAACTTTAAAAAAAGCATTCACAGATTTACTTCAAACCACTTTTATATTTGAATACATTACACTATACTTTTAAACAAATATACAGTACTGTTAATACTAGCTCACAATATCGTAAATAATGGGTTGGAGACGAGAAAACCAACTTTCATAAAGTATGATTTTCTTCTTAAAAATCGGTTGGAAAATCAAGACTTTGACCAACCCTTGGCTTTTAACAGAGCCGATACAATAACAATGGGTAAGTCAAGTTAAAGGTGGTTCAATGGCAGTGCATCTATTAGTAAGTGCAATAGTGTATAAATAGCTGGTTGGACAGGGAGTGTGTAGTGACAGTGGTTGCAGTGACCGAAGTGGCAGGGAGCCAGAATCAGCCGAGGCTCATGGCACCAGTTCAATAATCAGTCCGCGGCCTGCTCATCTGCTCCACTTTTATTTTGAATCAGAAAACAGCTGAAAATTCTTAGAAAGGGAATCGGGCCAACACTCAACATTTCTTGACCACAGTGTGGGAAACCCACTTTCAAATTAGGATTTAAAATTATACAAAGAATAAAAACATGTCCTCTCCAAAAATATTTAATTAATTTTGAGCTATCAACTTGCTTTGAAATACTTTGATTTGTAAAGAATCTTTTTGGTCTATTGAGAACATTGTACCTGTCGGCCATTGTTTTTTGTCCCATAAGAGCAATTTAAAAATAAGCATTTTGTTGAGACACTTCATGCATACAATTTTCTTCAGATCTTTTTGAAATAAGTTTTATTTGCAAGATAACAATGTACTGCAGTGGCTCTACTGACCACTTTTTTGAAATTTCTTTTATACAAGTGAAAACAAGAAATTCAAATACAAAGTCTCTTTAATTTTTAGACTTAAGCCACAGGTTTATAAATGCAAAAATGGAAATTCGGCAAGGCGGAGTCACTAAAACATTTAATACACTTTAAAACAAAGTTTATTTCATAAAAATCCAATGAAAACTGTAGGCGTAAAGTGTCCCAAGAAAATGCATGTTTTTACGTTGTTCTTATGGGACAAAACTCAAGGTCACAGCCACTACTGCGCACTCTTAAGGGCAGATACAACTAGTTAGGGGCGTAGTCAAGGGGGGATTTTCAGTGTCAAAACCCCCCTATGTCCCTTGATAAAGGTCCAAACGGCCCTTTTGGGATATAGAGTATAAAAAGTCTACTTTATTTTATGGAAGTATTGTTCAGCGAATAATACTATTCCAGAAGCACAAAAACTTATCAACACGATTTTATAATGGTAAGCAAAATAAATATAAAATGTTCCGACGCAAAATTTGGAATGGCTGGAGTAACTAGGACTCTTGCAAGATAGCCAATCACTGATCTGGTTTGTTATGTGATAGTCTTTACTAGTAGTCTTTACTTGTTGTTACAAAATCAACTATCAAATATTTCAAGTTTTAGGAAAAAGTATTCCCCAAAATACCACAAAACTCACTATTTTGCATCAAAATCACCAAATTGTCCATACTCCCCAGACCCACTGGTAGTCCACACATCTTTGAAGCAAACTCTTGATCATCACAAAATCACTATTTGAGATGCCGACCACTCTCATGAGGGTATTTTAAGGCAAATATGTGGTGAAGGATGAGTGTGATGAGTTGAACCCCCTTAATTCCAAAATCCTAGCAAAGCCACTGCAACTGTTTAAATGGAACAATTATTGTATTCTGTTATTTGGGTTTTAAACATATATCGAACAAGTGTGTCTACAACTTAATAACAATAACTAGTATGTCAAACAAACAGAAAGATATTCATAAATTTAAAAAACTCTCTACCCTTGATGACAGTATGTGAGTTACGTGTCCAAAGAGCTGTGTGCTTATGGTATATTTGGTCAGATTTAGGTAAGGCCTATTGATGATTAAAGATGAAATTAAACAGAGGTTGTTATCTCATATTAGTATTCAAGGTGACTAGCTATTATCTAGTTGGAAATTTTAAGTTAGTCATGTCAATTAAGGAAATTAGACTTGAAGCAAGAATACTGGAAAACCCTAATTGAATTATGTAAATACAGTAAAACGTCATTAGAAATTAGAAATAAAGACAATTTAAAACTATAACTAAAACATTACTTTTGAAAATTAAAAACCATTCAAATTTTTTTGAAATCTTAAAATACTAAAATAGTATAATGCACCAATAGAGTAAGTGGAACTAGATGAACTAGTTGGAACTAGGTATGAAACATTGAGGAAGGTACTAATTGTACAGATGACTTCAGCCAAGGTTGCATGGCTGACAAACTCACTCAGAAGGTTACCTGCTACTGCTATCAAGCACACACTAACCAAGCGTGTCTCTACAGTTTAGCAAAACAATAAACCCTGAGGTAAACACTGCTAATAAAATGTAACAATTCAAGCTAATAGCTTATTCTATAATAAGAGCTATGTTTATGTAAATGTTATCATGTACAGCTGTGTGTCACAGTTCACATCCTCATCAAATCTTGTATTTTTTTTTTTTTAGGAAAATCACTTTTAATATAGTGTTAAGTTCGAAACCCAACTTGCAAAGGTAAAAGGTGAGGTCTCCCAGCGGAGAACCCGCCATGGAGGGCAACTTCACTTCCGAAAAGTCAATCGGGAGGTGGGGAGAAACAGTTTCTCCTATTTTGGCCCAAATATGTACATCGACCTCCCCTTTACTCTCAAAACTTGTGCCGTAGGCACGTTTAGGGCCAAACTTTATGAGCTTTTAAAATAGTATTAGCTTTTTTGTATTGTTTTGTATAACTAGACTAAGATAGGTTTAAGATTGACTAAAGTTGCTCTATAAAACAGTACTTATACTGAGAGACACTGTAGTAAAGGCATTTTTATTTATTAAAAATATTAGATTGTATTGGTTATATTTAAATTAGTTAAACGTAACGCATCTAAACATAGTTAAACGTTACCAGCTGACCTTTAAAATGCCACAGATAATTTAAATATTAATAAGAGCAACTCTTATCACCGTGGTTTTGTGAACTACTAGGCCTAGTTTAGATTTTCAACCTGCTTTGTTAGTGCTCCCTTTTAGCGGAATTTCAACTTCTACCAAAAATGAAAACAGTTTGATTTGAGCTTTTTTGTTTGATTTGACTTCTTGTAGTGGGTTTTCTTTCCAATCTACTTTGGGCGATAACAAATCATAACATAGTCTAACTGAATGGAATGTTATCACCAACTGATTGTGTGAATTAGACCTAATTTCATTGGACAAAATTACAGTTTTAAATATTATAGATTATCGTGTCTTGAACATAAGCGGTTACATGAAAAAGACCATTGCATTGCTCTCCTAACGTGGTTTAATTAACTGAACCTTAAATAACAACGTAATTCAAGTCCTCAAACCAAAGCTGTCATATCACAAAACTTTTTTAACCTTTTGCGCTCCAATGGTGAACTGAGTCCGACATCGGAGCGGAACGGCAAAATAGTCTAGTCCGACATTGTTTATTGCATATAGCTAAACGATAGGCAAGAACTACGCTACACTAACGGCGCCTAGCAGAACACGGAAACTACCACTCCCTCCCCTGACGCCAACTCACGCGGCGAGTTTGACAGCCCACGACAAACAGCCCGGTGGTTTAGTGGTTATAGTGACGGACAGCTGGCCCCTGTCTGTTCAATCCCACCGGTGCTTGGTACGGTGCAATGCTGAGCATTGGATCATTCCGGGTGCGGGGGCCACAATGACTTGCTGAGGATCACTGAAGAGAAAATGGCTCATCAAATCCAGTGAGGCGGAGAGTGGCACTTTTGAGCTTAGGAGGCGCAAACCTCGCTTAGAGGAGTGGTTCAATGACTGGTAATGCACCGCACCAGAGAGCGGGTTTGCTGAAATTTTGCTTACAGGGGACTGGGAAACCCATACGGGAGGGTTTTTTTGAAAATTTAAAAATAAATTAGAGCTAAAGGGTTAATGCATCAAAAATGTGTAACTTTTGTCCAATTCAAATGCCTGAAGAGGCCCTGGGCCCTCTTGGTTTCCTAGGAGGCATACCTACAGTGTTCTACTCCCCTTAACACTATCTTCAAGCACGCATCTAGTAGGCTGTGGAAGACACCAGTTAAGAGTTCAAATATATTTCAGATATTTGTAAATCTAATTAAGTATTAAACCATGCTAAGTTGAACTGATTTTGAATTTACCTTATTAAGCCTTGGATCTCTGAGGTGATCAATTCCCTGAACCATGGACGGGCAGATAATGTCGCCAGTGACCTCATGGTAAGGTCTTTTCTGTTCTACAGTAGTAGTGCCGCTGGTGCTGGTTTTATTGAGTGCTTGGAGGAGGCCCTGGGCAGTGGACCGCAAGGGTAGACTCACCCCAGCTCTAAAATTAAAAAAAGTGTCGGGAAAAAATGTAAAAATTCTAAGCTTAACAATCTATTAATTAACTTCACAGTTCAAAAGACTTTTTCAAAATTTTTTTATAATTTCTGAAATTAAGAAGTTTATAAAACTGTTTGGAATTGTACAATTTGATTTGTTGGGTAGCTAAAATTTAGTGTTTTAAATACATTTTCTAGACTAGACCTACTTTGAGAGTTTTTCCTATGTTCAGGCCCAGTTTACCAAAATAGTATTCTGACTCTACCCGTAAAACAAGTGTCCACTCTTTTCAACAATTTGACATCCGGATGAGGAAAATCTGTGAATCTGTATAATATAAACAGCAAAACTTGTCTACTACACTTTCCGTTACACTATAATATCTACCAATAACTTGTGAAATAGAGATGCTACTGAAAAAGCAACAGATAGTGTTAAAGAATATTTTAACAATCAGCAAAATAAAAAAGTGCAATCATAAAAGTACGGTCCCCAACCGAGTGTTTATATTTTTAAATTGGTCGCCTTAAACCTAAATTAAAATAATATCAATGAGATCAAATTAAACACAACAAAAGTAATGTTATACAGTAAGCATTACAAGTAAGTCATAGACTAACAATTTTTTTTGTGTTATCATTTAAACTTACAAACTCAAGAGTGCTTATAAATGAAATATTACTACATCTATAAGTCATACTCAAACTCAGTTTACAGATAATTGAGTTTGTTTACTATTTTATCTTAAAATACAAACAAGAATAATAAAGTGCTAACTGTAGTGCTAGTCTAGTCATGATCGCTGGAACCTAACCTTAAGTAAATTCAAAATTATAACTATTTTTTGATGGCTTTAACTCAAAAGGAAGTTAAAATGCATCTCTTTAATCATTTTTACCTTATTACAAAGTCTATCATTACTTAATTGTATAATATTGTTAAAATCTATCCATCGACCATAAGAGAAATCCTAGACAATGTAAAGGTTAGGTTACATTCAAGTAGACCTTTGTTGAAACACTCAGGGGCTTAGATTCTTCTAAAAGCACTTAATGGAACTGTCAAACCTAAGTGTAAAAATCTATAATTTAGATTATTCAAAAAATATCTTTGCCTTTAGTCTATCTCAAAATAACGTAGTCCTCTAGCAAAAAACTACACAACATATAAATAGTAAAATTATAGTTTGAAAACCTTTTACATGTGGCATTGGTTTGATGCGTTTTACTTATTCGATCGCCAACTTGAGAGTGTAACTTGTAACTGGTCACATTTGGAGTAACTGTAACCAGTTACATTGGTTTTTAGGTAACTTGTAACTGTAATCAGTTACATTTACAAAAAGGTAGCTGTAATCAGTTACTATTTTGAACTAACTTCCCCAAGTCTGAGGACTACCCCAGGGTCCAGAACTTGGTGAATCTGTTGGTGATGAATAAAGAAGATATTTCAAAAAGAAAGAAAAAGAGGGTTGAACAGATTAAAATATCTTCCTAAGCAAAACTGACCGATCTCGAGATCTCAAAACTTTTGAAGATAGAAGTAGTTGATGTGGGAAAAGGCGCTTAGGTTATTACTGCATTTAACGTTGCCTTAAAATTTGGCCTGCCTTAAATTTTATTTGTTGGCAACAGTGGGTTTTCTTGATTTGAAGAAGAACCAAACATAAAACTACATTATTACTGTATGATTAAAGTTTTATTGAGAGACCTTTACAATAGAATCTCATAAAAGTCATATAAGCCTTTAAAAAGCTGAACTATAAAGAAGGATAACGGGTTTTGTAAACTACACAGAACAAACTAGTCAGTAGGCTAGCTGTTACTGTTGGTAAATGAGCTGGAAGTTGAGCACTCCCAACATCTGGATCTGACGCAGTCTATCCAACAACTGTTGGTCAAGGACGTAGGCTACAAGTATTACAAGTAAGTAAGTATCTGGGTTAGTTTGTTACAATTGATACTTAAAACAATACGGTCAAATAAAACGTACAGTTTCCACTGTTGCCGCTTCAATTAGCCAAACTTTAAAGGCTATGGTTAATTGTATGAATGAAGGTGTCCCTGGAGACTGCCTTTTAATCTAAATGAATGTAAATAACAATCTTGAAGCAGGATCTAGAAATTGAACTTCCAGGCACAATTGTTAATTGAGCTTGACATTATCGAAAAGCTTGCTAAGTCAAATTTTCAAGTAGTTATGCCAGTTATATGCTAAGGTAGGCATAGAAATTTCTGAAAATCAAATTAATTTCCTCGGGTCGCTTAGGCCTAGGTGGTGCAGGTCAGTACCTAACTCAAGTTGACCTTTTCCCTTTTGCTTGCAAACCAAATAGGAATAATACATATTAATATAGTTAACACAAATTACTTACTGAACTGCTTTAGGTATAATATTCATCATGCCTCCTAATATAAAATCGGGCTGAGATCGCGATGCCCGTTATAGGACAAAGGAAAATTTTAATGGCCTACAGCAGAAGAACTTCGCACAGAATTCTGAAAACTGAAAATGTACGGTCAGCTGATTGACGCAGATTATTTCAAAACAGCTGAGTATAACAGCCAACTCTAAATAGAATTATACAAAAATACTGAAAAGATACTATAAACGTACGAGCTTATTGTAAAACTACAAATACTCAATTAAATTAACGGAATTCATTCATAATTTTAGAATGACAGTAAAATCTACAACTCAAGTTAATATGCTCCATAATCGCAATACAAAAATATACTATGTTTTATGATTAAATAACAATGATTAAACATCAGGTTAAATACCATGTGAACAAGTACAATACATTTTGTGTAAACAGGATGCGAAGAGCTTCTATTAGGAAATTTTAAAGATTTAAGATTTAAAACCGGGTTTTCAAGTTTTTTTGTACCCCGCCCAACGACGTAAGAGTTTTTTCTATTAGCCAGTAGGCTGGTCTATGGAATACACTAATTACAAGGTTAATACAATTTTATTACCCAGAGACATGTGGCCTGATGATATCAACTTTTTACACAGTACTAATCAAACGGAAAAATAATTATTACACATATTCTCCAAGATAGAAGATTGTGTACGTTTTATTCGTTGTTTGTAATATATTGTACCTTATATTTATAAACAAGTTTTATTCTGGATCAGCTTTTTAAACTACACACAGAAGGTTTAATAATATATACAAAATAGTAAAAATAGTCCATTCGGAAAACTTTAAGAGGAATTTCCTCAATTAGACCCATTGGGGTTAAACTGCTTGTGTTGAACTTTTTTATATATCACAATACAGTATATATAAATTATACTTTTATTTACAGAGTTTTGGGGATAGTCACAACAAATAAATGTTTAGAGATCCTGTGGAAGGCGTATATATTTCAGTCGTTTTCCAACGTACTGTTTTCCAATGTTGAAGTGGACGGCTCCTGGACATGCATTCATTGATTTCATACATTTTAATATTAATTTCGATCTAAATTCTGCAATTGGTAGTAGGCCAAGTTCCTTGTGTATTTGATCATTCCTTACAAACCATGGTGAATTTGTAATGATTCTCAGAAATTTGTTTTGGAAAATTTGTAGTTTATTAAATTTTGAATTCGTTAGAGAAAGTCCCCACAAAGGACAAGCATATATGTTATCAATGGCCTAAAAATACTTTTGTAAATTAACAAAGAAGATTTCATTTGCAGTGTAGATTTTCTATTTAATTAAAGGATACATTTGTCCAAGCTTCCAAACATTCTGTAAGCTTGAGAAAGTTTTAAATTTATACGTTGTTTCCAGGTATGTTTTGTGACTAGTAGTACTGTACTCCTAAATATTTCACTGGCTGGTCTGCTTCTTTCCAAGGTATAAGGTTGTTTGAAACTCTAAATAAATGGAGAATAAATGGAGCCTGGAGGCAAATATCTTCTGAGTGTAAACACTTTTGCTTAACACTTTAAAGGATTCAATGCAATTTTCCATTGAGTGAACGAATTGTATAATTTGTCTGCATCATTTTGTAGGTTTACAACAGCTGCTATGTCTATGTCGGTATCATTTGAAAGACTAATCGAAAAAGGCTCTTGTTTCATTTTAATGAGTCACACACAATACCATTTCATCAATTTGGATTTAGAGCCAATCACTCTACTATACACATCAATTGCTAAGGTTATCTGAAACGATTGTCCATGGATTTGAAAATTAAACTTTTGATAATGAGGACAGAAGACTATAAATGGGCCAAGTAGCTAGAATGATGATTTGCAGGTTTGTGAAAAACTATGATCTATGAGCGTGCTTCCAAGATGATGGAAAATGTTTATAGTTCAAACAGGTACATGTTAAATATAAGTATCAGAAACAAAATTATTTTATTTGGGAAGTGTTTAGTAACATTATTGGTATAGATCATAACCTGGAGCCTTGCGATTAGGCAAACTGCTGATTGCATGTCGTATTTCATTTTTAGAAATTAGATTGATCGGCCATTCATCAACTGATTGTGGAGGACATTCCAATAATCGGTGGACTTCTTCTTCCTGATTTGAAACGCTATCATTGAGAGAGAACGCATTTTGAAAAAATCTGCTAAAGCATTGCTTTTGTCAAAGTCACTTTGAAACCTGTGCTGTCTAACTTGCAAAGGGGGAATTATTGCTGTGGAAATTAGCCTATTAACTACCTTGTATTTGTGCCTGTAGAACCTACAGTTGAGTATAGTGGAGGCGCATTTCACCCTGCTTGTGGAGCATCGTCGGCACTCTTATTATCCTTAACTAATAAAGCATAATATGGTACACTATTTATTGTCCTATACATGGGGTGGGGGACGCGAACGCGGTGACGCACTACGCGGGTTCTTCGTCCGGTAGCCGCCTACGATACATCGCGCATTGGGGGATGAATGTATGACTGGCAGGTTGGAGGTGTGCTCGTGCTGGGCTGCGGGGGCTAGCCTGGGAAACCCAACGGCCGGTAGTTAATAATTTGTATGAACTTTGGTCCTACACTGGGCTTCATTTCTAGTAATTATTGCTGTGGCGTTTTCTCAGAATTCGTCTTGTAGCTTGCCGCAATGAATTATCCTTTGGGTGAATTTCACTTACATATTGTCTATATCTATTTAAATTGGATTTATCCAGTTCTGTTTTAATACGTCTAACCAGCCTGTTTATAGCTTTATGCGATCTTCTTGTAATCTAAGTTGTTGCCAACGCCTTCTTATTTTATTTTTTCAGCAATTAAGTTAAGAACTCTTTGGGGTGGTCTAGAAGTGATTTTATTAACTACGAAAGAATGTTTTGAAACTGACTTTCTCACTGCTGTTTGTATTAATTCACACCCTTAGGGTTATTTGTGCGATATCCCCACAAAGTATTTTTACTATTAAAATCGCCCAGTGGTGGGTTCAACATAATAAAACACTACCAATTGTATGTATATTTTTGAAGCAGTTGTTCTATGTCTGACGAAATGTAATTTAGAAACAGGAGCTAACTTTCATGTACATAATACAAGGTATTTTAATGTATTGAGAAATAATTATCACAGGCTTCGGGTTTATGACCAACTTCCTTGTCAAGCTGGAGTTAAATTATATAACAAACTGCCTGAAAACATAAAAGCTGAACCTAATTTGGATATTTTGAAACGAAAATTAAAATCATATCTAATTAATAAATCATTTTACAGTGTGGGTGAATTTATGCATGACAATCAAACGTAATACAATTGGATTTATATTATAATTTACAATTACACCTCAACTCGGCCTGTCCCGGAACCATAGGTTTTATCACATTTTTATCTTTTTGTTATGTTAATGATTATGACTATAATTAGGTAATTACCTCCGTCAAACAGTTCAAATTTTCCAGTACGTTCTTATTGTTAATGATTCCAGTTAATGATTAGTTATAGTTTGTTTTGTTTTATAGTCAACACAATTATTTGTTGTAAAATTACTAATAAATTGTTATTGTTAAAACAAGTTGTCAAAGTCAGTGCTATGAAAACGTTTGTTTGGGGGTAAATATGCAGAAATTACTTGAAGGGAGGATCCATTTTGAAGATTAATTTTGATTGATACAGCTTCAAGGCTTATGAGCTGTGGTAAAAGTAGTTGATAGTGATCAATGTGTTTTTTATCAATATAGCAACTCCTCCTGAAGCATGGGAGCATCATCTCTATCTTCACGGTAGGTTGTGTAGCCTCTAATTTTAAATGTTTCTGATGGAAAGAAATGTTTTTCAGATATGCACGCACCGTAAACATCGTGCATTAATAGAAAATTGAAGAATGGATGTTTTTTGTCTTTACCCATTGGCCATTCCAATTAAAAATAGTGACTTTTAAAAGATAACATTTTGATTAATTTGTCTAGTCATGCTTGACAAGTGAAGATAACACTTGATTGATTATGTTTTGTAGAAGAGGTATTATAATCTTTACAATGTGATCTATTCTGTTCTTTTCTTAATAGAATTTTAAAAAATCATCAAGATCTTTTCTTTTCTGTTCTTTTTGGCTTGAATTGGTCTACCTTTTAAAATCAATGGTTTAATTTTAATTATTATTTTATTTAGTTCTGTCTTTGACTTTAAATGTTTAGCATATTTAAAGTCAATAGTTCTGCCTTATTGTAATCAAATCTAGTTAACATAATTAAAAAACACACACACAAACCTATGTCAATGCTTATTATTTTAAAGTCAATGATGCTTATGCAAAGGGTTTTGTCCAAGCAAGCAATACTGTACTCGTATTTACAATCGTATTTCCTTTGGAAAAATGAGATGTTCATGAGTAAAACCCAGATCCAGGACCATGAAATGTGCACCAATCAAGACCCCTACAACACGTTTTGAGCATTTTTATTTATTTTTTCAAAACTTGATATGCAATTTATGCATATGTATATATAAATTTATTTCTATATTATATATTTATATAAATATGTGTATATATTTAATGAGCATAGCGAATTAGAGTAACAAATTGCTAATTAGAGTAAGGAAATTCGATTCGCTTAGGCCAGTGGCACTTTAGCTCTTTGCTGCCTGGTTTAAATAAAAAAACAGTATTTTTATATAATTGTTGAAGCAAGTTATAAACTATTGGCTCTTTTTGATTCTCCCAGTTTTATGACCAAATTCAAGGTTTTTGTTTTGAGGCTGGGTTGAAACCCAGTCAGTCTAGATACAGCACAGATCCCTACGGCATGCAGTTTTCCACACCATTGTGGATCAATCGCTGAACTGATGTTGACATTATGGTTTAATTTGATGTAATCATGTAACACCTTACAGTGTTTGACATATACCTTCCCTAATTCTTCTATACAACAAAAACACAGTATGCTACTTGTCTTTAAGTTAAAACTAGTCCTTACTCAATCCCAAATTCTGTGTATTTTGGAGCCTTGAAAGAATAACACAAGTTAGAATTTTCCAAAACGTATCTAACTCTACTAGAATGCCCAAAGTAAAACAAAATATGTCCGGGGTTGTGTTATTTTTGCATCTAGTAAGACAGTTCCCACACCAGATCAGAGTGGCATTGGCCTTGTTTTAATACACACTTTTCGAGTCAGTGGTTGCTAAGTAAGAGCAAAGTGATATAATATTCTTAACCACAAAATAATTTTCCAAAGTTAAGCAATTTTCTATGGAACACCTTGCAATTATATTGATGGTGTTAAAAAATGAAGTTAAAACAGATAAAAACATATTCTCAAAAGATTGTGGCATTTATTGGGGTATTGTTATTAAATACTCAAACTTTTTAGTTATTTAATATACTGTACTAAAGAGTCTACAGGTTATTAATCAAAATAGCTCAAAACTATGCGATGATTCATTGTGTGAACATCATTTACCTGAGGAAGAATATTTTGAAAATAATCCTCCAAAATGTCATACAGTACTTTATTTTCTTCTAAACATGTCAATTCAATAAAATATTTATTTATTTATTTTGCTTTTACAACCATTCAGGATCACTTCAGTCAGTCCATTTTCTTTGACTTCTCGAGGCAGCTGTTTTATGTTCATCCCAGTACTTTGCCATATGATCTGTCTTCTATTTGCTAAAAGTAACATAACAAATACACTCTGAATGAACATGTACACTCCCATGAAACCAGGAATTCCTACCAAATTCATATTCCATACTCCAGATTGAAGAAACCAAATATTCCTATGAAACCCTAAGTATGAAGTTGTTCATTGTTACATCCTCCCATAATGCCTCCTATGACCATTTCAAACTGTTGTGCACATTTGGCTGCTGGACAATCCGTTTTATAAAGTAGAAGAGTTTTTGACAGTAACATCCAAAATGTATTGTTTTCCCATCCTTTATTGTATGTAATTTTTAAATGTTTTCAGCAACTACTTACTCTTATAGTTTTAGCATTAAATGTCAAACTTCATCTGTGTGATATTTGTACCAATGTAACTATTTATATATTTTAATCAAATGATCTCTATTTTAATGTTTTAATATACAATTTAATTAGGTTACCAGATTTTTAATGTTAACAACAACAATTTTAATGTTATTGTAATGACTGTTACTTTCAAATAATCATTACTTAGTTTATTGTAAAGCGCATGTACATCAAGAGCATAATCAAAATAAAATTGACATAGCCTACTTAGCTGTGTATTTATGGCCAAATAAATGACTTATTATCACTTCGTCTCTTTCTTCTTCAGTGAACCAGCAGCTATTTTTCTTTGGGTGAGGGTAAATCTGGTCCTTTTGTTTTTTATTTGCTATTCCATGCAATTCCATGGATTTTGCATAATCCATGCACAGCCTGTTGTAACATTTTTGATTTAAGACTATGCAGTTTAAGGAGTCCGTCGTGAACCTTACGTTAGATGATGCTCCAATAAATCTAAGTCGGTAAACCTGCCACTATTCATCTTTTGTTGATAAACTACTTCCTATTCTTTCAATTTTCTGGAGTTTGTCTGTTTTAGATAAACTGACCAGTTCGTTGCTCATGAGTTTTATGTAAAATTTATGAAAAGTGTTTCCAAGCTTAAGTGGTTTGAGAGTTTACAACCTAATTTTAATATTGTAATTGGGTATTAAATATTAATATTTTTAAAAAGTGCTCCACATTAATTTTGTGCTTTTTGCAAAAGTTTGTTCTTACATTTGAATGGATATTTTTTTTATTTAATTGTTTGTTATATAGTTTCCCCTAGGTATTTGAATAGGTTACTAGTTTTACTGTCTTATCAAGCTGTATGGCAATTTCCTAGTTAGGTGTAGGGTTTAGGGATATAATTTTTAGTGTTTCAAATAATATATAAGACCAATTTTTTGCTGAAATGTTTTGAAGTTCTAATAATTGTGCTTTTTGATTCATTTAAATTGCTTTTGCCAGAAGTGCCAGGTCATCAGTAAAACCTAAACAGTTTGTTTTGATTTCTCTTCCTATTTTCATTAAAAGTGGACATTTTTCAGCCATTCTTCATTATAACTCTAGGGCACAGCCACTACTGTGCACTCTTAAGGGCAGATACAACTAATTAGGGGTAGTTAAGGGGGGTTTTCAGTGTAATACCCTATGTCCCTAAAGGTCTGCCAGTCATTTTGGGATATAAAAGTCTACTTTATTTGGAAGTATTGTTCAGCGAATAATACTATTCAAACTAAAATTAACAACATTTTTTAATGGTAAAACAAATAAATATAAAAATGTTCGGCAAAACTTTGGAATAGCGGGTAACTAACTAGGACTCTTGCAAGATAGCCAATCACGATCTGGTTTGTTATGTGATAGTCTTTACTAGTAGTCTTTACTTGAAATCAACTATCAAATCTTCAAGTTAGGAAAAATATTTCCCCAAAAAATGCCACAAAACTCACTATTTTGCATTAAAATCATCAAATTTTCCATACTCCCCAGACCCACTGGTAGTCCACACATCTTTGAAGCAAACTCTTGATCATGAACCCCGCCCTTAATTCCAAAATCTTGGCAAAGCCACTGCAACTGTTTATATGGAACAATTATTGTATTCTGTTACTTGGGTTTTAAACATATATCGAACAAGTGTGTCTACAACTTAATAACTAGTATGTCAAACAAACAGAAAGATATTCATAAATTTAAAAAAAACTCTCTCTCTACCCTTGACAGTATGTGAGTTACGTGTCCAAAGAGCTGTGTGCTTATGGTATATTTGGTCAGATATAAGGTAAAGGCCTATTGATGATTAAAAATGACATTTAAACAGAGGTTGTTATCTCATATTAGTATTCAAGGTGACGAGCTATTATCCAGTTGGAAATTTTAAGTTAGTCATGTCAATTAAGGTTAGACTTGAAGCAAGAATACTGGAAAATCTAATTGAATTATGTAAATACAGTAAAACGTCATTAGAAATTAGAAATAAAGAAAATTTAAAACTATAACTAAAACATTACTTTTGAAAATTAAAACCATTCAAATTTTTTGAGTCTTAAAATACTAAAATAGTATAGTGCACCAATAGAGTAAGTAAGCTAGATGAACTAGTTGGAACTAGGTATGAAACATTGAGGAAGGTACTAATTGTACAGATGACTTCAGCCAAGGTTGCATGGCTGACAAACTCACTCAGAGGTTACCTTACTGCTATCAAGCACTAACCAAAAGCGTGTCTCTACAGTTTAGCAAAACAATAGAGTAAGTGGAACTAGATGAACTAGTTGGAACTAGGTATGAAACATTGAGGAAGGTACTAATTGGCAGATGACTTCAGCCAAGGTTGCATGGCTGACAAACTCCTCAGAAGTTACCTGCTACTGCTATCAAACACTTAATAGCGTGTCTCTACAGTTTAACAAAACAATAGAGTAAGTGGAACTAGATGAGTTAGAACTGGGTATGAAACATTGAGGAAGGTACTAATTGTACAGATGACTTCAGCCAAGGTTGCATGGCTGACAAACTCACTCAGAAGGTTACCTGCTACTGCTATCAAGCACACACTAACCAAGATTGTCTACAGTTTAACAAAACAATGAAGTAAGTGGAACTAGATGAACTGGTTGGAACAGGTATGAAACATTGAGGAAGGATTGCTAATTGTGACTTCAGCCAAGGTTGCATGGCTGACAAACTCCTCTCAGAAGGTTACCTGCTACTGCTATCAAAAACACACACTAATAGCGTGTCTCTACAGTTTAGCAAAACAATGAGTAAGTGGGCTAGATGAACTAGTTGGAACTAGGTATGAAACATTGAGGAAGGTACTAATTGTACAGATGACTTCAGCCAAGGTTGCATGACAAACTCACTCAGAGGTTACCTGCTACTGCTATCAAGCACACACTAATGCTCTACAGTTTAACAAAACAATAGAGTAAGTGGAACTAGATGAACTAGTTGGAACTAGGTATGAAACATTGAGGAAGGTACTAATTGTACAGATGACTTCAGCCAAGGTTGCATGGCTGACAAACTCCTCAGAAGGTTACCTGCTACTGCTATCAAGCACACACTAACAAAAGTGTCTCTGGTTTTTACAAAACAATAGAACAAGTGGAACTAGATGAACTAGTTGGAACTAGGGCTGAGGAGGTACTAATTGTACAGATTGACTTCAGCCAAGGTTGCATGGCTGACAAAACTCACTCAGAAGGTTACCTGCTACTGCTATCAAAAACACACTAACCAAGCGTGCTCTACAGTTTAACAAAACAATAGAGTAAGTGAATAGATGAACTGGTTGGAACTAGGTATGAAACATTGAGGAAGGTACTAATTGTACAGATGATGACTTCAATAGTGCATGGCTGACAAACTCACTCAGAAGGTTACCTGCTACTGTCAGCACACACCCAACCAGGCGTTATTCTACAGTTTAACAAAACAATAGAGTAAGTGGGCTAGATGAACAGTTGGAACAGGTATGAAACATTGAGGAAGGTACTAATTGTACAGATGACTTCAGCCAAGGTTGCATGGCTGACAAACTCACTCAGGTTACCTGCTACTGCTATCAAGCACACACTAACCAAGCGTGTGTCTCTACAGTTTAACAAAACAATGAAGTAAGTGGAGCTAGATGAACTAGTTGGAACTAGGTATGAAACATTGAGGAAGGTACTAATTGCAGATGACTTCAGCCAAGGTTGCATGGCTGACAAACTCACTCAGAGGGTTACCTGCTACTGCTATCAAGCACACACTTATGGCGTGTCTCACAGTTTAACAAAACAATAGAGTAAGTGGAACTAGATGAACTAGTTGGAACTAGGTATGAAACATTGGGAAGGTACTAATGTACAGATGACTTCAGCCAAGGTTGCATGGCTGACAAACTCACTCAGAAGGTTACCTGCTACTGCTATCAAGCACACACTTACTAACCAAGCGTGTCTCTACAGTTTAGCAAAACAAACAATAGAGTAAGTGGAACTAGATGAACTAGTTGAACTGGTATGAAACATTGAGGAAGGTACTAATTGTACAGATGACACAAGCCAAGGTTGCATGGCTGACAAACTCACTCAGAAGGTACCTGCTACTGCTATCAAGCACACACTAATAGCTCTCTACAGTTTAGCAAAACAATGAGTAAGTGGAACTAGATGAACAGTTGGAACTAGGTATGAAACATTGAAAGGTTAATTGTACAGAATGACTTCAGCCAAGGTTGCATGGCTGACAAACTCACTCAGAAGGTTACCTGCTACTGCTATCAGCACACATAACCAATGTCTCTACAGTTTAACAAAACAATGAGTAAGTGGACTAGATGAACTAGTTGGAACTAGGTATGAAACATTGAGGAAGGTACTAATTGTACAGATGACTTCAGCCAAGGTTGCATGGCTGACAAACTCACTCAGAAGGTTACCTGCTACTGCTATCAAGCACACACACTAACCAAGCGATGTCTCTACAGTTTAACAAAAAAACAATAGAGTAGTGGAACTAAGATACAACTAGTTGGAACTAGGTATGAAACATTGAGGAAGGTTTTGTACAGATGACTTCAGCCAAGGTTGCATGAACAAACTCACTCAGAAGGTTACCTGCTACTGCTATCAAGCACACACTAACCAAGCGTCTCTACAGTTTAACAAAACAATAGAGTAAGTGGAACTAGATGAACTAGTTGGAACTAGGTATGAAACATTGAGGTACTAATTGTACGAATGACTTTAACCAAGGTTGCATATTTGACAAACTCACTCAGAAGGGTTACCTTGCTACTGCTTTATCAAGCACACACTAACCAAGTGTCTACAGTTTAACAAAACAATAGAGTAAGTGGAGCTAGATGAACTAGTTGGAACTAGGTATGAAACATTGAGGAAGGTACTAATTGTACAGATGACTTCAGCCAAGGTTGCATGGCTGACAAACTCACTCAGAAGGTTACCTGCTGCTATCAAGCACACACCAACCAAGCGTGTCTCTGGTTTAACAAAACAATAAACCCTGAGGTACACTGCTAATCAAATGTAACAATTCAAATATGCTGTTCTATAATAAACTATGTTTATCATAAATGTTATCATAACCACAACTATCTAGTTATCATCACTCATCAAATGTAATATAGATTACTCTTTCTAAAATAAGTGAGTCTCAATGAAACTCCACTCCAGTCGGGTCAGGGGACTGGTTCTGGTAAATATGTATCGACCTCCCTATCAAAAACTTGTGCCGTCAGGCCAGTTTAGAACCATTTATGAGCTTTTAAAATAGTATTAGCTTTTTTGTATTGTTATGTATAACTAGACTAAGATAGGTTTAAGATTGACTAAAGTTGCTCTATAAACAGTACTTATACTGAGAACACTGTAGTAAAGGCATTTTTTTATTAAAATATTAGATTGTATTGGTTATATAAATTAGTTAAACGTAGCATCTAAACATAGTTAAGCGTTACCAGCTGACCTTTAAAATGCCACAGATAATTTAAATATTAATAAAGCTCTTATCACCGTGGTTTTGAACTACTAGGCCTAGTTTAGATTTTCAACCTGCTTTGTTAGTGCTCCCTTTTAGCGGAATTTCAACTTCTACCAAAAATGAAAACAGTTTGATTTGAGCTTTTTTGTTTGATTTGACTTCTTGTAGTGGGTTTTCTTTCCAATCTACTTTGGGCGATAACAAATCATAACATAGTCTAACTGAATGGAATGTTATCACCAACTGATTGTGTGAATTAGACCTAATTTCATTGGACAAAATTACAGTTTTAAATATTATAGATTATCGTGTCTTGAACATAGCGGTTACATGAAAAGACCATTGCATTGCTCTCCTAACGTGGTTTAATTAACTGAACCTTAAATAACAACGCATTCAAGTCCTCAAACCAAAGCTGTCATATCACAAAACTTTTTTAACCTTTGCTCAATGGTGAACTGAGTCGACATCGGGCGAACGGCAAAATAGTCTAGTCCGACACATTGTTTATTGCATATAGCGCAAGCGATAGGCAAGAACTACACGTTACACTAACGGTAGCAGAAACACGGAAACTACCACTCCCTCCCCTGCGCCAACTCGCGTGCGCGGTTTGACAGCCCACGACAAACAGCCGGTGGTTTAGTGGTTATAGTGACGGACAGCTGGCCCTGTCTGTTGAATCCCACCGGGTGCGCTCTGGTGCGGTGCAATGCTGAGCATTGGATCATTCATGCGGGGGCCACAATGACTTGCTGAGGATCACTGAAGAGAAAATGGCTCATCAAATCCAGTGAGGAGGTGGCACTTTTGAGCAGGAGGCGGCTAAATCCAGCTTAGAGGTGGTTCAATGACTGGTAATGCACCGCACCAGAGCGGGTTTGCTGAAATTTTGCTTACAGGGGACTGGAAAAACCCATACGGGAGGTTTTTTGAAAATTTAAAAATAAATTAGAGCGCAAAGGGTTAATGCATCAAAAATGTGTAACTTTTGTCCAATTCTTCAAATGTTCCCGGAAGAGGGCCTCCGGGCCCTCTTGGTTTCCTAGGAGGCATACCTACAGTGTTCTACTCCCCCCTAAACACTATCTTCGTTACGCATCTAGTAGGCGGTGGAAGACACCAGTTAAGAGTTCAAATATATTTCACAGACTAAAAAAGATATTTGTAAATCTAATTAAGTATTAAACCATGCTAAGTTGAACTGATTTTGAATTTACCTTATTAAGCCTTGGATCTCTGAGGTGATCAATTCCCTGAACCATGGGCGGCAGATAATGTAGCCAGTGACCTCATGGTAAGGTCTTTTCTGTTCTACAGTAGTAGTGCCGCTGGTGCTGGTTTTATTGAGTGCTTGGAGGAGGCCCTGGGCAGTGGACCGCAAGGGTAGACTCACCCCAGCTCTAAAATTAAAGTGTCGGGAAAAAAATAAAAATTCTAAGCTTAACAATCTATTAATTAACTTCACAGTTCAAAAGACTTTTCAAAATTTTTATAATTTCTGAAATTAAGAAGTTTATAAAACTGTTTGGAATTGTACAATTTGATTTGTTTAGGTGTTTTAAATACATTTTCAGACTAGACCTACTTTGAGAGTTTTTCCTATGTTCAGGCCCAGTTTACCAAAATAGTATTCTGACTCTACCCGTAAAACAAGTGTCCACTCTTTTCAACAATTTGACATCCGGATGAGGAAAATCTGTGAATCTGTATAATATAAACAGCAAAACTTGTCTACTACACTTTCCGTTACACTATAATATCTACCAATAACTTGTGAAATAGAGATGCTACTGAAAAAGCAACAGATAGTGTTAAAGAATATTTTAACAATCAGCAAAATAAAAAAAGTGCAATCATAAAAGTACGGTCCCCAACCGGAGTGTTTATATTTTTAAATTGGTCGTCTTAAAACCTAAATTAAAATAATATCAATGAGATCAAATTAAACACAACAAAAGTAATGTTATACAGTAAGCATTACAAGTAAGTCATAGACTAACAATTTTTTTGTGTTATCATTTAAACTTACAAACTCAAGAGTAAACTTATAAATGAAATATTACTACATCTTTATTACTAGATCTACAGTATATCAAAAGAATGCAGATGTTCCTATTTTGTACTTAGCAGAGCACTTTGAGCTAAGGATGCAAAAAAATGTAATAGTTGAGAGTACACGTCTCGTCGTTCTTAACTTCATATGCTCAAACTAGTTTACAGATGTTTGTGCAGCTACAGCAAAACCTAGTTTTATCTTTGAAATATTAAACAAGAATAAATAAAGTGCTAACTGTAGTGCTAGTCTAGTCATGATCGCTGGAAACCTAACCTTAGTAAATTCAAAATTATAACTATTTTTTTGATGGCTTCCAACTCAAAAGGAAGTTAAAATGCATCTCTTTAATCATTTTTACCTTATTACAAAGTCTATCATTACTTAATTGTATAATATTGTTAAAATCTATCCATCGACCATAAGAGAAATCCTAGACAATGTAAAGTTAGGTTACATTCAAGTAGACCTTTGTTGAAACTCAGGGGCTTAGATTCTTCTAAAAGCACTTAATGGAACTGTCAAACCTAAGTGTAAAATCTATAATTTAGATTATTCAAAAAATATCTTTGCCTTTAGTCTATCTCAAAAATACGTAGTCCTCTAGCAAAAACTACACAACATATAAATAGTAAAATTATAGTTTGAAAACCTTTACATGTGGCATTGGTTTGATGCGTTTGATTCGATTTAGCGTTTGCTCAACTTGAGAGAGTGTAACTTGTAACTGGTCAGTTATTTTGGAGTAACTGTAACCAGTTACATTGGTTTTAGGTAACTTGTAACTGTAATCAGTTACATTGTACAAAAAGGTAGCTGTAATCAGTTACTATTTTGATCTTCCCAAGTCTGAGGACTACCCCAGGGTCCAGAACTTGGTGATCTGTTGGTGATGAATAAAGAAGATATTTCAAAAGAAAGAAAGAGGGTTGAATTAAAATATCTTCCTAAGCAAAACTGACCGATCTCGAGATCTCAAAACTTTTGAAGATAGAAGTAGTTGATGTGGGAAAAGGCGGCAGGTTATTACTGCATTGCGTTGCCTTAGTAAATTTTATTTGTTGGCAACAGTGGGTTTTCTTGATTTGAAGAAGAACCAAACATAAAACTACATTATTACTGTATGATTAAAGTTTTGATGAGACCTTTACAATAGAATCTCATAAAAGTCATAAAGCCTTTAAAGCTGAACTATAAAGAAGGATAGCGGGTTTGTAAACTACACAGAACAAACTAGTCAGTAGGCTAGCTGTTACTGTTGGTAAATGAGCTGGAAGTTGAGCACTCCCAACATCTGGATCTGACGCAGTCTATCCAACAACTGTTGGTCAGGGCGTATACAAGTATTACAAGTAAGTAAGTATCTGGGTTAGTTTGTTACAATTGATACTTAAACAATAGGTCAAATAAAGCGTACAGTTTCCACTGTTGCCGCTTCAATTAGCCAAACTTTAAAGGCTATGGTTAATTGTATGAATGAAGGTGTCCCTGGAGACTGCCTTTTGTCTAAATGAATGTAAATAACAATCTTGAAGCAGGATCTAGAAATTGAACTTCCAGGCACAATTGTTAATTGAGCTTGACATTATCGAAACTTGCTAAGTCAAATTTTCAAGTAGTTATGCCAGTTATATGCTAAGGTAGGCATAGAAATTTCTGAAAATCAAATTAATTTCCTCGGGTCGCTTAGGCCTAGGTGGTGCAGGTCAGTACCTAACTCAAGTTGACCTTTTCCTTGCGTTTGCAAACTAAATAGGAATATTGCGGGAATAATACATATTAATATAGTTAACACAAATTACTTACTGAACTGCTTTAGGTATAATATTCATCATGCCTCCTAATATAAAATCGGGCTGAGATCGCGATGCCCGTTATAGGACAAAGGAAAATTTTAATGGCCTACAGCAGAAGAACTTCGCACAGAATTCTGAAAACTGAAAATGTACGGTCAGCTGATTGACGCAGATTATTTCAAAACAGCTGAGTATAACAGCCAACTCTAAATAGAATTATACAAAATACTGAAAAGATACTATAAACGTACGAGCTTATTGTAAAACTACAAATACTCAATTAAATTAACGGAATTCATTCATAATTTTAGAATGACAGTAAAATCTACAACTCAAGTTAATATGCTCCATAATCGCAACAAAATATACTATGTTTTATGATTAAATAACAATGATTAAACATCAGGTTAAATACCATGTGAACAAGTTAATACATTTTGTGTAAACAGGATGCGAAGAGCTTCTATTAGGAAATTTTAAAGATTTAAGATTTAAACCCGGGTTTTCAAGTTTTTGTTGTACCCACCAACGACGTAAGAGGTTTTCTATTAGCCAGTAGGCTGGTCTATGGAATACACTAATTACAAGGTTAATACAATTTTATTACCCAGAGACATGTGGCCTGATGATATCAACACACAGTACTAATCAAACGGAAAAATAATTATTACATATTCTCCAAGATAGAAGATTGTGTACGTTTTATTCGTTGTTTGTAATATATTAACCTCCTTTATATTTATAAACAAGTTTATTCTGGATCAGCTTTTTTGACACACAGAAGGTTTAATAATATATACAAAATAGTAAAAATAATCATTCGGAAAACTTTAAGAGGAATTTCCTCAATTAGACCCATTGGGGTTAAACTGCTTGTGTTGAACTTTTTATATATCACAATACAGTATATATAAATTATACTTTTTATTTACAGAGTTTTGGGGATAGTACAACAAATAAATGTTTAGAGATCCTGTGGAAGGCGTATATATTTCAGTCGTTTTCCAACGTACTGTTTTCCAATGTTGAAGTGGACATCCTGGACATCCATTCATTGATTTCATACATTTTAATATTACTGTAATTTCGATCTAAATTCTGCAATTGGTAGTAGGCCAAGTTCCTTGTGTATTTGATCATTCCTTACAAACCATGGTGATTTGTAATGATTCTCAGAAATTTGTTTTGAAAATTTGTAGTTTATTAAATGAGGCTTACTAGAATCAAGAGCAAATCCATTTGGTAGAAATTGAGATATTGGTACCATGGGCACCAAATAGGTCTACTGAACTAAATGAAGAAAAATCAATCTTAGGTGAAACCCATTTTTTTATAGAAAAAGATTGTGTTGGGATCAAAAGGCAATATTTTTAACTAGTCAGAATCAAACAGAGCAGTCTCCATATCACCCAATCAACTGCTCTTATTTCTGGTCACGTGATCCACTGTCTTGTATTTTTGGTGTTAACTGTTTGAGACAACTGGTTGTAAGCCATAATAATATTGATTTTATTTCATAAATAATGTGATACTGTATTTTCAAGTTTTATTGTTTAGATTCACTTATTAAATTGTGATAGTGTGCATTTTGGTTGGTGAAACTCTATGATGGGTACTATACCGACTTTAGTTTCACAGTGACTCAACCTGACTAGTTTCAACCTGAATACATGCTTTTAGTTTAGTTCCAACGTCATGATGTATAACGATTTTTTAATTAAAAGAAACAATTTCTGTATAGAAAATGATTTTGTAAAAATACAAATTGGCTGTATACTATTAATCTTTAATTTTATTTTACCCTAATGTGAAAACTTCCTGGTTTATTTAGCAATTCTTTGTACTGTTTCACATTACTGTTTGAAAGTAACATGTTTAATAAGATAGAAAAATTTTATTATTCATAAAATAATAAAAAAAATTGATTGTCAGAAAAAGCAATCTCCTCTTTATTTGGTAGCAAGAAGAGCAATCTCAAATATGTAAAGTTTCATAGAGCAAAATCCACATTTTGTTTATCGGAAAGAACGATCTCAAACTTTCAGTTTAATTCTAATTTCTTTTTGTTATAATTGGTAATTTGGAACACCATGTCTGTAAAAATATACAAAAAACTGGTGTAATTTCACTATAATAACTTTTACAGAACTCAAGTGACAGAAAAATGGCTTCCTGTAAGGATTGTAAAACAAAAGGATTGCTCTATTTGATTCTAGTAGGCTAAATTTTGAATTCGTTAGAAAGTCCCCACAAGGACAAGCATATATGTTATCAATGGCCTAAAATACTTTTGTAAATTAACAAAGATTTCATTGCAGTGTATATTTTCTATTTAATTAAGAGTTACGTCAAGCTTCCAAACATTCTGTAAGCTTGAGAAAGTTTTAAATTTATACGTTGTTTCCAGGTATGTTTGTGACTAGTAGTACTGTACTCTAAATATTTCACTGGCTGGTCTGCTTCTTTCAAGGTATAAGGTTGTTTAAACTCTAAATAAATAAATGGAGCCTGGAGGCAAATATCTTCTGAGTGTAAACACTTTTGCTTAACACTTTAAAGGATTCAATGCAATTTTCCATTGAGTGAACATTGTATAATTTGTCATGTTTTGTAGGTTTACAACAGCTGCTATGTCTATGTCGGTATCATTTGAAAGACTAATCGGAAAATGGCTCTTGTTTCATTTTTTTTCCCCAGCTTTGTTAGACTGAAAACGTTTGTTTGGGGTAAATATGCAGAAATTACTTGAAGGGAGGATCCATTTTGAAGATTAATTTTGATTGATACAGCTTCAAGGCTTATGAGCTGTGGTAAAAGTAGTTGATAGTGATCAATGTGTTTTATCAATATAAACTCCTCCTGAAGCATGGGGCATCATCTCTATCTTCACGGTGGAGTTGGCCTCTAATTTTGAATGTTTCTGATGGAAAGAATGTTTTTCAGATATGCACGCACCGTAAACATCGTGCATTAATAGAAAATTGAAGAATGGATGTTTTTGTCTTTACCCATTGGCCATTCAATTAAAATAGTGACTTTTAAAGATAACATTTTGATTAATTTGTCTAGTCATGCTTGACAAGTGAAGATAACACTTGATTGATTATGTTTTGTAGAAGAATATTATAATCTTTACAATGTGATCTATTCTGTTCTTTTCTTAATAGAATTAAAACATTACCATACTTAAAATCAATGGTTTAATTTTAATTATTTTTATTTAGTTCTGTCTTTGACTTTAAATGTTTAGCATATTTAAAGTCAATAGTTCTGCTACTTATTGTAATCAAATCTAGTTAACATAATTAAAAAACACACACACACAAACCTATGTCAATGCTTATTATTTTAAAGTCAATGATGCTTATGCAGGTTTTTGTCCAAGCAAGCAATACTGTACTCGTATTTACAATCGTATTTCCTTTGGAAAAATGAGATGTTCATGAGTAAAACCAGATCAGGACCATGAAATGTACCAATCAAGACCCCTACAACACGTTTTGAGCATTTTTATTTATTTTTCAAAACTTTATATGCAATTTACGCATAAGTATAAATAAATTTATTTCTATATTATATATTTATATAAATATGTGTATATATTTAATGAACATAGCGAATTAGAGTAACAAATTGCAAATTAGAGTAAGGAAATTCGATTAGCTTAGGCCAATGGCACTTTAGCTCTTAGCTGCCTGGTTTGGATAAAAAAAACAGTATATAATTGTTGAAGCAAGTTATAAACTATTGGCTCTTTTTGATCTCAAGTTTTATGACCAAATTCAAGGTTTTTGAGGCTGGGTTTAAACCCAGTCAGTCTAGATGCAGCACAGATCCCTATGGTATGCAGTTTTCCACACCATTGTGGATCAATCACTGAACTGATGTTGACATTATGGTTTAATTTGATGTAACACCTTACAGTGTTTGACATATACCTTCCTAATTTTTTTCTATACAACAAAAAGCACAGTATGCTACTTGTCTTTAAGTTAAAACTAGTCCTTACTCAATCCCAAATTATGTGTGTATTTTGGAGCCTTGAAAGATTAACACAAGTTAGAATTGTTCAAAAACGTATCTAACTCTACTAGAATGCCCAAAGTGAAACAAAATATGTCTGGGGTTGTGTTATTTTTGCATCTAGTAAGACAGTGCCCACACCAGATCAGAGTGGCATTGGCCTTCTTTAACACACACTTTTTCAGTCAGTTGTTGCTAAGTAAGAGCAGCGTTATATAATATTCTTAATTATAAAATAATTTTTCAAAGTTTAGCAATTTTCTATGGAACACCTTGCATTTATATTTATAGTGTTAAAAAATGAACTTAAAACAGAGTAAACATATTCTCAAAAGATTGTGGCATTTATTGGGGTATTGGTTATTAAATACTCAAACTTTTTTTAGTTATTTAATATACTGTACTAAAGAGTCTACAGGTTATCAATCAAAATAGCTCAAAACTATGCGATGATTCATTGTGTGAACATCATTTACCTGAGGAAGAATATTTTGAAAATAATCCTCCAAAAACGACATTGTCAAAATGTCATACAGTACTTTTATTTTCTTCTAAACATGTCAATTCAATAAAATATTTATTTATCTTTTACAACCATTCAGGATCACTTCAGTCAGTCCATTTTCTTTGACTTCTCGAGGCAGCTGTTTTATGTTCATCCCAGTACTTTGCCATATGATCTGTCTTCTATTTGCTAAAGTAACATACCGAAATACACTCTGAATGAACATGTACACTCCCATGAAACCAGAATTCCTACCAAATTCATATTCCATACTCCAGATTGAAGAAAACCAAATGTTCCTATGAAACCCTAAGTATGAAGTTGTTCAATAAGTTACATCCTTCCTCCCATAATGCCTCCTATGACCATTTCAAATCCGTTGTGCACATTTGGCTGCTGGACAATCGTTTTATAAAGTAGAAGAGTTTTTTGACAGTAACATCAAAATGTATTGTTTTCCTAATATCCCGTTTAATTGTATGTAATTTTTAAATGTTTCAGCAACTACTTACTCTTATAGTTTTAGCATTAAATGTCAAACTTCATCTGTGATATATTTGTACCAATGTAACTATTTATATATTTTAATCAAATGATCTCTCTATTTTAATGTTTTAATATACAATTTAATTAGAAGTTACCAGATTTTTAATGTTAACAACAACAATTTTAATGTTATTGTAATGACTGTTACTTTCAAATAATCATTACTTAGTTTATTGTAAAAGCGCATGTACATCAAGAGCATAATCAAAAATGTAAAATTGACATAGCCTATTAGACTGTATGTATTTAATGGCCAAATAAATGACTTATTATCACTTCGTTGTCTTCTTTCTTCTTCAGTGAACGTACTAGCAGCTATTTTCTTTGATGTGGTATTGCCACCGTCCTACTTGTTTTAGTTGATTCTGATATCATTGCCTGTTTCGGCGCCAGGTTTACCTATTCTTGTCGACTCATTTACAATGGTAACATTCATTCACTGTTCTCCGATTAATTTGTTTTATAGTGAATTATTGAAACTTTGTTAATATCATAGTTTCGTTGAAGTGCAAGTAAAACTACAGCGGCTTGAATAATTGCTTTGGTGTTTTTTGATTTTTACTTTTACTAAATTCATTGATATTATGTATTATATTTTCCTTATTGGAACAATAAGAAAATTTTGCCGTTTTATTCAAGAATTATAGAAATTTACCTAAATTATTGGAAAAAATACTTTTAAACTATAATTGCGTTTATTAGAGATGCATCATTGAAGCCTCGGAAGAACAAACCACTTTTGCATTCCATTTTAGATAAAATCTAATATTGAATTTTCATGTACTTCAAATAGTACGGTACTTAAACCGGTATAGTGTAGCACAAACATAATTGTGATTTAGTAGCAACTATAAATACAACTTCAAGTTTATAATTAGCAAATAAAATACAACAGCATTATTCTAAATATGTAGATTTTGAAGTCTGCTGGCACCTTGAAAAAATCTTATGCCTTTGGCCCAATACAAAATTAGTTTGCTCTTTCATTAAATAAAACAAATAAATAAACTCATCACCATACTGTTCCCTATGAAAATTTTTACACTAGTACCAAGGTGAAATATTTACATTGGAAAAAGTGAATTGTAATGATCATCCATAATTCCTGCGCTATAAACCAACTTTATAAAATATTTTAGATTTCGACAAAGTTTATAATGTTTATAATTTTAATAATGCAATTTGTTAAGAATTTAATTCCAATTTGAATGGTAATTTATGAGACTTATTTCAAGTCTCTTGATAGGTTATATATTATAATTCAAGTCTATGACTTCAAGTTATATCAATGTGAGTTATACAAATATTGTTAATAAAAGCATCTCATTAACATCAGTTCAAATATAAATAGTTTTCTTCATGTTTTCAATTTTTACGTTTAACTACATATCAGTTTAATAATATTATAACTGCGAATACTTTCACAAGATATTGTAGTGACCACACTTTCCATTTCCTTGTACTAATCCCTATAATGGAATTTGCAACAAAGCAAACATGGTAAAGGTGCAGTGGTCTGCCAATTACCTGGAATGACATTTCAACCCTGCGTCAAAGTTGGTAGCAAATGATGCTGGCAAGTAAGCAATCATTTTCTTTGGGTGAGGCAGTCTGGTCCTTTTTGTTTTTTTTATTTTTGCTACATTCAGACTGTAATTTTTGATTTACTTTTTTCTATTAAGCCAGTTTCTTTCAGATCTTCCTTATTTCTTTAATCATACACAGCCTGTTGTAACATTTTTTGATTTAAGACTATATAGCTACTAGCTTGGAAGCTTACTTTTTCATATATTTTACTTTCTTGAAAACAGAACCGGTAAAATTATATAAACAGACAAACTAGAAAATTGAAAGAGATAAATGGATTTATCAACAAAAAAAAAAAAGTTGAATAGTGGCAGGTTATACAAAATTAAATTTATTGCACATCATACAAATGCCAATCTCAGGACTGTTAAGTGGTTTGAAAATGCAGTTCTTGTTTGAATGGATATTTTTTATTTAGAATTGTTTGTTATAGTTTCTAGGTATTTGAATAGGGTTACTAAATATTGATCATACAGTATGGCAATTTCTTAGTTGTAGGGTTTAGGGATATAATTTTATGTTTTAAATAATATATAAGATAATTTTTTGCTGAAAATGTTTTGAAGTTCTAATAATTGTGCTTTTGATTCATTTAAGTGCTTGCCAGAAATGCCAGGTCATCAACAAAACCTAAACAGTTTGTTTGATTTCTCTTCTATTTTCATTAAAGTGGACATTTTCAGCCATTCTCTCATTATAATCTGGGGCAGTTGAATAGTAATGGCGAGAGTCCAACTTTTACCTTATGAGAATCCAGTTTTTCTTCAATAGTCACATAGTATTTCACTCATAATTACTTTTGAATAGTGTTTGAGATTGTAATTTTAATGGGTATTGACTCTTAGGGTGCTGTTATTTTTCTTTTTTATATTATTACTTTGTTAGTAATTGATTTTACTGAAAGTCACGACTATCACATAAGCTTTGAATTCAGACTATGTCAATAAACTATGCATGTACTATTTACAGCAGGACCAGCAAGTCCACTGAGGATCTTTTGATTTGTAAAATGAGCAAACAGTGGTACTGTAAATAATTTATTGATGAGGTCTGTACGGCTTTTGCGATAAAACAGTTAAACAGTCACTAAAACTATTTTAAATGTTAAACTCATTAACACCTTAAATAGCAGGGTTAATACAGGTTAATAGTTTAGATCAATTCTCTAGAGTCATAAATATATTAAGTCAGGTATACTTTATGATTTAAATAAATACACATATTATTACAAACATTTTAATACAAATTATTTACAGTATTTTATAATATTTTTTTTTACCTTTACCTTTTTTTATACAGTGAGTGCTTCTAAAATAGGGCTGCGCCAATTTCATGGGTGCTTGTAAAAACAATGAAAAAAGTTCTAAACATGGATCCTAAAATTCTTAGTTACTTGGTAGCCATCATTTTTGTTACACTTAAAGGTTATATCTCCAGGCAGTTTGCAGGTGCATTCAAACTTGTTGGGGATGTTTATGTTTTAATTTGAATAGTAAAAAAAGATTATTTCACTAAAACCCTACAGAAACAAAATGGCTGACTGTTAAATTTTTCAAATTGAAATACTAGCGAGAGGATGGTATAAAATAAAATTTTACAGGGTAATTGTATTTATAATTTTACATAAAGATACAAACCCATTTTCAAATTTTACAATAACATTTTCATTTTGTGTTTTACAATAGTGAAATGTATAAAATATTTCAAATACATAAAAATGGCCTTGTAATACAAAGATTTACAAGAGTAAAAAAAAGTTTTATTTTATATGTTACATAAAGATACAAACTCATCTGTCCAATTTTACAATTTCATTTTCTTTAAGTCTTTTTTCAGCGGTTAAATGTACCGGTTAATGAGCATCTAAAATGAAAATATTAATAAATTGGAAAAACATGTTAACTACCTTGCAATAGAATATAAAATACAACTTTATCTTTAAATGCTCACCTATCAATGACATTAAAGACTAAATAACAGCCATTTTGTTTTGTAAATTTTTATGGAAATAATTTTTTTTCTTAAATTTGCCTTATGACAAACTGTACCCTATCAAGTTTGAATAGCAATGGTAAGCTTCACCGGAAATATAAATTTTGGTAAAAAATACATAAATGGTGACGTGGGTACTTGAAAAATTTTAGGACACATGTTTATAGGAACTTTTCATTGTTTTTTTACATAAATCACCACGATTTGGCGCCCTATTTTGAATCACCCTGTATAAGTAAATATAAATGACTGCAATATTTTTTTTGTAGCAAATTGAATGTATGAACTTTTTTACTTACATAGCTTACTATTAAACAGTCACCAAAACTATCTTAAATGGTAAACTCATTATCACCTTAAATAACTGAAGTTACAAAAGGTTTAATTGGTATGAATCAATATCATGTATTAAGTACTGTTTTATGATTTAAATAAATATACATAATATTTCAAAACAAATTGTTACAGTAGTAATTTATTTTTCTAATACTTTTTTTATACAATTGTTATATGAACATTTTTTGCTAATATACATGAAATCATTTGAAGTTAATTCAGTTTCCAGTTTTAAGAACTCAGATGATATTTGTGCATTACAAAATGATAATAAAACCAGTCATCTAGTCATTTAAAAATAAAATAATATACAATGTAGGTCATATTTTTTTTGAATACAAAGTTTTATACAGTTAACTTGAAGTCAACATTTCTTGCAACTTTCCGTTTTTATGAGCTTGAACATCACTGCCACCACCAACAAATGTCCCTTTCACAAACACCACGAACCTGAAACAGTTATAGTTATTTTAATCCTATAAGGTACTTTATATATATAGTCACTTTTAGCACTATTCCTCTGAGAAGACCAAATTGTAGCATATTTTAACCCTTTAGCGTTAATGACATAGAAGCATGTGGTTCCATTGTGGTTAACTTGCCGTAAATGCAAGAGATTGAAAATTTACAAACTATAAAACCACGTTTTACTATTTACAAATTTCCATGTACACCTTCAGTATACCCTCCATTTAGTGCAATGCATTTGCCCATGGGTGCTCCCATTGTTTAAAGCACTCCTCATACTCCTTGGTATAGGCGACTTCTGTTACTTTTAGGTTATATTTCTGGTTGAAAAAAATTAAATTTAAATATGGGCATAATAAAAGAAAAGTTGCTTTTACCCCATCAAACTTTAGGCTGCTGCAGATCGGTATAATTATTCTTAATTCAAATTAAAAGAAAATTTTATTTGTAATACAACAAACTTACAGATCGGCCTGTCATTTCCCGAGCACATCTTGTATTTCTGAGCAATCATCTCTGTCTTCTATTTCTATAGCTGTATGCTTGCTTCAGCTTGTCAAATACCTGCAAAAACAAACACCTCTTATTTTATAAGTAAGATTACACTCTTTTCCCATTTCCACTAGCCATTTAAAACCTGGGAAGCAAAATTGCCAATTTGTATTTTTGTGTTATTAAAACGTTTCATTTCAAACACTGCTCATTTACTATGCTAATGGATTACATTTAAAAAATATGTTTATACAAATATAAAGAGTGATTCTGCAGCATCACTGATGATTTTAGCAGCATCATCGACTTTAACAATTTTATCTAAACAATCTTGTAATATTTGCAAATCATCACTTTTTTATGTTCAAAGGACACCTCCGATTAAAGTTTGAATAAGACATCTTGTCATAAGATGTTCCACTCAAACGTGTTTAAGATGGCCCACTCAAGTGTCTGGTTAAATGCTGTTGATCATGATTCTGATATCTTACTTCAACTCAAGAACTGTTCAAGGAAAAGTACTGCCATATTTATGTGTATGTTTATTGCAGTTTTAAATATTATCCTGTCTTCAAAACACTCTGTTCTATGTGTTCAAAAGTTTGAAAAATAATAAATTATTGACTTCACTTTTGTTTTTTGGATTTGATGGTTTACTTTTAATTCCCATTTAAGTGAAATAATAAGAAACAAAAATACACATTGTTGTTACAATTTTTTAGTGCATATATTTTAAATAAAACATCAAATGTGAAACATTTTTTTTTTTAAATGTGTTCAGATTTTCATGTTCTAGTAAGATGGGTGTTCGAGGCTATTAACTGTGGTCTCCTGTATGATCAGGGCATTACAAAGCAGTTACTTCACAGCCTCTTCTTACAGCTCAGACTTATGGGTTTTACAGAAAATTATATTATTACATATCATGAAAGGAAAACACATTTTAAATTTCACTATAATCAGACTTCTCAGATCTTTAAACCCTTTTTTGGGTGAAAAGCCCCCAAAAAGATTATTCGATAGTCCGATTTTGATGGTTAACGAACTCGACTAAGATATTTACAGAAGAAACATTTGTACCAAATTTTGAATTTGACAAAAAATGTGTTTTTATTCTGAAGCTTCCGGTCACTCTTAATAATCACAAATTGTTTAATTACCTTGACTCCATCAGAAGTGACCTATAGTAGTTTTGTGCTACTTAAGTTTTGAGCCTCTTGTCTGGCTCATTTTCTGGCAAACAGAACGTAGAAGGTTGTCCCTTGTTGGAATTTGTCAGTTATTTAAATTTACGACACATTTATACAGTCCCTAACATTGAAGACACTGGACACACACACAAACACGTAATATTTAACTCTTAGGTTTTTGGTTGGTGTCACAACTATAATCTAGTTCTTCGGTTCACACCGCATCAAAACATCATAATAATTAGGGTGATATATTCCGGTCGCTGTGGAGTACCATCTTCAGTCACTGAACTTAGATGTGGATTGAAACAAAATATCGACGGCCACATATATGATATCGATCACGGCAGATAGGCCGGACCAAAACCACAAGAGGCTCGAAATATAAGTAGCACAAAACTAATATGGGTAACTTCTGACAGGAATCATTGCCACCAAGGGATCTGTAGAGGTGATACACACAGATATATTTTTATTTTTAACCTAGATGTTTTAAACGTTACACTTTACATACACACTTGAAAATGGGCTAATGCCTGAAACTACAGTAGTGTATAAAAATTAAAACACAGGGTATTTCAAAGTGTCTTTTTATATTTTGTTAATACAATATGTAGCCCTTCTTGTGAACTAAAATCTTACGAAACACAGATATAAATCTTAATTTGTATAAACACTAAATAGCTAATTTATTTAAGTAAAGAAGAAACGGACTTTTCAGCCACTTCGGAGAAAACTACTCTAACGTTTGGTGGTTAAACTCCACCGTCTTCAGAGGACTACTAATCTAGGAACTACATTTAATTAGTGGTGTAGTCCTCTGAAGACCGAGTGGAGTAACTACAACGTTAAGAATAGTCGGAAAATAATAGGCTCTCCTGGCTCGCATACTATTATGAACTTTCAAACTAATTTATTTAGCCAATTGAGGGTTTTGTTGAATTTCCTTTGGAAAAATGAGATATTCATGCCGTCAACAGCGTAACTAAGACCAGGTCTGCGACCATGAAATGAGCACCGATCTAGACCCCAGAACATGTTTTGAATATTTTCTAACACCTTATGTGCATGATGTGTATATACATATATGTCAAAATAATAATTTGAACAAATGATCCTGGTAAAACATTTTTAATTAACGACCAAATAATATATATATATATATAAATATTTTTGGTTAACTGTATTATTAGTTTTGTTTTTTTTTTATTCTTGTGTACTCTTGTATTCTGTTGCATGGTATATTCTTACACCATGTGGTACTGGTGGTTCAGTGATACGGCACATCTGCAGTTAATTTCTACAGATTACTTTTTCTGGAATTACTCTGTCTTCCTATCTATTCCTCACATCATTAGATTATTGGCTTATTCTTTGCATCGCCTTCATTCACTGTCAATATTATTATCTTTAATATAGGGCTGCCTACCTTATGGTCACTCACAGCACGTTGTAGCTTTACCGATTCTTGAACCTTTATCTGTTCTTTAACCTTCTTCTGTTACCGAGTCTTTTTTTACTAGACTAATTGTTAACTTTTTAATTCCATTTTTTACTTTAAACTGTGTAAAAATTTTTTAACTTTTTACTTTTGTTTGGTTTTATTTTGAACTTTATAATTTCTTTCCATCATGCCAAATAGAAAAAACAATCTTTCTCAAAGATCAACAAAAGCTAGGGCTGTAAGCTCTGCAAGAGCTACAGAATCCTCTCAAGAACGTAAAGTGGCTGTTAGCTGATAGAATCAGGCATCGTTGCAAAGAGCTATGAACTCCTGATGTACACCAAAACAACGGCTCTGATGTACTGCAAAACAGGCATGTGCTGACAGAATAAAGCGCATGCCTCACAAAGAGATAGTCTTTGACTCCTGATGTACACCAGGTTCGACGAAAAAATTACAGAATCAGGCATGCCTCACAAAGAGCCTCTGATACATTGGATGAATGGGAGGCAATTGCCCGTATACCAGCAAATGGCCTCCCAATTCTCCCAAAGAGCAAATGAGAATCTAAGGTACATCAGGATCTACTGAAAAGGACAGAATGAGGCATGCCTCACAAAGAACCTCTGAGACACTGGATGAACATTCAGTTACAGACATACAGTCTGGAGGCTCTAGTAGCCAATACCATCAGAATGGTCTGCATGAAACAAATGAGACTCCTAAGGTACACCAGGACCTACTGAAAATGACAAATGAGGCATGCCTCAAAGAGCATCTGTAGTACTGGATGAACATTCGTTACAGGGCTCTAATTACGCCATTCACCTCCAGAATGGTCAAAAGAGCAAATGAGACTCCTGAGGTACACCAGGACCTACTGGAAAATGACAAGTGCATGACAAAGAGCATCTGGGCTGGATGAGCGGGGAGGCTCAAATTGCAGCCTATACAGAATGACCTCCCAAAGGGCGGGTGGCCTGTAAAAGTAAATGAGGCTGTTTTACAGGAAAGGGAAGATGGTGAACAAACAGACAAATCAGATGGTTTTACTAAAGATGAGAATTTTTTTGTGTGCATATTTCTTAAGTATACACACATCTATGTTGACAAACCCAGGAAAACATAGCGGGTACTCAACTAGTGAATTAATAAACTTATGTCTAGTAGTAAAATAACTTTGTTGATTGGAAAGAACACAGTACATTTTGTAAATATTTGTTTTACACAATCATTTTCTATGTTTGCATAGTATTATCATAGTAAAATCTTATACCTCACTCTACCAGACTACTTTGGACCTGGACTACAAGCTCTATCAGCTCGTCAGGGACCCACAGAGTGACATGCTGTAAAATTAGCTCTTAAAAACTCTCACTAATTCCATCACAAGGTCATTAAGAAGAGCTTATTCTTTAACACAATTTTCGTTATTTAATTTATTTAAAGCAATCTATTCTACCAAAACTTTTTAAAACTATAAATTTTGATCTATATTTATGTGTACATAATTATTATAGGGCATGATAATTGTCTTGCTTTCACAATGCAAATGATTTTGTGAAGTAATGTACAGAAATGTCCAAGAATAAACAATGCAACAGAGATATATAACTTACGATTGTTCCTACTGGCAGATGTCTTATCTCTATTAAACTTCCCAAGAGACTTCGATTGTAAACTTTACATCATCCCAAAAACAGTAAATATAATAGCTCATAATTTTGTATGAAAAAACATATAAAATTCAAAGTTGTCAATTAATTAACATTACCTTAAGATTTATCTTAGAGACAACTTGCCAGTATTCTAAATAAACTAAAAATATTTAATTAGCAAGACTCATTACAGATAAATGTGTCTTGGAAACGAAAATAATTTTCACGTCCCAGTTTTTAGTTTTTGTTGTAAGTGCTTACACAATTTAAGGTTTACATTAATATATACTTATTAATTTGATACATAGCAATTTACTATTTTAAGTGCTTTCTTTTTCAGGTAGAAGAGATCCCATATGTTTCAAATGCTGTACTAAATCATTTAATTGGTCAAAGAGGTAGGAAATAATTGTTTTTATTCTTTGTGCTAACACTTCAAATGCGATAGAAGATTTCAGAATTCTTCTTATCAAACTGGGTCAATATTGCCATTTATTGTTATACATATTATGAAAATAATATATTAGTTTGTGTATCCTAGAAATTGTTTAATTTGTAGATCTTTCAACATGTTGAAAGGAAGTGACAATTATATATTTAAGACTATTATACGCCTTTTTACGGTGATTATCATTTAATTCTAATTATGTATCTTTATCACAAAGTACATTTACTTCAAAACCATAAAAATACAAATAAAACTGGATTTATGTTTGGTGTTTTCTGTTGTTGCAAAATCAATACTAAATACCTAATGGCAGAAAATATATTAACTAATAAGTCACTAAAAGTTTATGACAATTTAAAGCCAATTGCCACAGTTACAAACGATAAGTAAACATTGAACAGATAAATCAAAGTTTTGTTTGTATTAGAAAACTTAGGACAGTAACACATTAGGATTTGTTACCACCAATAGGAAGAGGTTATAGCGTTCCTTGAGAACATTTGAGTGTCTGGTCAGACTAGCAGCTTTGTCGCCTGGCACAGAGGAATACTATTGAGTTGCCACTCTGCTATCTTTAGTTACTCTATGGGCGGGATGGTGTAGTGGTTTAGCATAACCGCCGACAAATTGGTGTGGTTAAACATAAAACTGTGGATTAAAACTTCAAAATTAATTACAACTTTTAAAATGCTTAAAAACAACCAGTATATTTATTTTGTGCCTTTTTTAACTTAATACAAAAACAAAACTAATAACAGTTAACCAAAATATTTATATATATATTTGAAAGGACGAGTTCAATACAAAGAAGGGTTACTTGTTAAGTATTAGAATAAACAATAAAACAGGTACCCTGAAAATATTTTAATTTTACACAACTAGTTTCAAAAATAATTCCATTGTAATTATTTACAATTTGTATTATTACAATGAATTATTTCGATATCTAAATTTACTATATTTATTTCTTCAATTCAAATAATTATATATATAATATATAACTCGTGTTATTTAAAATTCTTTTACCAGGGTTATTCAAAATTATTTTACTACATATATGTATATATACAACACGCGTACATAAGGTGTTGAAAATACTCAAAACATGTTCTTCGGGTCTAGATCGTGCTCATTTCATGGTTTAACGCTTGAGCCTGGTCTTAGTTACCATGCTGATGGCATGAATATCTCATTTTCCAAGGTCAACAAAACCACCACACACAACTGACTGTCCAGATCAGCTGTCTTTACTAGCAATGACAAGAAAAAACCGCCATTAGGAAATCAAAGTTATGCTCATTAGGAGTGCTTTCTTTCAGGAAGCGCGATTATTTACCTTAAGCATAAATTATTGTAAAGCAGTATAAACCAAAAACGCCTCATTTGTAGTCAAATTTCTTATGTTTGCCCACCATGTTTTTGGCACATTAAATAATGTTTATTTGCAGTTTAATTGCTGAAATCAGCAGTTCTGTTTGCCAGTTGTAGGTTTGACTGTGGTAATAAATTAGAACTGTAAAATACCTAAATTACCTGGTTTTAAAATTTAAACTCTTATTTTTAGTTGAACACCACTTTCTTGTTACTAAATCATGTTGATATAGAGTTTGAAACAATCAGAGTTTGAAAAGACTCCATTCACTTACCGAGCACCATCCGACCAAACCATTCAAAGCATTAAAAAAATTAAATTATGCCAGTGATTAATACGGTGCAGTACTTACTTCTTTTGCCATTTTGCAATGCGGACATTAGGATTTTGAATATGACTACAGTGTCACTTGAGATTTTGGTTTGGACGGTTGAGCTGTAGGACCACTCATGTTCACTGCTCTGCTGGCACTAAACCCATCAAACTATTTTTTAAAATCCACCTGAAAACCACAAACTACTACAGAACCACTTTTGTTCAAAAAAATACTTTACGGTACCAAAGTATCGAAAATAAATTGATTCAGTGGGGATGCATAATTTACACATTTTGGAAAATATGGATGAAGAATCAATAACTTTAATTCGGTCACTTCAGTGTAGGCATCTGAGGAGCTGTGAGAAGAGGAGCTGTAAGCTTTTCTAAAAGTTGTTTTTGTTCTGCCTTGATTTCCACACTAGTGGTTTTACATTGACTCAGCAGTAGGTTTTGCTTTCTCGGTAAACAGGTCGAAAGCGATTGAATTATTAAAAAAAACTTACAAAGGAGATGTTTTGAGGAAAATTAGAATAAAATGTTATTTTTTACCAAATTTAATTATGGTCATGTCAGTGAAACAAATAACCTGTCCAGTACAACATTTAGAATTCTCAAACTAATGATAATTGTTCAGAAAAAACTTCAATATTACAAATAGAAGACAAACTGAAGAACCATTGAGTCAGCTCAATTTGCTGTGTGGGTGTGTTAATGTGATTAAACACATTCAGACTCGCCTGGCGTCCGGGAACTGGTTCTTTCATCATTGACAATTTTGCCCTGCCATTAACCATCTCATGCGCTAGCTTTTATTGCTACAAGCATAGAAACCTTCCCCAAGATTATACTGGCCAAATCTTGTCCATTGACTTTTATGTTCCCCCATAGTAAAAAATTACATTAAGATGCATTCACCGTGAAGGCGTGAAAAGCCAGGGATGGGCCATTTTGAGCAGTGAATAAGGGGTATGAGGGGTGCTTAAAACCATTGAAGCATCAGACTGAACAAATGCATTACACTAAATGGGAATTATACAGAAGGTATACATTATTAAATTAGTAAAAAAATAATAAAACATGGCTTTAATGAAATTCAGATTACTTTTGAATTTGTACAAGGGTTTTATAAACAAACCAAAAGAAATTCAAAGCAAAAAAATGCTAGTTATTTACAACAATAAAATTGTAGGAAAAATCACTGGAAAACTGTTTAATTTTTCACTTAACAATACAGTAGACTCTCGACTATCCGACCTTTTTTGTGAAAAGTAGGAAGATTTAGATGAATAACGAAAAAACCTGATAGGCCAGAGTTCATTGAACTGGACTCGGGCCTATCTAGATTAGTTTTTAAATTGTTTCACGAACTGAATCAAGCGTTTATCTGGTTATAGTACTGTATTAGAATGAGCTATCACGTTTGATCTAATATAACTTTTACAAACTTGGAACAGTGATGGGATGGTTTGTAAGAAAATTAATAGTACACCGCAAAATGGTTTGTTACAAGTTTAATAATGCACTAACTGTATTTATCAAAAACTGTACAGTACAACATTTAAGTTATACATACTGTAATGTCATAATCATAATCATTGAGTAAAATAAAACCAGTAACACAATATAAAACAAAACAAAAGAAAAAAGAAAAGTATGAAAAAAGTCTTTAATAGAAAGTTGCCGTTGTTATTTGACCTTTTCGCAAAGATGCATTGCCAAACCTAGCAGTTTCACACCAGAAGCGTTCAAAACCATGAGTCAAATTTTGCGTTCTTTGTGGCCATGAAATGTTTTAAATTTTTTTTGTAATGGTAGGCGGATAGTACGGAGGCGGATGGTGCGAGGCGGATAGTCAAGAGTCTACTGTACTGTTAGGATTCATGTACACATAGGACCGTTTTTTCAATTCAACCTTAACCGGCGGTTCAAATTAGGACATGCAGCCAACCAATAGAAAAGTTGGGTATTTTTTAGGTTAACTTTTTACTTTGTCTGTTTTGATTTTGTTGTTGCAGTTTGTATTTAACTACAACATAATTTATACATGTTGAATTGAATAAAAAATGGTAAAAGAATACCTTCATTGCATGAATTAATGATCTTCAATAGTGTATTTAAGTGTTTTTAACGTTTTGTGAAAATGTAAACATTGCAGATTGTGACAACTTAATCAGTGGTTAGTTAATCAGCTGGTAAGCAGGCAATTAAAAAAACGGTTCATAGACATTATAATTATTTTTTTATACTAGGCCTATTTTAAAGTTGGTTATCATGATCAACAGATCGATGATGAATATTTATAAAGACATATATTGTTTTTTGTTGCAATTTTTGTTATTAGTAAGAGCAATGCAAGAAATTTAAATAATTGTTTGAAGCCTGATTTAATTGAACTGTTTTGTCTAATATTTATATTTTAAAGATTTGTTAATTTGGGGATTTCTTTTGACTTTTTTATCAAATCACGTTTGAATTGGACTTTACTCTTCAGTTGTAAAAAGTATAAATTACTTTTAAGCATATAGCGCACAAAAAACTGCTTACAAAAATTACATGTAGGCTAAAATACAAATTTAATTTCTGTTTTTTTAATTTGTTCTGACCCTATCAAAGTTTGTACAATTTGCAAGCTCTCCACGGTCGACCAGACAGAATTACAAGGTCTGCTATATTCCCGAATGTTATTTTAACTACTGATTAACACTGACAAAAAAATTGTCAATACAAAATAGAATATTATAGGTTAAAAATTTGTCAACAAGTTTTCCTCAAGCTGGGATGTTTTT
The DNA here is from genome assembly GCA_018831715.1 of Matsumurasca onukii. Classification (NCBI taxonomy): domain Eukaryota; kingdom Metazoa; phylum Arthropoda; class Insecta; order Hemiptera; family Cicadellidae; genus Matsumurasca; species Matsumurasca onukii. The sequence continues at coordinate 41,889,672 of CM032060.1, read as the reverse complement.
TTTATACTACAGTACTGGTCAATTTGAAAATTATACAAAACTAAGCGGGACCCGACAGACTTTGTCTGTCAAAAGATTTGTAATGTGGCAGTTTTTTCATTTTATATGTTATGTATCAAATAGGGATATCAGCTGGCAACGAACAGCAATAAAGCTCAAATTGACTTCGTTTTAGTTAGAAAAGCGTTTGTATGGGAAAAAGAAAAGGGCTGTTTTAAGGGTTTTCCGGCAATTATTCAAATTTTTCTGGCTGTAAAATCATCCTTGAACCCAACAAACATTTTTTTTAAACTTGGCCTAATTGGTCCAGGCGTTGTTGAGTTATCATTACCAACACATTTTGCGTTCATTTTTATATTATACAAAATAAATATAAACACTAGTAAAACTAATCTAAAAATATGTTTTATAAAAATGAGTATAACAGTGTTGGCATATTTAATGAACGTACTCTTGAAATAAACAATTTAGTACAAATAATTTAAATAATTATTTTTTATATTAATGTTTTTTATAATTTAAATTATTTTTTATGGTCAGCCCATATTGTCTAGTATTTTGGCGATGAGTTTACCTGATTTAGTTAAAACTATTTGTCATACAATTTTGTATTATAAATGACAGTACTGTTGTTTGATATATTTATAACTCATTTAATTACAACATTTCTAGGTTGAATATGTTACTAATAGTACCAATGCAGACTACTGTTTCGAACTGTTGAAGACATTTAAAGTCTTACTTTCTGCAGGACATATGAGGTCAGACCTGCGATTCGAAAGCAAAGATTTTAACAATTGCTAGATTAAATTAATTATTAACCATTACCACTTACAAGCCCCAATTTCGGTTCCCAAGTACCTTAATGTGGTAATAGCTATGTAAAGGGCAATTTTTTTATTTATAGTGATCTTGCGGTGAAAAGTATCCAACTAGCTTGATAATAAATCAAAAACTACCCAAAGTTGCCAAACAATGTATATTGAGTCAGCTAGTAACTTTTACCATATATAACAACTGTATATACGGTCGTCTCACTAGGCATTATAATTTAATATATATCACTAAGGACTGGTACGAATAACAGTCAATTTTACAAGGACAAATTTTTATTTACTCACAACAATACACTTCACAATTCACAAACAGAGAAAATCATAAAACAACCGCAATAACAAGCTCATATGATTTGCGGCAGTGCAATATCGTGAGTTGCTACTGAAAGTTCAAACAAATCTGACTATTGAAACCAAAACACTCTGTGATTAACCCTCTCCCGGTCACAAGCCATGAATCGCAAGCCAGGAATTCGCGCACAGTACCCACTGTAGGACACAAGCCATAGATTGCCTCGATCTACACTACCAATTTGTTCTAGCATCTGCTGCGCCCATGACTCCACCTTCGCCTCTTTGGTCTGAATACAGTATGTTAAACCAAGTGTATTCATAAATAAAATTGGACCTTGTTGCCACTGCGTTCGATAGAGTTACTGCTATGGAATTCTGAAACAAGATGGGTACCGGCTGACGGCTGCCATGAGCACTGTAAATTAATAGGGTCCAGTAGCGTCAAGCGCAGCCAGCTTCAATGTGTCCAGGAGAGGGTTAAAGCCCTTTATTTACTATCCTAACACGACTCAAAATAGTTCATAGAACGCCTGTCCTACAACAATATGTTTGCATGTACCTATGTATAAATACATGTACAAAAATTTAATATTATGATCTCTTATAATCATGTACATGTGTACATCTGGAAATCCCCTAAAACTGCAGGGATAAAGTCTATGACAAAATTCCTCAAAGTATTGAAGAAATAAAAAGTCTACCTTTGTTCCAAGAAAAATTTAAAAAATATTTAACTTTGAGATCCCTGTATTTATTGGAAGAACTATAATTCTATTAATAATGTATAAATAACAGAATAACGGTATGTTGACTGATGTTATTTGGAGTAATTGTTGGTAACATATGTTGAATTTTGTATTTGTATTATTGTGAATTATGTAATAACGCCATTCAGGAATTGTACATAGAAATGTCCTGTATATTTATGTGTCAATTTTTGAATAAAGATGATTTTATTTGATTTATTATATAAAATGCATATAGTGTAAGTAATAGTTTTCTAGGTAAGTTATGAAATAATTTTCAAAAACTAAAACCATGTTTTGAATATGTTTCAATGTTTACGATTTCAAACAAGTTTTTATTTTTCACTATGCATGTATAATGTAGTTTAGACAAATAAACATTGGGTTTCAAGAAAAATTATTTTTATCTCTAGCAAACTAGCAATTATAAGATTTTAGCATGGCATGCTAAAATGAGAGCAGAATAATTACTGAAAAAATTGAGTAAGTTCTATAAAATCATACTTTTAAAACTAATTCAGAAGAATAACTTTAGTTAGGTTTTTCTATATTTGATTACTAAAATTTGACTACTGTACTTCTAACTACAGACTGTAGTAATTAAAGAAAACTGTTAACAGACAAAACAAGCATTTAAGTTAATACCTTAGGCGGTTTTGCATAGCGATCACTGCCAATAGCGTCCGTGACGAGTCGATGACATTTCGGTCATCGAGGGCGACGGGAAGTTTTCCTCACTGCTCTTTTAATCAATTTCTGACTCAGTTGCACAAAAGTAAGTCGGGAGGATGGACCCGTTCATGTGTACTGTTTGTAGTTGGTGCAAAAACGCAGGAAGAAAAGGAGATGGGCCGTTCACCCCATTAACAAAATTAGAACACAATGAAAACCACTATTCTATTTTTTGATTCCACAATCCTTTTTAATTGGTTTAGTTGTTTGTTGAGTTTGTTGTTTTTTAACAGCTCTTATCTTTGTATGGATTAAGTTCGTTATCAGATCAAATGTAGAGTATTGTAATTACTTATTGTGCCCGAAAAACATCTTTTCCGAGAATAATTTATCATCCAATGAAGCTTAGGAAATGTACTTTGGGGTTTTGAATATTTTTAATAGTAAGTTAAACGTTAAATTACTGCTTCTGGACACTTAAACTATAGGTTTTATTCAGTGTTTGAAAAAATAATTTATATTTCATCACAACAAACCTTATTAATTGTCGACTACTGGCTAAACATGATTACAACACATTTCAACTTGAAGTCACCTATAGAACACTATTAGTCCACGGCGTGCCGAATGCATAAATACACGATGAAACAATGTATTTAGAGGTGAGGCGGTGGCGTCGCCCGTGGTGAGATAACGGCGGTTTCTCAGGGACGCTACGGCGTAAAGCACTAACAGTATAAATGCAAACGAACCAATGGACCACGGAGAGCGGTGACAGTGGCCATGCACTTAGCGCTTTTGCAATCAACTTTAACAGTGAGTCAACCAAAATTTAAGGTATCAATTTAATTAAAACTCACCAACCAGCAGTACTGCTAGTGAAAAACTGTGGAATGTATTTTCATCGGATAAGGCAAGAAATATTCTTCTACTTAAAGGGTTTACTAACTTCTACCTAAAAAAAATGTATAAAAAGTCAAATATAAAACTAGGCGGGACAAGCAGTTAACCAAAGCGCGCTTGCATGAGTGAATCAATTTCCTTTGCAATTTGTTACTCTTTAATTCTGTTTACAGCCTCGCTTTGGCATTCAGATGTTCTATGTCAAGGCTGTTCACTTTGGCCTCAGATTTGGTGGTCCATAATCACGGCGCCACAAGGCTGTTTGCTACGCACAGCCCGGCCCGGCTCAGACTTATGTGTTCTTTTACTGCAAGTTTTTTTATTTCTATCGTGAAGGTAAAATGTTTTTAAACTAATGATGCTATTATAGCAAAAATCACTTTTTAGCCACCATTTTGAAACAAATGAATAATTGCTTTAGTTTTTGGTACATTGATTGCAATTTTAAAAATACATGTTTACTTCAAATGCTATCAAAATATGATTAAATTTACATTTTAGATAGTTAAAACCACTTTTTTTTACCAAAAGTCCCCCCAAGAGGGAACTTCCGAGCCCAATTTTCTTGGCCAAAGAACTTGACCAAGATATTTACAAAAAAACCTTTGTACCAAATTTCATGAAAATTGGACAAAAAAAATAAATAATTTTTGTAAAGAGTAAACACATATATACATATATTACAAATGAAAACTTTTGTGCAACGTAGAAGATGGAGTAGTCTTCTAAACCGGTCGTGATGAATCAAAATGATTCTAAAAGGATACTGTGTTAACTTTTCAATTCTTATCACATACTAGCTGAGATAATCGTTAGCCTTTCAGGCTTCGATAACATAGCTGTGTGTGTATGCTTTAAGAAAGATGCAAAATTTAAAGTAAAACAATATAATTTCCTATCTATAGAAAATAAATGAGAATAAGGGGTTAAATAGCGGGAAGTTTTAAACATGTACCTTTCTGCTCCTTTTTCGTGTGACATTTGGCCTAACCCACCAGCCATTACAATAATAAAATAGACAATTTTAAACTTCACCATTATGTAAAACGTATACAGGTATTTTAAATTAATGTTTAATTGTATCTTGGTAACATGAATTTAAGTTAACAAGTAACAAAGTTCACACTAAGGGCCGTATTCAGAGACGCCACTCAGGCTCAGATTACTGCGAGCAGCCCTAAGCTTACACTCAAATAGAAAAATCGGTATTCTTGAACAGTCTGAGCGCTCGCTTGGCCGCTGAGCTAAGGTTAAGCTGAGCGAGTGGTGATCCGGGGAGGCTTACGACGCTGAGCGAGCTCAAAACCACAGATAAATTTGACCTAAACGAAGGAATTTTCGTTTCAGTTTGACAGTTCTTGAAATATGGCCTTCCCTTCAAATTTCTGGCAGACGTATTAATTTTACATTTTGTATGTACTGGAAGGTATTTTAAGGATTTTAGTTATTTCTCGTTATGCCTAGTATTACAGCTTGCTTCATTTATGCCAATAAAAGGCAATGATAAATTATTAAAGGTGGTTTTCGATATCTACCGTACCTAGATGAGTGCGATGAGAACTTCTGAGATGTGTGTTATTAAGTAAAGAAAATACGTTTAATGGCCTTTTATGTGGACATACTAGTTTGAAATGACTTAAAATAAGGTAAGTTGACATTTTATATTGAACTACAGTACTACCACTATTATTATTGTGCCCATGTTATGAGGTTTGGTTGGCCAGCTAAGCTATAAGCTGTACTTATTGTTGTACATTTTATACTGTAGTTTACCATTAGAAAACCATGCATGTGTCTTAAGTTTAAACGGAACATTCTTTAAATGGTAGACCCAAATTTTGTAAAATAACATAGGCCTAGGCTACAGTCTACCTTAAATGCAAATCAACTTGACTCCCACACACCTTGCTAACTTCATGGTCAATGCAACTGTACCAATGGTCTAGGCCTACAGATCAGTTGTGACTAAATTAAACGTTTCAACCAATCAGCCAGCTGGATTGGATTTGGTTTATATTATTAAAACCCTGGAAGGTACAGTCATGTCAACTTGTCATTAGGATAGACTGTAGGCTATTTCACCAGCTTTGCCTTCGCAGCTGGCATTAGCCATCAGCGTGACTAGATGGTATTGACTAGATTTTGGATCATGACTAGCAGACCTACTTTTTTGATGCTGTCTAGGAGATTAAAATTGCTCTGAATGCGGTAGGCATGTGTACAGGTTTGTGTAAAAATATCCCAGGTTTTACTTTATTTTGTTTATTTTGCCAGTATTTATAAAAGGCAATCCGTAACTTAGGTAATGTTGTAAGTCAGATGTATGAGTTAGAGTTAAGTGATGAACAAGTAATTTAATGGTTAGTCTCTTTCATACAAAGGCCAACCACTTATCATTGATTTTGTATATATATCTTACAAAAGTTGTTTAGCCCTCCCATCGAACAGCGTTGCAGAGTTAAGCATGAGAGAGATACTCGTGCCACACAAAGTTGTATAAGATAGATGCATAGTAATAAATCCATTTCTCACATTATTATCAGCACATATTTTTGGTTTATCTAACTTTACGCTTGGTTTCAGTTGAATATTGGAGTGTTCTTATATCTGGCAGTCAAAGGCCTACAAGAAGACCTAGAAGCTAGAAGACCAGGCTAAGCTACAAAACCCATAGAGAGGAAAAACAATCCATATGTCTGCTGGGTTTTACTGTTCTGTTCTAGTCAAGAAAGTACCTTCAATGGTGGGTATTTCCAAACTGGGTATGTTTTTGGTTATAATACAATTTCCATTTCTTTAATTGTTGGCCTTGTTTACTACATTTAGAACATTACAATAATGGCGTCAGATTGTGCGCTGAAGGCTTTAAGAACCATAGTTAACATTTTATGTGCAAGGATATGGACAGTTAAATATTCAAATCAGTATGAAGCTGCCACTTTAACTACATTTGATCATAGTTTAAATCAGGTTTACAGTAGCCAATTTAGGAAATGCTCTATTTAAGGACTGTTCAGAAAGCAGAGTAACCTCTCAAGAAATATATGTTGGTAGGTAATTTAAGGAACCCACTAAAGGGATATTTCCCTTCACTACCGACTATTGTGTGTGTTACAAGGAAGACATAACATTGATGTGTCATATATTTAAGTGATACATTTGTAGAGTATTGTTTTACACAAATTAAATATCCAGAATGTCCTATGAATCCCATGAAAATAAAATAATCATGGCTTACCCTATAGTAAAAAAAGGGCCTGCCACTAATACCTAGTAGACCTACGGTCAGCTGAATTCCCAGAGCCAAAATCTCAAGTTTTCGTTTCAGTAGTAATAATTATTGTAAAATTCAGAAGTTTTACAAAGCATCCTGGTCTTTACTTATTTGAACAAAGAAAATAGATTAATTAGGCTTCCCAGATGAATTGAGCTTTGTAAGGGAGTCCTGTTTATTGAAACAGGCTAATGTAGCGTTAAATGAAGATGAAAACCCTTTGTTTCAGTTGAAATTACCATACATACACCGGTCTTGACTACATGAGCCTGTCTTGAAAGAAAACACAGCTAGGCTGCTGGGTGAGCTACATTATTCTGGCCAACAAATAACCACATTCGACAATCTACAAATTAGGTATGTGTTTATTAAATAATAAAATATATAACTTGATTTTCCCATTTTAAATACACTCATGGACAAAATTATGGCAGGAACATTATTTTCTTTCATTTCATCAGCCTCTTTTTTGTTTAACAGGCTGTATAGTTTTGAGTTTTTTGTAATCGTTTAGTTGGTTTAATATTTCGTACACTATGCTATAGAAAATTCCATTTTAAACGAAAGGGCGATGAAATAGCATGACTATATATTTCATAGTTTAAATGAAATCACAATTATTGACCTTATACATTCAAATAAATACCTCAGATAAATAAGTTAAATTCAATATGCCCATTAATCCTAGATATCCATTGTACATGTTAATTTTAATTATCTTCGTTGAGTGCTTTTAAAAAATACTGTTTGGGTTTAAATAATTAATTTATTTATAGTTTCATAAGTGTAATTGTAAGAGTACATTCATTGGTATCATCATGATAAGTGATGACGCCTTTATTGGCAAAAGCATTTTTTTCAATTTCAATCAGAGAACTATTAAATTAATATTATTTTACAGGTCACCATGACTGGCACTGTTTCACCCAACTTCTGCTCTAGCTGGCCAGTATTGGAAGAAGATTGAACAACTTGTTAGAACTTCATATTTGTTCTTTAATTTCTAGATACTCGTTACCATTAACAATTTTTTAACCACCACACGATGATTAAAAATTAAACCGGATTAACATTGAATAATTTATGTAAAATGAAACATTTTAGTTTTTGTTTTGTATTGAATTTGGTGGAATGTATAGTTTATGAATATAAGGTTACCATTAATAAATATTGTTTCGGAATATGTGTGTCATTTCTTTGGTTTATAAACTTGTGTATTTATCACAAATTCCCTAAAATGCTATTTTAGCATGGACAATTATTGTAAATAGAAGAACACTTATTTCACCTCATTACACTCATTACTGCAGAAAATATATAGTCTTTTCTGTGAACATTATCAAATAGTCCACCAAAATGCTTTGTCAAATGATATCTTATTGAAAGTTTCATGATTTGATTTTCAAACTGCTCTAAATTGAACATTATTTGTAATATTTCATTGGTCTGCTTCTCAAATGCCATAAAAACCATACATGGTTTATAAAACCATACAAAGTTATTATATTACCATATTAAACACATCATTATCAAAATACTTTTATCTATAGTATTGGACTATTGGATAATATAACTTAAATTAAAAAAAACAAAAGCCAAAACTTTTACGAATATTGGATTTTGTTTTATTTAATTTAAACTATTATCATTGATTAGAAAATGTATAAAACAAACCCTTGCTATTTAGCTGTATTTTTTAAAAACAAAAATTTACAAGTCTATTAGAAATATCCTTATCATCACAAAAACTTCAATTTTGTAAAACCGCCAATTTGAAAGTAACATGGTTGTTACTTTCAAATTCCTACCTTCAAAAAACTAATGGCCATAACAACCTAAATTTATATTTTATTGAACCATATTCATAAGGGAAGTTTGATTAGGTTTTAAAAACAAATATTTTAATAGGGACCATTTTAAATAAAAAACCCGCCATAAATAATTGTAGTTTATACAAATTGTTTAAAAATGATCTAACTGTAACGTTATTTCTGTGAGGAAAGTGTGTTTTGGATCTAGGATTAGTTTATTTACTTGATTTGTAGTGTAAAATAGGGTTTGGAATGAAGTTGTGATCAGCATATAGTGTTTCCAACTTATTTACAGTACTACTAACTTGTATGTACTTATTGATAGTATGAAGATATTTTTATCGAAAATACTTATTTACCTGACAAAGAATAAAATTCAAAATAACATGTGATTTTCTCATAAGAGATGGTCCTTCTTCTGTGGCAACATCGCCAGCAACAACTAATGACAATGACTATCGAGTCAAGTATCGACTTTTATTTCGATGTACCGATCCTTGGCTCAGCTCATCTGAGGGCGTTAGGGCCGTTCTTGAATACCAACATCGCCGCTGTGAGGCTAGATTGCGCCGGCTTACCCTCAGGTAAGCCGTGGATCAAGACTAAGCGAGCTGAGCTAAGTGACGTCTCTGAATGGCCCTAGTTCAAGACATGGAATCGTCATAGGTTTGACAAGGGGCGACGCGGGAATTTGCTGTAACCATGTTGACAAACACAGCACAGTTTTGTCTTCAGCTGACCGTAAAAACAATATATCAACTGAGAAACCGTTGTTTGGTAATAAAAGCTATGAAGTTCTTTTACGAGTTCAGGAAAGAATAGCAAGCAGGGGAATGTTAGTCGGGTAAGCTTTAACACAATTCTTCTACAAACTTGAGCCATTTAGAACAGAAGTTTGTCATCTGTCATCTCCAGCCAATCATAGACCAAGAAACCATCAGCGTGGGTGCTTAATGGCACGATATGTTGCAACAATTTCTCGACGCAGAACCATGAGGATGACCGAAACAAGTGCTTTTTCTTTTATGAAATATAGTGGTTTTCTAAATGACCGCTTCCCGGTTTAATGCATTGGTCGTGATGCCCAATTGGAAACCCCCGTTCCCAGAACTGACGCCGCTAGTTTTTTTCTTCTGGGGTTTCATGAAAGATATGGTGTATGTACCTCCCCAGATGGCAATCTACAATATTTTGAGTAAAATTTACACATAACTGCTAAATAAATTAAATAAATAAATAAATAAACATGCCTTTATTCTCAAGCGATTATCAGATACAAATCTGTTTTTCATAACTCACGTCACAATACACAATATGGTACAATAAATATAGACAACATAAATATAGACAACTGAGAACAAAACTATGACTAGAACTATCAATAACTTTGAGTTGAAAGTATATACTTTTTAATATTCTTTTGAAATTGGTGGCCTTTGAGCGATTTGAGGTCTGGGGCAGGTCGTTACAATTTTGGACCGAGTGGGAAAATCCCCTTCGACCAATCTCAACTTCTTTGAAGTGAAGCTTGTGCTGCGCTGGGTGACGGCCCGACTACAAAGCCTCTCTGCAAGATACCGCGGCTCCTGCTGGTGCAGAACTCGGTTTATGAGGCAGCAAGTTTGCATCCTACACACAGCATCCATGGTCATGGACCTGCAGCTTCTCGGAAGGGAGACACATGATTTCTTTACAAAGTGAATACACAAATCGTATTGCGGTGTTTTGCAATTTTGAATACGTTCAGCGTCTTCCCTCGAGATGCTATTGCCGTATGCAGGAAAACAGTAATAAAATATAGGCAACACAAGAGACAGAACAAGGCGCAGCTTAACGTTCTCGGGTAGATGGATCTCAGCATGTACATGCCTCGCAGCCTCCCAGTGCTCTCTGAGATACATACGTTATGTGGTCAGAAAACTCAGTTCACTGTCAGAACGACGCCAGCGTCTTCACAGTCTCACTGACGCTCAAGCATTCATCACCAATCATTACTTGCACATTGCTATCTTTAATACGCTGGATTTGTGTCGGTGCTGCTATATACAACACTGTGCATTTATTGGCATTCAGCTTAAGTCCATGTTTTCTCGACCACATCTGTACACTCTCCAAATCAGAATTAACTTTTCCAATCGCCTCCTCCAACTCATTTAACTCAAATGGCATATGCACCTGGCAGTCATCAGCATATAAATGGGCTGTGCAGTGACGCACATACCTGTCCAAATCTGAAGTGTACAACGCATGAAGAGGACAGGGCCTGAACAGAACACTAGCCTTGACTAAGGGATATGAAGTCTCGGTACCCACTCTCGTCACTTGATGTCTTTCCACAAGATATGACTTAAACCAGTTGAGTGCATGTTCACCAATCGAGGAATTTCATCTTGGCAAGCAACAACGAATGGCTTATGGGTCAGCCTGTGGTAGTCTAGCATAACTAGAGAACTACATTGACTTCTGTCTCGAGTCTCAAACAAGTCGTTGAATAAATTTACCAATGCAGTGCATGTCCCATTGTTTTCTGAACCCAGACTGAAGTTTTGGGAGAATATTTTGTTCTTCAATAAAATGGGTGACTTGTCTTACGACGAGTTTCTCCACTATCTTCGACATTGCTGGCAAAATAGAATGAGCCTCAAATGAGAGACACTCGTTGGTGTCTGGGTTTTGGCAGGGGTTTGACAATACTCATCTTCCATGTCTGTGGGAACTCATCTCTCGCCAAGGACATATTTACTAGGTGAGTAATGGCATCAATAGCATATGGACTTACTGCTCGTATCATGTGGATTCCAATGTCATCTGTGCCTACTGCTCTGGAAGTAATTTCGTTCATTGCCGACGTAACTTCGTCACTTGACACTTTCAATTCAAACTCAGCAGTAACTCCCATTTTTCTGTTATTATTATAGAACTGCTCCAACATTTTGTCGGACTCAAAAAACTTTCCCATTTCTGCAAAATACTTGTTTATCTCGTTTATATCTAAGTTTGAAGGCAGTCTTTGATCTTGCCTTTTGATCCAACGATACCACTCTGTCGTAAACATTTCCAGAAATCGCAAGGGTTTCCACAATCAGATAGTTTGTCTTCAAAATAATTCTTTTTTGCTGATCTTATAGCTGTGTTCAAAACATTTCTTGCAACTTTGTATTCTGCCCAGGTAGCAGCATTTTTCTCTACATCAAACTTTCTCTTCAATTTTTCTTTTACCTTCGTAAGCTCTAAGATTTCTTGGGTTCTCCAAGGAGCTTTCTTTTTTGTTATTCTTTTTGTGACTATTGGAGCATGTTTGTCAAAAACTCTTTTAATATTAGACACTATGAATTGTTCTATTTCATCAACATTATTGAGATCACAAGCTTTATTCCAGCCCACTTCTGCAACCATGGCCAATGTGTCATTTAAATTGAACTGGAATAATCTCTGTACTTTATTAACTTTGGCTGTGTCTTCTCTCTAACAAATTTCAAGTCACAGTATCAGCTTATGGTCCGTTATTTTCAATCCTCGATGATCGATGATACTTGAAGTATCTAAAACTCCACACCTTTCTATTTTGGTGGCTTTGTCAGCATACAGATGATCAATCAGTGTTTCTGAAGTACATAGGTCAAACACTGGAAAAGCTGCAGCTACAACGTTGTGGAACTTGATCAGACGACGAAGATAATGGAAGCACTGCAAGTATCTGACATAAGGTCCACATTGGTGTCTCCTAAACAAACCACGTTGTCAACCTCAACAGCCATGTGTCACAACAAAAGATTGAAAAAAAGACTTGAGGACAGCTGAAGTTCACATCAGGTGGCTTGTGAACAATAGCAACCCCCAGTTTACACTCTCTCAGTTTGAGAATCAACGAAATGTTCAATGCCAGGATCGTATGAGGTCAGATCGACTCGCTCAAAGCTTAGAGACTTTCCTTTATGTAAATCACAACTCACCACCCGGCTGTGAGCTGCGATCAGCTCTGATCAAAAGTGTAACCTGGCATCTCATAGTTTGAGGAAGAAGGGGTGTTAGGGTCAAGCCATCTCGGTATTGCCAATCAAATCAAATTGAAGTCTTGCCAAGAGTAAGCAGTTCATCAAATCCTGTGTTGAGGGAGCGCAGCAGTGACATGAACCAAACGAAGATAGCTCTCCCTCAAAACTGCCCGTTTCGGAATTACAATTATTGATTGCCTCAGAGGTTGGAGTTAGCGGGGTATGCCCTGAGGAGGATAAACTGCAGAGGAGACTGTCAGTATCGAGACCAAAATTTATGCAATTATTTAGTGCGGTCTGAGAAAAAATCTACCACCGATGGGATGTCTGCAGAGCTGTAATGGTAATAATTATTATTGTAGTAGGACTTTACCGCTCACCAAGGTATTATGTATATGTTTTACTTGACAAACTCAGTATTTTGATACACTACCTATGAAAAATAAAATAACATTTAGTTTTAGCTGGAGACACAAATGTTTTAGTAGACACAAAGGTATCACAAACTCTCTAAAATACTCTAAAAAGTCACAACTTCCATTATCTAATTAATTTCTCAACAAGGGTATTGAAAGGGTCTGTATCTGTGATTTATGTTATTACCAATAAGGACAAGAACAAAATTATAGTAAGTAGTGTAATAACAATGCTATCTGATCATGAAGGCCAACTGATTGATCTCCTAGACTCTACAGTTAAAGTTGAAAATAAGTTTTACACAGAATTGTACGTCGAGACTTTTCTCAAGAAAATAGAACTCTTTTTAAAAGGTTATTAGAGAGAGAGAGAGTTGGGGAGATGTACATTATGGAAATGTTGAGGAAAAATATATCTTTAGTCAAATTTTAAAATATTACTTTGATGTAGCCTTTAACTTAAGAGCAGCGAAATTTCAAAATTACAGGTATAACTGGGTTAGGAACAATTAAAAAAATCAAAACAGAATATTATTTCCATGAACAGGTTAGGCAGAGAATCAAATAACTGGGATTTTCTTAAGCTTGTCAAGGAAAAGAATAAAATATACAAAAATGAATTGCTTGAATCAAAAGAGGATTTTTTGCGGTGACTTATTAAAAACCTCTTCTTTTCTTTAATTCAAAAAAGTTAGTTGCAAGCTTCTCTAAATTAAGAGCACGTGCCCCTCCTCGCGCTGCATTACCACAGACAAGCTTGTCTGAGGCAGTAGGTAGGAATTCAGTGACTCTGTAGGTTGCCTGCACGCTTTTTTCCATTTTAAATCATAAATTAAACAAGTACAACGACACTTAGTTAACGTGGAAACAGAGCAAATTATTTATATTATCCATCGCGTTAACAAGTTGCTCCCCTTGAGCTCAGAATGTTATTATATTTGTATGCTCAGAGTAATTTATGTTTCTATGCTGATAATTCCAATTTAAAAATTTAGTAAAATTATAGCTGAAATAGAATATTTTGCTGCATTAGAGCTATCTAGCTTGTATGAATTCTTTAATCAGAGGAACCTACACCTAAACACTGATAAAACCAACTTTGTTCAATTTCAAACTGCACAAAATATAAACAAGTCTTTAGTTAAAATAGAAATAAACGGAACAGAAATTGAAGAACTTGCTAGGAAACACTAAATTTTTAGGAGTAATAAATAGTATATGGTAATTTAACTTGGGATGATCATGTAAACTCTGTTCTTAGGAAGGTTAGTTCGGGCTTGTATGCAATTCAAAGAATGCCCACATTGTGTACCATAGAAATTTTAAAACAAGTTTATTTTTCTCGTATTCATTCTCATTTGCTCGTATATCATATGCTATCTGTCTATATGGAGCCACAAAAAATCTAATCTCGACACTATTGATTTCTCAAAAGAAAGCTATTAGAATTATGCCAGGGCTGCATTTTCAAGCATCTGTAAAGGATCATTTTAAAGATTTAAAAATACTCACTGTATATGGTCTGTATATCTTTGACACAATAATGTTTGTAATTAACAACAAAATAAATGTTAAAAATAGACCAACATTCACGATTACAATGCAAGAAAAAAATTAATTTAGTTACAAATCATCACGGGCTTGAGCTTTAAGAAAAAACAACTTATGCTGGAAATAAGTTTCAAATTTACTTCCCAATACAATCAAGACCCAACAAGAAACTGTTAATATATTCAAAAAGACTCTTAAAGAGTATCTTATAGGTTTGGCTCCTTACTCATTAGATTAGTTAGAAACTCAAATTAAAACTAATTTTTCGGATGGCCTATTACAAACGCCATTGCAGACATGTAGACTATATTATTAAAATAGTTTTATAAGTACCTACTTTATTTTTATTTTATTGCAGAGAATTGTTAAATTAAAGTTTTGATCACTTCAATTATGTTAGATATTATAAGGTAGCTTTGTAAGATACTGAAATGTGTGTTGACACTATTCATGTACTGTAAATATGTACAAATTCGAATATAGACATTTTGACTTCGACTTATCTTAGCAGTAATACTGGTTGAAATACGAAAGCTTTCTATTAGTGCGAAAGCTTTCCAACCTAGTGTTATCAGTGAACGCCACGTTATCAGTGAACGTCAATGTCATGCCAGCAAGGGTCAATTGAGCTACATTGCTGAGACTACTCAACCATCACTACATTTTATTGATACAAAACTAAACTCAATTTTAACACTTCAAAAAACACACACACTGTGGCGATTTTTTCCTCAGGGGTAGTAGACTTGCTACCCAAGCGAGGACTAGAGGTAGGTCACGTTGTGAGCTCGGATAAGGCCTATTCCCACGAGGCTGGTTCACAAGCGCTGACGGTCAGTGCTTATAAACCAGCTCAACGTACCAGCATGGAAATCCCTTCCCACGTAGCTTGTTAACTAGAGCTGACAGTCAGTCTGTATACTTTGTTGGTTGCAGTTGTGTTCACGTTTTTACGTAATGTTCAGGCCTATAATGTTGAAAAATGTCATCTGTGGGGCTTAGTCCACAAACTTTGCGAACTATTTTGAGGATGGTGCAGGAATTGTGTGAGAAAATGTTGAAGAAGAAGAAAAGATCGATTTGGATAAGAAAATGGATTGGTAGGAGGAAGAGCTTGGCGTATCCTCGAGACTGTTGATGGAGCTGTGTGTGGAAGACCAACATGTATATTTCAAATTTATGAGAATATCGGAGTTAAAATTTGAGGAACTTTTGAACTAGTAACTCTTACGACAACTCAACAGCAACTAAAAGCTAGTAGTCCGTTCCCACGGTGCTTGTCTCACGCTGACTTTCAGCGCTTATAGATCACGTGACCATTTTCGCCTCTTCAGCGCTGACAATATTAAACATGTTCAAAGTCACCAGCTTGCTGGAAACAGTCAGCTTGCTGGTGTTCCAGTGCTGGCGCTGTATTCTCACGTGGCTGATTTGGGGCTGATTTACTAGCGCTGACGATCAGCGCTTATAAATCAGCCTCGTGGGAATAGGCCTATACGCTCAGTGCGGACTGCTGAGTTTTAATCCTGGTCTCTGTGTTGAAAGATTTATTTAGTTTATTGTTATGGGCTCAGCTTTCAACTCAACCTTAAATATTGAGTCATCTTCATCATCGCCCCTAAGTAAATTTGGAAAAAATGGTTAACGTTGTTTGGTCGAATTAATTAAATTAACAGTAAGAAAGTGTAGTTTAATGTGGTACAAAGCGCTACAACCTGTTCGAACTACTTGGCTAAGTAACAGGCTACAGAGGACTGGCAAAGAAACTAACTAAAAATTAATAATCTAGCCAAGTTAAATAAAATTAAAACTCAACTCACTGGACCTCGCAACGACGGGTCGACTACTAAACATTTGATACAAGTGTAAGAAGCGTTTCTTAGCAACGTCTTCTAATCGAACAGAAGATAATTACAACACATAATTATAAATCGAAATATAATTAGCGTTTGAATCTTACCTTTAAAACGGACAACGAAATCGTGAGCGAAAACGAATGAATTTTCTGCTTCCACTAACACAACTGTTCAATTCGACAATTGAGAGAGAGGCCAGGCCCGGCGATTTTATACCGTAGCCTCGGTTCCACGGTTTTAGTTAGCTACTGAGCTGTAAGGAACGCTGGCGTCGAACACTTGACAGGTCACGTGACTTCGTTAGTGTTTACATTATCATCTTTATTCTAGTTTTGTATTACTGTTTATATGTGACCACTTTTAATTGAAATATTTAATAACTTAACATTTTCAATAAATAATTTACCCTATTTCTTATCCTGACTCCTAAAAAATACTGACTATATAGATAAATGTTGTGTAAACAATTCCTAGAACTGGGTAGGCCTATGGTATTTAAATTACCTAAAGTGATCATTAATGCTCTTCAATGTGAAGCTTTTATTTTGCCCACAAAATGTTAAAAGGTAATCTGCATTTTAATGATAATTATTTTGTTAATGCATTACAATCGTTGATATACTATATTAGCTACGTCAGTAATAGTAATTTTTATTGTCATCTTTAAAGATATAGACACTATTTGAGTAGGCCTAAATGCAAGGAGTTTATTCTATTGCCAAGAAAACTTAGCTAGACTATACTTTAAAATATCATCATGCTTGTGGTGTCACATTTTGACTTTATTAGCTAAGTGTCATAGTTTACATAATTATTCAGTAAACTAATCTAAAACAATAAACTAAAATAGTACCTAATTATATATTTTTACAACAATTTCAATCTAAACCCATGTTTTTTGTGTTAAGTATTGGGTTAAGAATTCTTTTCCAGAATTATAAGTTGAAAAGGCTTTTTCTAAATTTACACACAGTAGTTAATTCGCTTGTAGCCTATTTAACATCATAACAGTATATCTAGTTATTTAGTAGATACCCACCAATAAATTTGATTATTTAAAAGTAGGCCAACAAACTAAGATCACTATAGTTTTCTGTAAACACATAATCTAGTGCTTTTTACAATTTCACCCTTGTCACTGCATGAGTACTTCAGTTCATCCATAGCATGTATGAGTCAAAGTAGTTTGAAGATTTTCAGTAATTAAAACAATTAAGATGTGGGGTAATCACTAATCAGTATTCAGTACAATATTATGTACACTCTCTCAGCTTCTCTCCAAGATGTGCACGGTCCGTTTTTGCTCATCGATACTAGAAGCAAACTTATGATTGAAGTAAATTGCTTATAATTAATAAACTTATGTCTAGTAGTAAAATGGCTTTGTTGATTGGAAAGAACACAGTACATTGTGTAAAATATTTGTTTTACACATGTTCTATGTTTGCATAGTATTATCACAGACTAGAGACTCTACCGTTATAGAGTCCGTTAGTCTATGGTATTATCATAGCATAGTAAAATCTTATACCTCACTCTACCAGATACTACTTTGGACCTGGACTACAAGTTCTATCAACTCGCCGAAACCCACAGAGAGACATGCTGTAAATTAGCTCTTAAAATCTCTCACTACTTCCATCACAAAAGTCATTAAGAAGAGTTTATTCACCTTAACATAAAATTTCTCGTTATTTAATTTCTTTGGAGCAATCTATTCTACCAAACCTTTTTAAAAACTATAAATTTTGATCCTACTATTTATGTACATAATTATAGGACATGATAATTGTCTTGCTTTCACAATTATATTAATTAAACTTCCCAAGAGACTTCAAATTGTATACTTTTACAGAACCAAAGTAGTAACATCAGTAATTATCTGTTCAAACAAAATTAGTTGTTGGTAATAATCCTTTAATGAAAAACGTATAAAATTCAACGTTGTCAATTAATTAACAAATTACCAAGATTTAAAGTATAAAGACAACTTGCCAATATTCCAAACTAAACTAAAAATATTTAATTAGCAAGACTCATTACAGAGTCAATGATTATTTGAAATGAAAAAACACGAGTAATTTTCATGTCTCCAGTTTTGAATTTCTGTTGTAAATGCTTATACAATTTTTGGTTTACAGCAATATATACTTATTAATTTGATACATAGCAATTTACTATTTAAAGTGATTTCTTTTCAGGTAGAAGAAATCCGATATGTTTCAAATCCTGTACTAAATAATTGAATTAGACAAAGAGAGGTAGAGAAGAAAACTTGTGTTATTCATATTATTACTTCAAATGCGATCAGAAGATTTCCGAGTGTTCTTATCACACTGGGTCAAATATTGCCATTTATTGTTATACATATTGTGAAAGTAAAATATTAGTTTGTTATCCTAGAAATTGTTTAATTTATGCAGATCTTTCAAAATGTTGAAAGGAAGTAACAATTATTATATATATATTTAAGACTTCATATATCGACTTTCATCGGCGACCATCATATAACTAGAAATCTCATTGTAAATTCAAAATGAGTTTCTAATTATGATCTTTTATCACAAAGTAAATTTACTTCAAAACCATAAAAAATACAAATAAAACTTTGATTTATGTTTGGTGTTTTCTGTTGTTTGCAAAATCAATAATAAATACCTAATGGCAGAAAATATATTAACTAATAAAAGTCATTAAAAGTCTATGACAATTTAAAGCCAATTGCCATAGTTGCAAACGATAAGTAAACATTGAACAGATGAATCAAAGTTTTGTTTGTATTAAAAAACAAGACAATAACACATTAGGATTTAAAATTTACCACCAACAGGAAGAGGTTATAGCGTTTCCCGCCATGGCACGAGAGTTAGTTAGCTACTGTCGGGTCAGACAGCAGCGCTGTCGTCTTGCACAGAGGAATACTATTGAGTTGCCACTCTGTATCTTTAGTTACTCTATGGAACAAGCCCTAGTCCTCAACTCCTTGTATTCAAAAAACCACAATTCCCTCGGTTGCTTCAATTCTGAACAGCTGATTACCAGCTGGTCATAGAGAATAAAACATTGTGGAGAACTAGAGTTGGTACAGTAACAAGTGACTATTTACCCGCCGGCCGTCAGTCGTAAAAGTAAGTTGGTAAATAGCAAATCACCTTTGAGGACAAGTCCTAATTGATTGTCAATAATTTTGCACCGATTTGCATTGTAATAAAACTTGATTTAATAACAAAGCGGTTAATTACGAAATTACATAATGGGACCCGCCGTGTTCTCTCGTTTCAGAGGTGTTCTATTGACTGTAAATATCCAAACATTTAAAATCAATAGGTGTGTCAATAGTATGTTGAAATATGTGTATTAACCTAAACACCTAAGATGATGGGCTAAAATTTTGAAACAGGTAGTGTGGTTAATAAAAATGATAAAAAAGTACTTAATTGTCTTTTCTTCTGTACTAAATATACAAATATTGAAGTACTTAGATAGCTATGGGAAAGTACATATTTTTTCAACAAGCATTTACAATCACTGTGGGGTCGATTATCGGACAGTATGCGCATTGACTTTAAATATACATTTAAAATCAATGGTATGCGTTACTAATCCTTCAACTAGAAAATTAGGTGTGAACCTTAGTCCTAATGGCAGCAGCTGATCTTTTGATTTGCTTTTTCCATATGGACTTTTTTTTCTTATTTTAGTACATATGAGAAAATAAGAGCCATTCTGCAATATTATTTATATTATGTCATATTTTGTCATTGATTCTTGTTTCGTTGCTTTGGATGTTGAAACAATAATAGTTGATTGAAGTACACATCTCACGAGCACGCTCGTGTTTTGGTGATTATCATGTTTTCATCGAAATTAATTCGTCGTGCATTCAATATCTGGTAAGTTAATAATGAATACAGTTTGTATTGTAATACCTAGGCGAGGCCAAGATACTTAAGTTTTTCTTAATATGAGAACCATAGTTCTGTTATACGTCGGTCTTTGAACTGATTTGGGGAACTCATTTAAGATCCAGAAGAGAGGGGGAAAGTGCTGCATGCCTGTGGGATAGGTCAGTTGAAAAGTTGGCCGGTTGATGGGGCAATAGGCCTCTTGTGGAGACGGGACTCGTTTATACCTTTGACCAACCTTTATTTTCTTCTCCAATTATTCTTTCTTTTTTTTAAGTAGATAAGCCACTCCATCTGTGAGTTACACAGGAGTGCCGTCTGTCTCACTGTTTTTGCGGATGGATCCAGAGACCAACGTTAATCAAGTCTTTTTTATCGGACGCTTATTTTGTTAGGCAAAGGTGTAAAGCTTTTGTTGCTTGTTTCATTGTGTATTATTGACTACACATAAATGTGGAAGTTGTTTTAGGCCCTTGTTACTAATATATCCAATGACATCAGTTATGACACTATATGTTAAAAACAATATAAGCAGCAGGGAACAATCAGACTTACCATGACCCCTTCTGTTGAATACTGGTTTTAAGGAGTAAACATTATTTAGTTTAGAAGAAAAACAAACATTTTTTAATTTAGTTTAACTTAGTAGTGTAAGGTGCAGCTCAGCTCCTTTTCATTACACTTGCTGTTAAGTCACGCTCGGCTTCTCAGTTTACACATAACCAAAAGAGAGGACCCTAACTTGTTTTGCAGACGATCATGATGACAAACAAACAGCCACTTCCTATTAATTTCTTTCTGGGAGCATCACAAGAAGCTTAGATATGCCCTTTGGTGGCTGGATCACTAGTACAAGGCTAGCTGTATCGTACTACTTAGTTTTTTTGTTAAGCAGGGTTCCCTAATCTCATTAAATCTACATCCTGATGCTTTGCATGCTGTGCTCCGCTTTTTTGTTATTTTTGTTGGTTACCTCTCGTCTTTCTAGCGTTCCAGTAACATTAATAGTCTTTATTTAAAACTTAGATATTTGTCAAAGATGTCTTTCATAAAACTTTGCGGGAAAATTCATAACCAGAATTTATTTTTAGCTGAATATTTTTGGTTGAGTTTGGAGCTAAGGTTTGTATATATAGAGTTGTGACTTCAAGTATAAAAATAAAACTAATAAGCTATGATGTTTTTAGGTCTCACGATACATTCAAGTTTGGAAACAGATGGCCAACCGTACATCAAGCATCAAGCCCAATGAACATTTTTCAAACAATCTCGAGGAGCATGTTTATTCAAACACAAGATACTCCAAATCCCAACAGTTTGAAATTTTTACCAGGAACTAAAGTAAGAAAACACATTTTAAATGTCAAAACTTTAATGTTTTAACATCACATTTCCCTAGACAGCTCAGCGTTAGATTGATATCTAAAAAGATAAGTGTTATAAAAACTTCCCTGTTTTAATTGGATCTATATGATGGCCAGTTCTCAAAACCCATTTAAAATAGCCTGTTTTCCCCTTTTTCTTGGCATTTTATAACCACAAAAAATAATCTTGTTGCAGTGTAAAACTTGCAGTAATAACTTAATTTTCAAGTTCGTAGAACTTGTGTTAAACGATTACATAGAATTATTGTTCTTATAATTTTTGTATTTATTTGAAAAGTGAAGATTTTTGACTCTTTTAGTAAAAAACAGGACATAATATTTTTATGTTTTGATCAGTAAATAATATTATTGGTTTCATAAGCTTTATGGTTTGTTTAATAAACCCTTGTAATTTGGATAAAATATAAATAAAAAGTATGGGTGTAAAACAGAGAAATGCACTTCATATAACTGCATCAGGCAAATGCTCCTAGGCAGAGCCGACCCTTAATTCTTAATCCATACTTGTTCTTAGGTCTTGGATCCTGGTCAAACAATAGACTTCCCTAATGGAACAGAAGCATTCTGCTCTCCTCTAGCCAAGCTTCTGTTTCGAATTGAAGGTGTAAAATCTGTGTTTTTTGGGCCAGATTTCATAACTGTTACAAAGGTAAGTTCTATAGTCTTAGAAATAACTTGAGAAATTTCTTTTGAAATAACAGATACACAGTAGCGATTACAGGGCTGTTAGCCAAGTCAACAAAGACATAAAACTCCAGTTTGGTGGACAATTTGTATATTTTTAGTTTTTGTTTCAATTGGTGGGAAATCACTCTGAATAACATACCAAAACTCCCTACCTCTAAGGTGTATATGAGGTTTTCAATACTGTTTGCTGAAGATTTGAAATTATATTCCCCAATTGTTTCCCATTAGTACTCCTAACTGCTCCTTAATGACTTGCTGGCTGTTGAAGATTGGTGTGCCCTGAATCAAATGAAACTGAACATTGAGAAAAGGACATAGGAAAGCCTCTCCGATAGTATTTGACTTCCAACTTCACAGCAAGAATCTAAGAAGAGTTGATGGGGTAAAGGATCTTGGTGTTGTTATTTTACCACTATAATATCATGTTAACTTTGTGTGCGCTAAGGTCAGCAGGAATCTCGGACTTGTCTTCCGTGTATCCTCAAGATCCTCGGCACTGGGAATAATCTACATATCCTTGTATCTGAAAAACCAGATTCCTCAGATTTCTTGGACTCGCCTCGACTTGATGTTCCTGTGAAGTCCCTAGCAAATCAGCTCTAATTACGCCTTAGAGAGGAAAAAATATTTATGTGGGACATCTTATTCAACCCTCTTCAAGATCATCAATGCCTTCATTGACAGTCCTGTGCTCCTAAAAAGGGTAAACTTCTGAATTCCAATGGGGACGAGATCCAGGGAGATGTTTGCAAGCTTCATCATGGATCTTGTATGAATTGAGTGGTACAATTTTCCATATTCAGCGTCAGGTGGATCTCTTCTGGTTCCTTACTTCAGCATCTTCCATCTCAGGATCTCCTCCATCAGAAGACAGCTTCTCCTGTGCAGTCATCATCATGACTGAGAATCCCGACTCACTCAATTTACCCAGTCTACTATTAAACTACTAGCTGAGAGTGCCCCCGTTTCTCCTTGTGGTTTCGTTAACATAGCTGTGTGTATATTTTTAAAAATTTCAAATTTGAAAGTAAAAAAAAAAAAATAGTTTCCTATATATCCTTAGAAAAACAATTTAGTTTGCCTGTTAGTTCACCATCTTCCCCTTCCTAAGAAGATGGCTATCCAGCTTAGAGCCTGTTTCTCCACACTGAAGCTAGCTTTCAGTGCAAACGGTTGAAGATACAACAAAAATGCTCAGAACCATTTTTGTAGAAGATTAAGTTTTAAAGCTCGTATGAGCTGTCAAAACTTAAATATCTTTTACGGTTTTTCTAAAATTTCACGTTACAGTATTGGGATTATAAATTTTCACATGTAATGAGGTTTTATCAATGACCGCCATATCTATGCTAATATATAAAAATGAGATGGTGTGTGTCTGTCTGTTCCTGAATCACGCAAATACCACTGGACCAATTTTAATGAAATTTTACAGGAATGTGGCTTATATACCTGGTTAACACATAGGCTATTAACATGTTTGATAAGTTAATTATTTTCAAGATGGTGGTCATTAATAGGACCTCACTACATGTAAAAATTTATAACCCCAAAACTGTCACGTGAAATTCTAGAAAAACCATAACAAATATTTAAGTTTTGACAGCCCATATGAGCTTTAAAATTTAATTTTCTACACAAATGGTCCTGAGCACTTTTGTTGTATCTTCAACCGTTTGCTCGGAAAGCTTGCTTCAGCGCTGGAGAAACAGGCTCATGATGCCTGCTGCACGCTCAAACTCGCTCTTCCACGGATTGTACCTCTCCTGGCGGCGCCAGAACGTCTGACTGACAGTGTTTGTTGACAATATTACTTTACGATTCATGCTTTACAGCTGCAAACCAAACCAAATAGTGTTGTACTATAGCCATGTAGTTTTCCATTTTCAACTAAACAAAATTAGTTTATTTTGGATTTAAAACATATGTGGTTTGTCATGATACATTTAAATTAATGTAATTTAGCCATGTAATTTTCCATTTTAAACTAAACAAGATTATTTTATTTTGGATTTCAAACTTATGTGGTTTGTCATGGTAAATTAAAATAAAACCTTTGGGTCAACCACATTACAATAAACATTGTTTTTATTGTGGTCGACCCAAAAGTGTTATTTTAATTTAAAATTAGTTTAATAAAATGGTTCATCCAGAAAATAAATGGCGAGGGACCAAAGTAGGCACTGAACATGTTTTACGGCATATTAGACCGTTTATATAACTGAAAATTGGCTGAAGCCATGGTAGTGAAACTTTGTTTAAGGGGTTAACCCATTACGCAGTGTGTCTTTAGCTATATTTTGTATCCATATAACATCCACAAAATAAATGGCGAGGAGCCAAACTGGGCTCTGAAAACGTTGAAATGACGGGATTACGACTCTTACAAGGTAGCCAAACATCGATAAACACTTATTTGGTTTCAGTTTGTCTGTACATTGAAATGAATCTATCGACGTTTGGTTATTAAGTTTTCTTACACTTTGTAAAGACTAAAACTGACGTTAAGAAAATTCCTGCCTATAAGTATGTAAAACTTTTAAGCCATTTTGGAACTCCGGCCAATCCAAATTGGGCTCTGAAAAGTTTTTTTCCCACATGCACACTCTGGGTGTGTCCGGCAAATTAGTCCCCCACTCTTCCACTCACGCGGCCGCGGTGGCGAGTCACGACTGGCGAGACGTAACTGACTGAAAAAAATCCTGTCCGTATGTCTGTCTGTATCGTTTTCAAGGCATATGGGACTGCTTATACCTCAAAATCGGCTGAAGCTATGGCGGTGAAACTTCGTTAAAGGGTTTATCCCATTTCTCAGTGTGTTTTAGCTATATGTTATATCCATACAACATCCACAAAATAAATGGCAAGGGACCAAAGTGAACTCTGAAAATATGTTTAGGCATTTTGGACCGCTTATAAGTCAAAATCGTATGAAACTATGGCGGTAAAAATTTGTTCAAGGGTTAAGCTAATCACACAGTGTGTCTTAAGCTACATTTGATGTCAATATAACATCCTCAAAATAAAATGCAAAAGGCCTAAAAACGGCCGGAACGGCGGAGTAACACTTATAAGGAGAAGATGAACTAAATGGGTTTTCTAAGGATATATAGGAAACTTTTTTGTTTACTTTAAATTTGCAGTTTTATTAAAATATACACACAGCAATGTTAAGAAAGCCCCGAGGCGAATCACGGGTACTCTCAGCCAGTTAAAATAATAAAATTATCAAACATGTTTATAGCCTATGTGTTGGCCAGGTATATAAGCCTTATTCCTGTAAAATTGCATTAAAATTGGTCCAGTCGTATTTGCGTGATTGAGGAACAGACAAACACACACCATCTCATTTTTATATTTTAGTATAGATTGCATGCATTTGTTGAATCTCTTGTTATAATTTATACTGGGTGTTTTAAATGTCCCCCCACCTTAACTTTTGATAAAGGAAATATTTTTAAAAACCACTTAGGGAATGTTTTATACAATTCTTAAGTTTGTTTTGACATACTTTGTGTCACCAAAAAAACAAGGGGGGCGGGGCAATTTAAAAAAATATAAACCCTTCCCTTGTGGCAGCTCACAAGAAAGGGAATTTTAATATAACTTCAATGACGCAAATAAAAAACTTTATCTTGACTTTTTGTAATACCCATTTAAAGATTACAAGAAATCACGCTATTCTTTATACCCAATGGCTAACTGAGTCCCGACATTGGAGCGAACGGCAAAATAGTCTAGTTCGACACATCGCTTATTGCATATAGCGCAAAACGATAGGCAAGGACTAACGCTACACTAACGGCCTAGCAGAGAACACGAAACTACCACTCCCTCCCCTGACGCCAACTCACGTGCGAAGTTTGACAGCCCACGACAAACAGCCCGGTGGTTTAGTGGTTATAGTGACGAACAGCTGGCCCTCTTCTGTCACAGCGCGGTTCAATCCCACCCGGCGCTTGGTATGGTGCAATGCTGAGCATTGATCATTCCGGTGCTGGGGCCACAATGACCCGCTGAGGATCACTGAAGAGAAAATGGCTCATCAAATCCAGTGAGGCGAGAGTGGCACTTTTTGAGTTTAGGAGGCGCAACTCAAGCGCTTAGAGGAGTGGTTCAATGACTGGTAATGCACCATACCAGAGAGCGGTTTTGCTGAAATTTTGCTTACAGGGGACTGAGAAACCCATACAGAGGGTTTTTTTTGAAAATTTCAAATTTGTAAAAAAAAAAAAAAAATAGTTTCCTATATATCCTTAGAAAAACAATTTAGTTTGCCTGTTAGTTCACCATCTTCCCTTCCTAAGAAGATGGCTATCCAGCTTAGAGCCTGTTTCTCACACTGAAGCTAGCTTTCAGTGCAAGCGGTATGAGAAGATACAACAAAATGCTCAGAACCATTTTGTAGAAAATTAAGTTTTAGCTCGTATGAGCTGTCAAAACTAAAATAGCTTTCTTCTATGTACCACAAGTTCAGAGCTAGAGCTATTCACATATTACATCAAAGAAGCATTTATAGTCTAGTCTGCCTCCTACCTATGTACCTTAGAGATAGGGACTTCATATATGTTATTCAGGGAGGTCCTGTGTACCAATTAAAAAAAAAACTTAAAATACACCATTTTGTCTGCACAATTTGTTTTGTCGGCTGAACTCTATGATCAGAGGAGAGGTCCAGGCAAGGCTCAACATGAATAGTTTTGAAGAATTTCCAATAGCTTGAGTGAAAAAACTGTACAGTTTTTAAATTTGTTTTAGAAATTATGACAACGTCTAGTACAATTGTTGATTAATCAAGACTTTTAGAACTCTTGGCCATGCTTAAATCAACCTGCCTGCGTCCTTAGCTCAGTAGGTGTGCTGTGTACGGTTCAATTCCCCGGACTGGCCTGTGGGTTAAGACCACTCTCCCTAAAAGCGTATGTGCTCCCATGCACTTATACCATGAATTTAGGCATTTATTACAATACCAGTGACGTTGTCAGAAACAATTATGACCTTCTAAACACATTTGATTTCTAATGATGAAGACATATTAACTTCTTTTAAATCTTCAGTTAGTTGGCTATGCTTCCGCAAAACCGACAAAACAATAGTTGAATTTGAATTCAACTATTGTTTCAATAATTTTGAAGGTAACATACTAACTGGTATACTATATTTAAAATTATTATTAATTTCTGTTTAGAAAGGACAATAAATTCAATTGTTGGGATTACTGTCACATTGTGGCAGTATTACAATGGTGTGATATTGCTGCTGTGAATTAGTGCAATGAAGTCAAATGAGCCTGTTCTATTATAACTCTGTAAGAACGAGGGACTACCGCATTTTTCATGAGGAGATTCCACGAACAAAGTAGTATGGACGCTTAAAGCAATAAATTGTACCTTACTATCTTGTACCGGTTTTGTAGATTCTATACAAGCCAAGGATAAAAACAATGAATGTCAGTTTCAAATTGAAGTTTATCTAATTCACGAGTTAAGATCAATAAATCTTGTTTTCATCTACCTAGTTACTGGCAATACTGCCTGGCGATGTTTGGCAACTTGTAACTGGGACTTGTGGTGGTCCTGTAATCCAGCTTCATGGAGGTCAGGTTTTGAGGATGATATAGGTCAGCGGCTCAGATGGTCTCATGACCGATACCCACATCAACTCCCACCATGTTGGAACATATCAGACCATCACCTGGGTGGTTCGGAAGTCACGTTAAGCCGTTGGTCCTTGTATTTCCATTGGTCATTGGGCTGTGAGTATGACATTCTAAGGAAAGTCGGCCTTAGTTTGTAACAAGACTATACCTCATAACTCATTGCTACCACTATCACTTTCATCCCTCACCACATATTTGCCTTAAAATACCCTCAAGAGAATTGGTCGGCATCTCAAATAGTGATTAGTGATTAGTGATTTGGACTGAGTAATTTAAACAATCACACCCTAGAATACCTTCACTTTGCCAGATTGTGTACTTTTTTAGGCTTTAACTGTAATGTAACACCTTTAAAATATGTCTTTCAATTGACAAACTAGGTTTCATTTTTTGTCCTAGATTGATGAAGACATAGAATGGAAATTGATAAAACCTGAAATATTTGCAACCATAATGGACTTCTTTGCCAGTGGATTACCTATCTTAACAGATGCAAAGCCTTCCTCTGATACACGTAAGACTCTTTTGATTTAGTGTTATTTTCAAATCTCAAGAAAAAGCTTTCAGATTCAACCTCAACACAAAGTTGGTTGGAAAATAAAAAATTTGCAATTTTTTTTACAAATTGCGATAGTAAATGTTAAGAATGCTTGTTTTGGCCGACCTACAGCCTGTTTAGAAAAATACTATATTATGTGGACTATAATAACGTAACATTTAAACTTTGTAGGTCAATGCTAACTAAGGCTTCCGGTATGGACCGCGTCAATAGGCTATTTCCAACTTCTCAACTAATCATATATTTATTTACATTACTCGCAATACTATTTATCTACGTTATATATACAGTATATATTTATTATTCGTTTATCATTGTCCACATTCCAATTGTTATTTCATTGTTTTTATTCAGTTGTAACGTAATCATCGCATCCCTACGTCATTTCTTTAATTTAATTAGTTACCTATAACCACCCCGTACAATAAACCACAAAAGCTTAAAATAAGTACAAAAAATATAGTTTTATCCAAGTCGGGGTGGATTGGAAGTAATGGACCTCTCTACACAGCTTTTTCTGTCTGTAATGTACCATGTTATAATCCACCAGGATCCAAGGCTAAGTTGGTCCTACCATGTCTCTCAGGTATGTGTGAAATTATCAAGTGTATTATTTCTTCTGAGGAAACTGAGACCTGTCCTCCCTGAGAAATATTTAAAGACGCTATACTATGCACTGTTTCACAGTCATATTATGCATGGACTAGTTGCCTGAGGTCACTCATCAGCTACTTATGACATCTTGCTTATGGAGAAGGCAGCTGTGAGAATTATATCCCATTCTAAACATCTTGACCACTGTAGGTTTATTTTTAAGGACCTTGGGATTCTCACAGTCACAAGCCAATATGTATTTCAGCATTTTAAGCTTACTAAAAGATAACCTAGGCAGTTTCATTAGAACAGAAGAACTGCACTGTCATGAAACGCGCCATTCAAAGGACCTGGATATTCTACGTTGCCGTCTGAGTCTAAATCTTAAATCCTATCCTTGCTCAGCAATGAAAATCTAGAACACACTACCTGCAGATGTGAAGACTCAAAAGCATTTAAGATCAGCATTAAGGACTGTTTGCTTAAAAGACAGGCTCTGTATTCATTGAGAGAGTTAGAGGAGGAGCCACTTTTTGGTAATGTCTAGCCTCCGCCAACCTTTGTAAATAGTTAGGATATAACATGACGCAGTCTATCCAGTTCGGTCATCAGCGTAGGAATCAAGTATTCAAGTATGTTTTTCTTTTCAGCTCAACATTTTTATTATTATTTTGTACTCAATCTTGTAAAAGGCATATATGCCTTTAATAAATAAATAAATAGACTTCTACAGCGCCAGGCATTTTGCAATGGAGCATCCTCAGTGGACTTGCTGACCCTCAACAAGTCCACTGAGGTCTCCATTAAAATAGTAAAGCTATCTGGGGCTGTAGAAGTTGAAACCTATTAGCCGGTCCATACCGGAAGCCTTAGTTAGTAATGACGCCGGCCACTTAAGCCTAAGACTTAATTTTGTAGGTCAATCTCTTTGTACATTTCCAACAACACTGCAAGAGCAATGACAAACAAGAAACCTACTTCTACAGAAATTGTGAAATTCACACGTCATCTCATAGGTAATAGACAATATTCTTTATTCACATATTCATGGAAAACAGTACATGCGTCAAAATGATTTTAATAAAAAATATGTTATACAATGCAATATATGTATTCGTCATGTGTTGCTGTTCAGGAGTGGTAGAGTTCTGTTGGTCAGGAAGTCTTTCTCTGAGTAGAAGGGTCTCTCCTGGAGCCACAAAGTCAGCTGTCTCTTGGGATGTTGTGGGTCTTGGGCTTTCAAGTATTCAGGAAGATGGTTGAAGAAGAGAGCTTCTTTGTAGGATGGTTTCATTTTGAAAGGCTCAGGTGATGAGGTGGCAAGGAGAAATCTGTAGCGTGTCTAGTGTTGTGTTGGTGTAGATTGTGGTGTCTTGGTCGCTGGGTGCTGACTGCATGCATGATGGTTTCACGGATATACAGTGAGATAACTGCGAGAATTTTTTGAAATGTTCTTGGCAGCTGTCAAGGCGTGGTATATTTGCTAGGCATTGAATTGCTCTCTTCTGTTGGATGAAAACTTTTCCCAAGTTGGTCTCTGCTGCCCCTCCCCAGGTGGCTATGCCATACAGTGCAAAGTAAGCAGTTTTGGCTGTGTCAGGACCACTTATGTGGTTGATTCTTCGGATGACATGGATGCTTGATGATAGTCTTTTGCACAGATATTGTAGGTGCGGGATCCAGGACAGTTTCAAGTCAATTGTGATGCCAAGGTATTTTGTTGCAGTGGTTGATTCTAAGCCTGGAAGAGGGTGTATTTCTTGATTTTTATTCTTTGTAGTGAAACCTAGTTGAACAGTTTTTTCCTCGTTGAAGACAAGGTCGTTTTGAAAGCAGTATTGTTTGGTTCTGTTTAATTGTAGGGTTGTGCTGTTTTCTAGTGTGTCTGGGTTTCTGTCTGAAAGTGTAATGACTGTTTTGTCTGCATACATTACTGTGTGGCATGTGTCTTGCAGCCAGCTTGGTAGGTCGTTTGTAAGAAAAAGGAAGAGCACTGGCCCGAGTATGGAACCTTGCAGTACTCCCCTTTTTAAACAAGCTACCTCAGAGCAAATTTTCTGTTTGATACTGTCTCCGGAATGGTTTATTTCCACAAGCTGTATCCTTTCCTTTAACTAGCTCCGAAACCATTTTGCTTCTTGATCTTCAATGCCTAGGTGTCCAAGTTTTTGTAGTAGCTGAGCTGGTCATGATTCAGGCAGTCAAATGCTTTACTAAAGTCCAAAAACAGTCGGTTTACAATGCATCCATCTTCCAGCTGGTCTATTATGTGTTCCATAATTTCGATTATGGCAGTGGTTGTGGATCTGCCTTTCAGAAAACCATGCTGCTGGTTTGTGAGAAGGCTATGGTTTTCCAGGTGGGTTGTGGGTATATGGAGGACAGTTTTTTCAAATATTTTGGAAAAGGAGGAGATTAGTGAAATGCCTGTAGCTGCTTGTTTGTGTTCTCAGTCCTTTTTTGTATTTTGGGTAGACTTTAGCTATTTTTAGTTGTGATGGGAAGGTTCCTTGCTTTAGGGATTTATTTAAAATTGTGATGGGAATTAATATTTCTGCTTTGCATTTCTTTATGAGTTTGGCAGAGATTCCATCAGTAACGGAGGAAGTTTTTGGTTTTCATACGAATATGTGAACCAATTAAAATGCTTCCTTGCCATCTCAATTGATGTTTGGGCTTAAATTGCAATTAAAAGAGCCAATCAGAAAATTTACTTACTTACTTACTTGGCTGTGTCCGTAGCTTAGTGGGAGAGTTATGTCCTTTGATGTGGCGGTTCACGGGTTCGATTACTGGCATAGTTATATGGTTGGATAAAAAAACTTAGAATAATTTTCAATCAAAAAGCCTCTGGTATAGAAAAAAAACAAAACAAGAAAAACCTAGGTTTTCATAACCTTTTCTTTTGAAACGTAATACAGATAAGGCAATGGTCTGAGATCCAGTCTGCCTCGTTCTCTGGCATCACTGTTGAGGTTGAGCAGTAGATAGGACTTTGTAGTCCTAACTTCACCTTGTTAAACAAAACAAACTTTAACTTATTTTTGCCTTTTACCTGATATTTTAAAAACACCTGTATAAGTTTATACAATATTTTGAAAGTAACAGTTTGTCACTTTTAATAATTTGTGCATTAACGTGCTTACTTATTAACTTTCCAAAGTATTTTTATGTTGATGTTTAAAAACATTTTCAGAGATTAACGAAGATGATGACGAAACAGTCCAAATGATAAAAGAACTTCTAGACACAAGAATTCGACCAACAGTACAGGAGGATGGTGGAGATATTGTGTTTATGGTAGGTAAAGACAAATTAAACTTAAAAGAATGTAATATTATTCAAATTTGTGTTTCAAATATAGTATAATAATTTATTGCTATACATTTAAAATGTGTTGTAAAAATGAACAAACAATACTAATTTTACATATAATTCTAAATCTACGAGAGCCTGCCTCTTCCAGTTTTTGTTTTACTGTGTCTCATGGTATCCATAAAACTCTTCCATAGTGTAGAAGGACTTATATATTAAATAGGTTTTTATTTAAATCTTTTATGTTTAACTAGAAATTTAGGTGGAAGGACTAGGAGATGTTTTGAAGTGTACATATGATGTACGATGAAAGATTATTAATTATTATTAAAGAGCATTAATCCCATCCGATGAAGCTAAGGAAGCTGATTGGGCTAATATTAATAAATAATAATGAACCATTTTGGAGACAATTTTGTAACAAGAGTACACCTTCCATTAAAACACTCATTACCCCTTCTTGTGTCTATAGTGAAGGTAGTTTTAATGTTTCGTATAATCTTGGAGAAAAATTGTGATTTGTGTCTAAACTTAACAACTGTTTTAAAATATGTTCCCTTAAGAAGTCATCACAAATTTTAAGATAATTATGTCAACTAGTTGACAACTTTCCTGTCAAAAAAGATTTGGAATGTGGCTGTTTGTTTTGTTTTTTACTGTACATATGTTTTATAAAAATAGATATTTGAAGGCAACGAATTGCACAATCAAATTGTTTACGCTTTTAGTTAGGAACATTTGTATGGGGAAAAGCAAAATGTTTAAAGTTCTGCATATTCAATTTTTTTCAGAAAATTGAAACTCCAAACGTAACATTTAAAGATTTGGCCAAATTGGTCTAGGCGCTGTTGAGTTATAAGCAGCTTAGAAACACATTTGCGTCTTATTTTTTATATAATAGAAGATAAAACATTGTTCCAAGTTAACTTTGAGATTTTGCATATCCTGGCTGAACTCTATTGACTAATACTAAATAACTTTATTTTCATATTCATCAAGAACAGAATTGGCGCCATAATATTGCATTTTGTTTGTTACAATTAGTTTAGTATAAATACAGTCCAAAAACAGTTGGTGCTGGAAGTTTATTGTTTGGCTGCAGCAACGGTCTTGAATTCTTCAAGGCTGTAGATCTACCTATAAGCCACTTTAAAATAGTCTTTTTTAGAGTCTGAGGGGTGCTGGCTTTGATGTCATCTGGACAATTTAACATTAGCTATTTCGCTAAAAAATTGACTATGTCACCTATGTTGACAGGGGTTTGAAGATGGAATCGTTAAGCTGAAGATGCAGGGTTCATGCACCAGCTGTCCAAGCTCTGTTGTCACCCTAAAAATGGAGTTCAAAACATGTTACAGTTTTACATACCAGAGGTAGGTTTGGATAATCATACATCAAACTAATTTTATTCCTTGAACAGTATCTAAGTAAAATGTTTTGAGCTAAACAATTCAGGGGAAAAATACACTCATGGACAAAATTATGGAACCAAATGATTTTCTTTCATTTCATTGCCACTTTTTCGTTTAAAATTGGAATTTTCTTTAGCAAAGTGTATGTAAATATATGCATGTTCAATTTACAAAACACTCTAAATTATGGTGTTAAACTAAAAGGGCGCATGAAATACAAGAGAAAATCATTTGTTCCATAATTTTAACATTTTTTCTCATGAAACATTTTAACACATTCACTGTAATAATCATGTTTAAACATGAAAATCTAATTTGATTATGTGAAATAGTTTTGAGTAACTTCAGACGTTTTGGCGCAGGGTGTAAGGGCTAGAGACATTTTAAAAATATTATAGGCAACTTCTACTTAATAAGAAATGAAAGAAGAAGGAAGAGGTGATCCTAACTCACAACAATATAAAGCCAATATCAAATTTTAAACATTTATGAGTGTGCAATAGTGTCTGTGATCTTGGAACTTTGCTCTTAAGAACAATGTAAAAACATGAATTTTCTTGTGACAACTCACTTCTAAAGTTTTCATTGTATTTTTTGAACTTATTTTTGTTCTACTAAGTCGAATTTCCATGTTCACATTTATAAAACCGTGACATAAGTCCAATAGTTGAAGGTCATTTGTATTTTAATTTCTTGTTTGGCATTAAACTATTAGAATGTTCAAAAAGTAGTTGGCAGAGTCACTGCAGTATAGTGTCATTTTTCAATTAAGCCTTATTTTATAAAGATCAAGAAAATAGTTGTTTTTATATTTTAACATTGTTTTTATGGTTATAAAACAAAATGGTTAGTTAGATCATGCTGGTAATTTTTTCTGTAGATGGTCTTACTTAGATACAAATTTATATTAAGTTTGAGCCAAATCCCATAAGTGGTATGGTAGATAATGAATAGTTAGTGAAAAAACAAAATGGCAGATATCTTGTAAACCTATCTTAAATCGGCAGATATCTTTCTTTAAACACAAAGTAGCAATGGCGAAGTTGAGGGGTAGGTGAAGGGAGGGAATATCATGCTCAGTGTTTACACAGATTTAACCCGACGTGATATACCTTCCTGAACCAATAACCAGTCAGTAGAAACAGTGGCAAGTCGATGTGTATGTAGCTAACCTCACACAAAAGTATTGCAGCCCTTCACGATGCAATGATTTAATATTTATACAGTACCGATAAATAAAATATAATGTAAGTTGTTGTTTTGTTTAATTAGACATTATTTTGCATACAAAATTAATTAATTTTTGTTCAAAATTGTCATTTAGCATTTTTTGGTTAATCCGAACTTTCGCTAATCTGAACTGGGTCCGGTCCACATTAGTTCGGATTAACAGGGACTGTGGTGTATTTTAAACTATGGATAGTAATATCTTCTAAACGGTTGAGTTAATCGTAAAAAGTTCAAGATTAAAAACTTTTTAAAATCTAGTTTTGAACATAAATCAAACAACGAATTGAAAATTTGGTTAAAAAAGTATTATTCCCATGTAGTTTATGTACCAAAATTGATTTTTTAAGTGGGCTACTGTGTTATTTATGGTAAAATAGAATAGAAATATGGTTATGGTTTGAATTACGGAATCCAAAATTATCATAAAACTATGGGTTTCCATATGATATTTTAATGTTGGCCACCATGTTGGAAAATGGCGGCCATTTTGAAAAACGTTTCTCGCATATTTTCAATACTGGGACAAAACTAGGTAATGTTCCCTATTTAAACTCTCCTGTAAAACCTATAGTTTACAATTTCCCAATGGTGGCCCACCTGAAAAAAACACCCTGTATAGTTAAAAGGTATATATATATATATGGTACATTCAAGTTTTATTCTGGACAAAATTACAACACCTATGGTACACCTAATAATGGTAAACTACTAATTTATTTAGTGGCTTGTGAGTACTTTTAGTGTGCAAGACCTGTTATCCCCTATGGCTCTACAAGCCATGACCACTGAGGCGGCATTGCCAGTTCTCTCTCGCCGTGGCCTTGATATTGGAGGTGGCTAAGGCAAAACATTACAAAACTAATCAAAGTCTTCAAACTTAAATAGCTTTACATTATGGTAACACTAAAATTCTATAGTTTGTGAAATCTTTAGAAATTAGAAAACGGTGTTAAGAAAAAAGTAAGGAAAGTGCTATTGAAATTCTCTTCATACATCATAGTTATAAGCTTACAATTCAGACTGTGGTTTTCAATTTATAAGATTCTATTCACTTATCTGTAAACTTAGTTGTTAGTTTGAATAGAAAGTTCCACTATCCATAGATCCCCATTGTCCAAGGTCAAGATAAATGCAAAAAGGAGAACATTTATTTTATCATCACGGTTGGCTTACTCTGCTGTAGGTTGTGGCAGTCGAACAAATTGAAGATGAAGCTCAGAAACTTGAGAAGAGTGAATTTGATTACGAATCCAAAATTATCATAAAACTATGGGTTTCCATATGATATTTTAATGTTCCACCCATGGTTGGCTGCCATTTTGAAAAACCTCGATATTTTCAATACTGGGACAAAACTAGGTATGTTCCCCTTTAAACTCTCCTGTAAAACCTATAGTTTACAATTTCCCAATGGTGGCCCACCTAAAACACCCTGTATAGTTAAAAGTATATATATAGTGGTACATTCAAGTTTTATTCTGGACAAAATTACAACACCTATGGTACACCTAATAATGGTAAACTACTAATTTATTTAGTGGCTTGTGAGTACTTTTTTGTGTGAGAGTCCCATTCTATGGCTCTACAAGCCATGACCACTGAGGCATTGCCAGTTCTCTCTCTCGCCGTGGCCTTGATATTGGAGGTGGCTAAGGCAAAACATTACAAAACTAATCAAAGTCTTCAAACTTAAATAGCTTTACATTATGGTAACACTAAAATTCTATAGTTTGTGAAATCTTTAGAAATTAGAAAACGGTGTTAAGAAAGAAGTTAGGAAAGTGCTATTGAAATTCTCTTCATACATCATAGTTATAAGCTTACAATTCAGACTGTGGTTTTCAATTTATAAGATTCTATTCACTTATCTGTAAACTTAGTTGTTAGTTTGAATAGAAAGTTCCACTATCCATAGATCCCCATTGTCCAAGGTCAAGATAAATGCAAAAAAGGAGAACATTTATTTTATCATCACGGTTGGCTTACTCTGCTGTAGGTTGTGGCAGTCGAACAAATTGAAGATGAAGCTCAGAAACTTGAGAAGAGTGAATTTGAAAAATTTGAGGAAAAAATCAAGGCTGTGGAAAAGGACAATTAGAAATATTGATTTTAAAAATTTACCAGTATACTGGTAAGATTGGCAGTGCTCTAAGGTTCATTGACATCATAGTAAAAAATCTCTGTAGTTACATAGTATACTTATTAATATCTGTGAGTCGCTGAACTTATCAAATAATCTCATCGATTGTATAATATATTATAGTGTGTTGTGATAAGGGGATTGTATAAGTATGAACTTATCAGATATCACTTAGTCAAGTACCTGATATTATTTCAATAAAAACAAAATTTTATAATTATTGTTGTGTTAATTAATTTATTAAAACCTTGGTACTTACTTACTTGATACTTGTATCCTTTGTCTGTGACCACTATGTGGATTGACTGCGTCAATAATTTGTGATGTATAAAATAAAAATTGTTTTCCATTCATATTTGCAAGAAGTTTGTAAGAGCTATGTGAAATAAGACTTAATTTTCTTGGAAGTTGAGAAAAGTAGTAAAATTTTTAGAAAAGTAGCTTGAAAATCTTTTTAGCATAACCTAAGTGGTTATACTACCGAGAGTTATGCTAGAGAATATAGAAGAAGGTGGTTAAAATGAGGTCCTTCATTCTGTTAAGATATCCCGACCAGCAAAGTATGTTGTCTTCCATCTTGTTTCTAACCCTCTTTACTTTTCACTGGTCACTGGTTAAAAAATTTTCATTTGTTCAAAAGTTTTGAAAAAATGCTCAAAACATCTTCTGGGGGTCAGTATTGGTGCACATGGTCCCAGGTCTGGGTCTTACCTTGAGGATGGCATGAATATCTCATTTTTCCAAGGGAAATTTGCTACTATTCTTTCTAATCAGTATGTTCCACTGCCTTTCTGACATCATAAATTATATGCTATCAAAAAGGAATAGAAAGGGGAGCAGGCTCGCCTGAATAAAGTAGAAACACATAAGAGAACACAAAATGTCCTACTTTATTTAGGTGAGCCTGCTCTCCTTTCTACTCCTTTTGTATCATATCTTTGATACTTTTGATTTGAGACACCGAACACTCCTAGAAGGTATTTTAAGGTGAATATGGGATGAAGGGTGAATGTGTTGAGTGCTTCTGATGGATGATGAGGTGTAGTCTTATTACAAACTAGGGCCGACTTTTCCCCAGATTGGGTCATTAATTAATAGCCCAACGACCAATGGAATGGACCAACGGCTTAACGTGACTTCCGAAACCTGGCTGATTTGGTGCGAAGCACACACTATACCACTGACCTGCCCTAATGTCCTATTTCCTAAACTTGTCATTATCAATTGTTAATTGTATCAACATAAATATGGTTGTAAGAGAGATCGGGTTTAATTCAATTAAGACTAAGTTAGACAGTACAATCATTGACTTTCCATCTTACAAAGATAGAAAGTCAATGGTACAATATATCAGAAAAAAATTAACACAACAGAATACAGTCTATAAGAGCTCAACTTACTTGATTTGAGTGGATCTCATGCTAATAATGGGTTACTGAAGTGGATTTTAACTTTTAACTTACATTCAAAGTTCATCTTAGTTGTTTTTAATACTCAGATTAATACAACTACTACATTAATACAACATATGCCTCAGCAGTTTTATTGAATTCTTTCTAATAATTTATAATGAACGTTTCCTTTTAATTGGAAATCTGGATGTGCAATATGACAAGTTGTGTGGAAACAGGTGCACAACACAATGTTTGACACTTGATAAAAATGCTGTGTAGGTGGTAGCAGTGGAACAAGTCGGAGGAGAACCAGAAGTTGAAATGAAGATAATGACAAAACCACCTCGAAATGCACCAAGCAATAAAACAGTTGATAGTTCTTAGGTTAGTGTGTAAAAAAAACAATAATGTTCCTTTTGAGGTTGTTTAGTATTTGTTAGAGTTTTAAAATGTGTTTAATTTTATTTAAAACTCCTGTATTTATTGTATATACTTAAGTCACATAATTTTTCAGAAGTAGATTCTCTTCATTTTAGGACCTGGTGATTAAATAGATTATTTTAATAAGAAAATACTATATTGTGAACAAGGTCCTACTTTAATTCAGTGCTTTTAAGAGTTTAAAATGTGCAGTCAAGTAATTGACTTATTAGTGGTTCCAGTCTACATTTGACCTTACCGTACATAGAATTAATAAAAATCTAAAATGTCTGTTTTGTTAGTTTTTTAATGTCAAAAGACTGTGATTATTTGAAAGTATGAATTAAAAATTAAGTTATCAATATTAAACCTACTATTTTATTGTTCCTTGTTAGCTAAGTTAACCTCTACTATTGGCTTGCCAAACATTGTAACTGATACCACAAAACTAATTAAAATGTTGAAACTATTCAAGAGGGCTGGGGGTTTGAAATAAACTGCTGCTCAGCAGTTATATAGTTACGAGGGTTTTATAAATCTTTTAATGTGAGGGTTTTGTTGTTTCTGAAATCTATTGACTTCCGATATCAAACTTCAAAGCTGAAACTTCTAGAAGAATGAACAGTTGGATTCATTTTAGCTTCTTAGTGGATTAGAAAACTTCCTTGTTAGCAGCTTTGACTCAACTTGAAATCCTTGTGGCATTCAAGCCAAAATCGTAACCTTTTTTT
Source organism: Matsumurasca onukii (assembly GCA_018831715.1). Classification (NCBI taxonomy): domain Eukaryota; kingdom Metazoa; phylum Arthropoda; class Insecta; order Hemiptera; family Cicadellidae; genus Matsumurasca; species Matsumurasca onukii. The sequence goes on along the minus strand of CM032060.1, from coordinate 41,849,887 downwards.
AGTTTCGCTCAATTGCTTGAAAACTAGATATCTCTAAGAGATATATCCAAGTTGTATTTAAAAACATTTTTGAATTAAAAAGCGTAGACTATTTCATGCCACGCAAACTGTTGTTCATAGGATTGGAAATTGGATCACTTGTCAGGTTAGGCTACAGTACTGTCTGTTACCTCCTCTAAAACCACACCTAAAATTAAAATTGTTCAATACCGTTTCTATGTGGGTGGTTTTAGGCTACCAGAATCAGGTGTTCAAGTTTCAAGTATGTAGGCCTAGCAGTGTGGGCTGTGATCTGATTATGAGTGGCTGAGTAATCACTAATCAGGACACACTTATATACTGTACAATAATATATTATACAGGGTGTCACAAAATTTGTAGCGCACTATGCAGGATCGGTCTTATAAAACAGTAAGTCGAAAATGTCTTGTAACAATTTTTTTACTTTGGCTTACTTTAGCCGTAGTCTGAATTTTGTAAATTTTTGAAAATAATCATTCAAAACCCAATTTGATTCTATTTGACTTTGAAATTTTTAAATGGCAGCTATTTTGAAATTTGATAAGTCAGATAAGAAATATGTTTGGAAAATGTTATTAGGAAAACAGTTAGGGTTTATACCAAGTTTCACAAATATATCTCAAAAAGTTTTTGAATTATTAGTTATTTAAAAAATGGCGGATTACGGCTAAACTAAGCTGAAAAAAATGTTACTAGACATTTTCAACTTACTTTTGTATGTAGAATCTGGTTCTGTATAGCATGCTACACATTTCTGTGACACCCTGTTTATAGATTTGGATTGAACAAATTCATTGCAAGTATAAATATTGCTATATACTTGTAGTTCAGGATAAAACACTGGCGTTGAAATATTAGAGTTTTTAAAATTCCAGTTTGACTAAAGTATCTTACTTATATGCAGTTCTTGGCTAAATGTACTGTGGTACAGTTCAAGTGAAATGTGAATGACTCATGTGGGGTGACTCATTTAAGCTAACAAACTCTTAAACAACGCACACAGCCATTATAGATGTTCCACTCATAACAATTTTCCTTATCTGTTCAAGTTTATGTTTTGGTTAACTATCGCTTCAAGGATACATATGATTGGGGAAGAGGTACTGAAAAATATTGGTGTACTATATTCAAAATAGCATATTTATTGGTTACTTGATCTGAATGTAGTGTTTCATAAAGTGTCCAGCTTGGTTTATACATTACATGGTGTCAGTATTATTTTCTTTTTTCGAACTAAATGTTGTTTGTATCTAGGTACAACAAAACTTAGCAAATTTCCTTTAGAAAAATGAGATATTCATGCCGTCAGTACGGTAAGACTCAGCTCTGATTCCATAAAATGAGCACCAATCCCTAACACCAGATCACTATTTGATAACTTTGTGTACATATGTGTAAGCTCTCTGCAAATCATGTTTTTGTCCAATTATCATCAAATATAGTAGAAATGTTACTTTAGTAAATACCTCGAACAAGTTCGTTAGCCAGCAAAATCAGAATACCTTTTGGGGGTTTGGGACTGCTCACTAAAAAAGTGGTTTTAACTATCTAATGCAGTACATTTAGTCTGATTGTGATGGCATTTCAAATAAATGTTACTCATCAATATCCCAAAAACTGTTAAAATCCACTACAACCTAAAAATAGACTACAACCCTCTGCATCGTCATACTTTTCTCCCAGTACTGCGCAGCCTTAAGTCGTAGAAACAATCGCCTACAAAACTGTGGGTGAAATCCAGGTAGCTGTGAAGATGTAGATTTGTAGGACACCTAAAAACACTTCTGGAGAACACTGTGATTCTGAAAAAGGTATGTTTTCTACTGATTTGCACAACATGGAATACAGTTTTATACTATCAAACATTCTTAATGGAATACAGTATTCTATGATAGTTGATTATTATCATGGTTTCCCATGTGAGAATGAGACAGTCATGTTTAACCAAGTGTCAGATCTAGGTCAATCAATCTGCATATGCACGTACTTTTATTTACCACTGTTGCTTTTGTCATTAACTATAAAGTACCCTTATACTCTTATAGGGGTGTTTATCTAAATACGTCATAATGTCAATGAAGCTATGTTTTAATCATATAATATAATACACTACACAGTATATTTTTGTACAATTTTAATCATATCAAGCAATGTCAGATTAACCTGTGGTTCAAGGCCAGTTAAACATACAGACTTGCGCAGAATACCTAACTCTGACAATGATCAAATTAGTATTTTAAAACATAATAAAAATCGTGCTATTTTTAGTGTTAGCACTTTTAACTGAAATTGATTTTTAACTGAAATTGACTAAAAGCAGCTTTTAATTTCAAACTTAACTTTTAACAGTTCCTAATTCAAATTAGTTTCCTTTTACAAGTTCATTTAATTTACATGACAACTGATTGCCATTTTCTCAAAATTTTCTTAATAATACACATGTTATGTTTTGCAAAGTAATTCATATTTGAAAAAAAGTTTCTTTTTGACTGGTAGCAAAATTTGGGCTTAGCGAACTTTAACTTCATTTGCATTTTATCAAATACAACATTTTGAGTAATTTTCATTTATAAAAGTTTGTAATGAAAACTACATATCGGTACGGTATGCTACAGATTGGCAATCTGGTTATAAAGTGTCCAAAGTGATGTCTTTGAAAAAGTAACATTCAGTTGTATTGTTGAAAAACATATGCTTTAAATTATCAACTGGTGTAAATTTGAAAGATATAGGCTAGGTTTTATTTGCAATTGGCTACGTTCAATTAAAGTGTGTATACTTTTTTTAGACTACAATCTGACAACTCTGTATTTTTAGCTATTTTATTCTATAAAACATAAGACTGTTTATTCTTCAGAAAAGAATTGTCAGAACAATCTGTAAACCCATTTTTGAGCCATTGTAAACAACTTTTCAAGAACTAAAATCCTTACTCTCACCAGTGTTTACATTTTGGAAGCAGCAACTTTAGTAAAAAAGAATCCTGATATATTTATTAAAAATAACCAAATACACAAATATAACACAAGGCAAGCAGAAAATCCCCACGTACAAAGTGTAAAGTCCACATTGGTAAAAGCGTCCAACATTCTAGTATAACAATCTATAATAAACTAACAGAAGAAATTAAAGATGAAGACAACATAGAAATATTCAGAAGAAAACTTAAATCCAAATTGGCTGATAAAGCATATTATACAATAAAGGAATTTATGGAAGATCCTATCTGAAACAAAACAAAGTGATGAATGCGACGCCTGGCGTTTCTAGCAGGATATCTTCAAGTATTCAAGTATAAGAATAAATTATGTTTTAGTTTGTAGCAAAGTGTCGGTTTCTTTTCGCTGAGACCGAGTTCAACAATCCATGGCACTGCTCTAATATCGATCAGATGTTAAAACCACCTTATAAAAAAAATAAATACAAATTTGAAAGGAGAAACAGAGCAGTATTCAATCAAATAAAGTTATTTATATAAAAATTAATGTTAAAAACCAACCCTATGACCATTAAAAGAATTAAATGGTGCCTGTTGAATGATTACTTCTACTGTTCATGTCACCAGTTTAGAAAGGTATCAGTGATTACTGATACTGCTTAGTGTATTTTCTTTAAAAGACTCTCAGGTGTGTTTTTTGTATTAATTGTAACACAGTCTACTAAAGCTACAAATAACTATTCTATTAAACACATTTCAAACAGTTTCTTTTTCAATCTCAAGCCGTTTAAACTTTCTTTGGGTAAAATACTTGATTATACATCAAATATATTTAATATACTTTGAGAAACTGTGATCAGTCTAAAGTAAGGTACAGTATTTCAATGTCTTAGAATGTTCAAAAGTCTGCCTTCCAGAAGCAGATGTCTTTTACAGTTGCAGCTTACATAATAAAAAGCTCTTTGGGATAAAGCAAAGGTTCTTATTCAACTCCACCATCTGGACTCCTGCCATCATGTTGTCTATGTGTAGTAAAATTAATAATTGATTGTTTATAACGCAGTTTCAGCCATACTTATTGACCTGTTTGCTTTGAATTTGGTACTAATACAGAACAATGTACATGTTAGGAATTTCAAAACGAGTTTTCATGAGATCAAATTTTGAACTGTCCAACCTTCCTGCAATATTAATCATATACATATTTCTCCTAAGTAAAACACAAAGGTTAAGGAGTAAAAATAACATATACCTGAGGACAAAAACCATGAGGGCGTTCTTGTGTTTCCAGTTAGACGTGGCGATCACCCCTCTGATCAGTCGATTCTTTGAACTCTGCCTTATAATTTCTTTCTGTCATCTACATGTTTGTTTGTCAAAGATACAAGTTTAGGTAAATTAGTAAACATTTTAATAGACTATTGGATTATTCATAGTTTAACACCAAAACGCAAAATGAAATTAAAACTTAACGTAAACTATTTTCCTTGTTTAAATTGGCCACTTGTCCATTAAATTGTAACCACGGGTTGGATTGAAAAAAATAACTGTGATAAAACTAGTACATAAGTGATAACTTTAAGAGAATTACCTGACTTAAAAAGATTGTCGTCAAAGTTAATAGAACTAATGTTAATGAAATTTCTGTTTTTGTTAAACGGTTTCTAATTTAAAATAAGCCTACAATAATGGCCTAGCTCAAATATGACTTGACTTATTTCCTTTCACTCCTGTACGGAGCATAGGGCTTCTACGAAACAGCGCCAGCGGACACGGTTGGCAGCCAAGGCTTTTATTTCTCTCCAGCTCTTCCCTTCTCTCTTGCCTTCTTCCTCGACTGTCCTTCTCCAGGTCTTCTTTGGTCTTCCTCTCCTTCTCTGACCTTGGGGGTTCCAACCGAGAGCCTGTCTTTCCACGGCGTTTTCATCTTTTCGAAGGGTATGTCCTATCCACTTCCATTTCCGTGTTTTAATTTGGTTGTCTATGGGCTCTTCCTTTGCAGCAGTCCACAGGTCTTTATTAGAGATTAAATTCGGCCAGTATATATTTAAAATTTTTCTCAAACACCGATTAACAAAAACTTGAAGTCTGTTGGTAATAGCTAGAGTAACCTTCCAAGTTTCACAACCGTAAAGCAAAACTGCCTTAACGTTTGTGTTGAATATTCGTAGTTTAGTTTTTGTTGAGATCTCCCTAGCTCTCCACACTGGGTACAGTTGTACGATGGCGGCGTTTGTCTTTCTTATACGGGTAGACACATCTTCATCTGCTCCCCCACTTTTTGTTAATACACTGCTCAAATATGCATCCTTAATATATTGATAAATGGGAAGAAATTGAAAATTGATGGGATATTTTAAGGTATTGAATTATTGATAAATAGATACGTAAAAAACACCCTTGGTTAAACACTTTTATGTGAAGACTGATGAATGAAGTTTTCTTCATAAAAGGTTTTTAACCAAGGGAGGTTTACGTATCTAGATAGATATTGTTACGTATCTATTTATTGATGTATGGGGATCTGATATATGTATCTCTATTTAGACATGAGATTTTATACATCAAAATAGCTATTTGCCATACCTATAATAGCAATATTATCCATTTCGTTACTCTTAAGCAAATGCAAATAAGGTACATGAATTTGTTGGAAAATGAGAGGTTATCTACACCATGGTGTAATAAGTACTTATAACACCATGATCTACACTAGCTCCTGATGTCAATTCAGTGCATTTACCATCCAGCTCCAGTAACCACAAAATAACAGGCAGAAGTGGTATAAAACCAGAAGGTACGTTTTGTAGTATAAAACATATTTTCTTTGTTTCACGTCACCATCTTCCGATATCATTGTTTTGGTAGTTGTTTTATACCGTGACGGTTTATTAGGATAGGATAATTTATTAGCTGTATAGAAAGGTAAACTATGGGTACCAGGTATACCTTCCAAAATGTCACGTATCTGGATGAACCTACACAAAAACCTTGGAATGACCATAACTTATCTGTATGAAAGATCAGATTATCGAAATAATTGACATGAAATCAGAACTTTATTGCCATTGATCAAGTTTTACAAGAAATAGGCATTGTCAAAATCATAAATTAAAATGTTACGGCACATTACAATATAAAACAGTCAATAGATTAGATAACTAATTATGGTGTTTGGTGTGGGAATTACATGTTCAAAAATTCCATTGAATTTGACAAGGTCATTTCAAATAATATATCGCTAACAAAACGACTCACACCCTGTCTTACCTTTTCAATTTAAAATGTAAGACGTTGTTTAACGTTAAAGGGTTAAACATACTTCAAAAAAACTTCCCGAACCCCCCAATTACATAGCTCCATATTGCAGGCTCTCCACCCTCCCTCCACCAATGTAATTCTGGCTATGCCAATCCCCTACAGTTGCCTATTTTATGTTCAAAATTAAATAAACTAGGCATATTTGGACAATTGTAAAAATATAAGCTGGCCGCGTGGTTTGGCAAAAATCTATTTAAACAAAATACATTTCTTAATCTTAAACAACCATAATAGTTTTAAAAAGTTACTATGAAATACAGAATGTTCTATTTTAAGAAGATACTGGCCAGAATATGGTTGTGTATTGTGTTGACGGCCTTCGTAAAAGCCAAAGCTGGCCTTGGTTGCTGCCTTCGTATTAGACATTAGTAAATTATTCATACCAGTATCACACATGCATTCACAAAATTCATATTTCGCGGCTACCGTGAGCTACTCTACAAGTCAAGTCAAGAGTGAAAGAAGAACTACATACTTACGGCAAAAGGCGATTTCGATTTCTGTAGATTCTACTTAACTTGTTCCCGTTTTAAATTACAAATAATGCTTTAAAAATTGAAATTTATAGATAATCCGGTTTGAACGGTAGTGTTTAGTAGCTCTCCTTAGCCTTCAGTCTAAAGCTGTTGTTTTTGGTAAACACGCGCATCTGTTTTTGTCGTCGTAACTCGTATCCGCTCGTATCCCAGCATTCAATACGGTAAGCAATTTTTATCTCGTCGCGTCGTAGTAAGTTGTTTTGCCTCATTGTCTGTTGTTGAAAGAAGGTTCAAGCGTGTTCACATAGTTTAACTTGTATATTATTTATCTACGAAACTAGTTTGTTAAATAAGGTAAGTTAAATTTTTAATTAGTACAATAATACTGCATGCAATTTAATTACCAGCTTGTTTGTGTACTGAACAGTAAATTGGCTTGAAGGTTATCATTGTATGATATCGAATTCTACGTTTTACAGGGAAAATGTCTGCATCACCTATTGCTCGTCAAGCCACCCAAAGTCAGAGTATTCCTACTAAAAGAGTGCTTTACTCGGATCCATCACAACTTCCAATTGATTATTCTTCAACCCCGGGGGGAACTTTGTACTCGACCACACCTGGGGGTAAGTAAGTCAGGCCTACCTAGTACCTTGGTTATTGAGTCGTTTACCAAAATTATCGGATAATCCGGGCCAATATCGGTTTAGGCATAATCTTTTGATAGCTAGCCTGTAATGTACATGGTTTGGAGCCCAAGTTCTGAACTGCTTTTACAGTTAACCTCCCAGCCATGCGTTGAGTGTAGTGGTGATAACAAAATTAAAAGGCGACAAACAGAAACACTTATACACAAAATCTTTGGCCTTAGATAGAAATTATACAATTTATTTTGATATAATATTTAATCAACAATTTTATTCACTGCATTAATTTTTAAAAGCAATTTAAAAATAAAAGTTAAAAATTCGAGAGAGAGCAAGTCTTTTACCTTATATTCTTATAAGGCACACGAGTCCAGTCTTGAGGCACTGCTCCCGTCTTAAGCCAATCAAAGGCGAGCTTCTGCACATTATTTAAAATACCATCAGACAGCAGTTATTCACAACTCTGCTGTGTCGCAGATTGTCTACGCTACAATCGCAAAGTGTTGAGCTGGAAGCTGTAATAACCTTGGTTTGACTTAGACATGGTATCAGAGGATTCCTACATGCTCAACCTTGGCTAACTGTGTACCTTGTAGCTTGGATTGACTGTCTGAAGTGAAGTGGGAATGAACATTGTCTAATAACTCCATCCTAACCTTCCTCTATTGTTGATCTATCCCAATACATTCCACTTCCTATTTTATTTTGTTTAAACAATAGCATATTGTATAATTTGGGCCTTTGGGGTATCACAAAGGTTTATGGGACAAAATATCCAGAAAATTCTGAATAACTTATTTCTGAAAATGCCATAATATAGAGTATGTCATTGTAACATCTCTTTTGTTTATTTGGTAAATTGTTCTTTGATCATCTACCACTTAATTTATTTTTTGGAACTCCATAAGGGAACCCAGATGTACATGGGACTGTCAGATGGATATACTTGCTGTGACTTAAATGAGCCAGTCTAGCCAAGTCATGTGGTTGGACTATGACCTGAGACTAGTTTGCCTCTTACTCACTTGTACCTGTGGTAACATTGTTTGCGCTCAAATACTTAAAAACACACAAGGAAGTTTTTAACTCCTTACCACCTCCCTTGTCTTTTTGCTGTATAAAATAGGTTACCTTTCTCTCATTGTTTTTCTTTTCTGGGTGGATTTTTAATTAATTTGTCATTTAACCCGTTTGCACTTGGTCACATATAACTATTTAGTAACTCACACAAGGCTTCTTAACACTCCTTTGTTTATGAAAATATCACAAGCGTCCCTATAACAGTCATAAAATGCGTCATTCTAGTTGCTGCTACATGAAGTGCTCCGTATATTATTTTACAAATTCTTTGAAATCGGTGCCATTAGGATTTTCAGCGCACTTACAACAAATTTACAATAGAAAACTAAATAAATCACTTACAGGATCTCATATATGCAGAAAATCAAAACTTATATTGAAATAGGCCTATGTGAATAGATTACTCTCAAAACTAGCTTACGCAACGACAGTGTGTGAACTAAACTGCTGCGTGATGACTCGTCTATAGTGCTCAGCTTGCTACCGCTCTGGTGCTGCATTCCCTTCCTGCCAAAACATTTGGTGGGAAACACCTGATACGCTACTGTGTGTTGAGAGGGGGACTGAGTGCATCACATGCAAGTTTAATGGCATTGCGTGACTGGGCGACCTTAGAGCTTCCCGCAAAAACCAACGACGCGTGTATACTCGTCAATTCCGCATGAAGGGTTAATGTAAAGGTGTAAAGTTATGTTTTGGTCCCTTGGGCTAGTTTGCTATGTAAAAAATTATGTTTTCCTAGCTTATGCATGTTTTATACAACAATATGCGCATCACAACACATTTTCATGCTACAAAATTTATTTTACACAGTAAATAGTGATTTTTTGCTGGGTTTGTCTTTGGTTCAGTCCAAGCCATACATTTATTACAGGTTTTGGTCTTTTGATGTTTCAAATACTTGCATAATATATACTTCTTACAAACATTGCTTACATAATCAAAATCAAGATTTTGACCCTCATAGGAAAAATGGATGGGAGATAAAACTCAAAAAGGCCTAGTTTTATGAATTGAAACCAACGTAACACAACTCTATGAACAAAGCAATTTGTAAGCAAACTAAGTAGGGGCTTCTAGTCACCAGCCCTACTTTAAATCTTGGCTTTAGTAACCTTCTGTGAATTCTTTGTTTAAAGTTTGTTGTTGACGAGGGGAGAATTTCAGAGTTTGAACTATGATCATCTAATAGTTTAGCAAGGTGATCAATAATAGTTTAAACTCTTGTGAATATATTTTTTTTATTTCAGTGAGTTTACTTTTTACAAATAATTGTTTAAGTTTCTATATCCTATCCATCTATACATTTTCACTCGTGGTAATGGAATGAGCAAATCATTTCGATGAATATTGAAGAAATTATGTATAATCTCTCTTAATGTTTCAGGCACTAGAATCGTCTATGAAAGATCTATGTTACTGCATTTAAGAAACTCGCCAATGTCTCAAACACCACCTAAAAGTTTGACAACCATTCCAGAATGCCTAATTAAAGGCAATGATTTTGTAGAACAGCCAAAAGCAAATGGAGTCGATACTACAAGTCCTGTAAAGAAAGGTAAACATTTCACAGTTTAACTTCTTTGGTCTGGAATGTTGATTAGTTTTGGACCACTACCTAACTTCTGATAAATTTTTTACAATTATTTTTGATAATAAACAATATTTGTATTACATGTTCTTCAAGAAAAAAGTAATAATATCCATATTCTTGTGTTTACAAGTTGTTTTTGTTAAATAAGATGTTTGTAAAAAGATTAACATACTCACACAATGTCAAGCTTTCTAAGCCAAAAAGCTTTTTATTTTGTTTTATTCGCTGTAAAAAAGTTTCAAGTAGCTAGTTTGTCTCCATTGGTGAAATAGAGTATCAATCAGATGTCATTTAAATTTCACCTTCCAGTAACCGTTGAAAGTAAAATTGGGATCGAATGAATGATTCACATTTCATTGACAGTTTGCAAGAAGATCTGTTTTGAATCTATGGTAGTATTATTTTAAATGTTTTAACAATTTAACCCGAAATCAATTTATACTAATAGTCCGGTGAAACGTAGATCTCGCTCGCTGTTTACTGCTCGAATTATGAAATGTGAGGTAATTTCACATTAAATCATCAAAAGAAGGCTGGTAGCATGTATATATTATATTTTTCAAATGAAATTGGCTGACAATGAAATCGTCTTTAGCAATCAAGGGATTGTCATTTTATTGTGACTCTAATGGCCGACGTTTGTAAGATAAAAGTGTCACTAGTTTTTAGCTGTTAACGTATATTACAAGGTCACACCTGATAATTAATTGGAAGAAAGTGTATTATGGTGATTTGGTGTATGTGTCCTGGACAAAGGTCTTAATTTTGCTTAACAAAAAGATTACTTTTGAAAATTGAAAATTGTTTATTGATGGTAATACACTACTGTATTTACATTTAATACAGACATAAAAAATACAATATACTTATAAACCAAACTCGGAAATATAAGTACATGCTTAATGCATAAATGAATAATTAAGCTTCATGAATAATTAATAATTTACATGTGGTTAAAAAGAATAAATTCCAAAGTTTTGTTTACATACATCAAGAGGTCATGTTACCTGTTATTTATCAACAAGATGGCTGTCCTTCAACACAAGACATTTTGCGTTTTTGTATTTTCAAACAGCCAGTCAGTTAAGTTCAGCGAGAATTTTGTCGTAGATTTGTGATTTCATCATGGATTTTTCTTGTAGGACTATATTTAAAAGAAAGTGTATGTACCCCTTCAGCTAAGAAATCTAGTTGTCTTGCAGAGCAGTATCACAGCTGATGTCAATACTAAATATAAATATTTGCTTCACGTGAAGTGTGGGAAGAATTTGATTATTGGCTAGATTTTGGCCGAGCAGTCAGGGGAAAACATATTGAAAAGATATTTATAGATGTGTACCAAGGGGGACAAACTTTGAAAAGTGCTCTTTTTACTAGTATATAATTTGTGTATATCTGAATAATAGCTAATGAAGTAGAGTTGTCTAAAAGTAAGACATTCTTTTTAATAACTCTGCATAATGGAACTAATATACTTTTTACAACCTCTTTGAAATGAATTCAATATGGGTGCTCCAAGTAAAGTCATTATCTCTCATAATCCATAAAAATGTTAAACTATTAGAATGATTTGTTTGGTTCAAGAGATTTAGTTTTAGGCTGAATAATATGTTCTGAGTTTTGGATTCTTTTAGTAAAAAACTGTTTGACCTGAACCAATCTGATGCCTCTCTTCCTGTGCCATTGACAACGTTTTGTAGGCAATAAAACTCACAGTGTGTATTGAGAAATGTTGTGTCATTAAGTAAATTGTTGGTTGTAACAAAAACTTGTGGAGGTTCTTTTTAACAATGAGTATTATGGAGATTTCAAGGTGATTTGGAAAAATCTAAGTTATTGGGAAATTTTAGCTTAGAATGAAGGTTTTAGTTATTGAGGCTGTACTGTATAATAGTTTTTCTCGTAGATAAATGGTTTACTGCATGGACATTGTGCACAAATATGTGGCAATAGTCAATTGAAAAATGAGGATAAAGTTTTCCATTTGTCCTTCTTGAGTTACGAGGGATGTTTGATAAGCCCGTGACTTTGGTTATTTCTACAGCAGTAACTTAAAATGTAACAATTCCCTATCATATGTTTTTTATTAGTACATAACTGTAAAACTTTGAGCAAGCTATGTCGGTTAGTTTGTGTTTAACAGTCATTTAAAGTGTTGCATGTTTGTTAATATTATACTAAAACAAAGTTAATTTTGTGTGATGATTAAACATTATTTTCTTTGTTATAAATAATACTATGGATGCTCTGTATCATCAATATTAATGGTGAAAAAAAATTGTTTACTGAGTTTCATTGTGGTTACACCAGCACAAGTGATGCCAATCGTTCAGGACATTAAAAGAGCTTGCCACACCACCAGTCGTCAATGAAATTCACGGGATGATATTGGATGATCAGAGAATCAAAGTGAGAGAGATCACTCACTCAAAATATCAAAATAGTGCTAGTTAAATTCAACCCTCCACTACCCTTTAGGCCATGTTGTTTTATGGTTTTGAAAGGTTACCTTGAAAGAAAATATGTTTTAACCAAATTTCAAGTTTCTACGTCACTTTAAGTAGTTGATTTAGGCATAGTTGAAATGTAACATGTAAAAATCCCACTTCCATTAGTTAGTAAGTATATCATTTGCTGATAAAATATTTAAGGTGTAAGAGGGAAAAGACACAGGGAGGTGGCTTGGGCAAGCTCGGCGCTGCACATGAATAATCTTAGTAGAGTAGCAGCGGGCGTCGCCACAGTGATATGACTGGTAGAGGGTTATACAAGAACAATTATTGAATTGGAATTACTCAATTATTAACTAGTTTGTTGTTCACTTGTTCATTTTGCAAGGGAGACACTAACATCTGAACTGAAAAACAATGAATTGCTTGTTCCAGACTCAGAAGAAGACCACGACCAGTTTGATATGGACATGTAAAGGACCCGAGCATGATTGAAGTGGGACATTTAAGTGTAGTGGCTTAAATCTTCGATGGCTCATATCACATTTATCAAAGTATGAATCTGTATAACACAACTAGCACAGAAGGAGAATCAGAAGGCCGAGCATTTCAATCAAGTCAACGTGTTTCTCTTGGTTATTATGAGTGGTTTTCTGATACAACTTAATAACATTTTTTACCTTTCTGATTAAGTATTTCCTAACGGTTGTTTGTTATCAAAGTTACTTATTTTTATTCAATACTATTATGATATTATCATCATCTTTCCAAAAACAAACTTTTGAAAGATAAAAATGTATTGAATGAGAGAAAGTAACTTTTTTTACTAAAGGAAGTTTTTGGTGAAAATCATATTTCATGAGTGAGATAGAGTTAAGCCTACAATTAAATGAAGTTGTTGGGCGATGCTTTGATAGCAAATCAAGATCAGCTATTTTCATCACACTGCTAGTGCCGAGTAGAACCAAATATTAATTGAAAAACCCAAATGATTGATTTTAAATACATGTTGAGATGTCTTGACCTTCTTGTATGATGAATTTCCTAATTGAAATAGTACTTATAGAAGTTTTCCAATTTTAATGTTATTGTAGCCAGTTGGAATTTGGCTTATTGGTAAGAGACGTGGAAGGGGAAATCAGAGTGAAGGATCATGGGTTTGAACCATGTTCTTTCCTTTGTTACAAAACCGGCTATAAAAATACTTTGTTAAGTAATAAAGCAATACACTTGGCGCAATGTGGTGAAAACAGTTCTGATCCCTATATGTGAAAGTAACTTAATTTATGCATAAAAATCTCTGTCTTAATATTGTTGAAAGTATAGTTATTAAACCATAGAAAACGCACACTTTTAATTTTTGGGAATATAATAATAGCTAAATTATGCTCACTTACCTGAAGTATGATTGTGTGTGCCTTGACTTTGTTTTCATATAAACCTGTTGAGTACCTGGTTTTTGTAATAATGTGGTTTAACCATTTTCTTGTTATATACTGTCTTGACTTTGAATAATTATGTGTCTTAGAGTACTGACTATTTTGCCAATTTATATTTGACTATAATTTTACCAGAAAATTGGACTTTTTATTTTTAAGATTATGTATGGTGATGTTGAACATTTTTATTTTTGAAGTTTACATTATAACAGCTTTTTGGTTGTCATGTTCTTTATAAATAACAAATATATTTAAAATGTGTTGTTGTGACATGAGCACTGCCATTTTTTCAAGTACTAAAAGCATAAATAGGTCTAAATAAACTTATAATTCACGGCCATACATTTTTGATTGCATTAAAACATAGGTAGTGTAATATGGCCAAACAGTTTCATCCCATAGCTTATAGAATGAATTATACTTACTGAACTTTAGTAATAACATTTTTGAGCAACCAGTAATCAATAGTTTTAGGTATCTGGTATGTGATATTGACATCAAAACTAATTACTGGAAGTAATTTTACCATTAGTTAAGGCGTTCAAACGCATTTAATTATAACCCTTCACTTATTGTAATCTATTTAAGTCTGCTTGTAAAAATAAGTTGGAACTACTAATAATTTGTACTAGTTACTAGTCATGTAAATGAGTTTCTTCAAAACAATAGCTAATTTCCAAAATGTTAATACTCTGTGCCATTTTTTGCTGTTTAATTTCTGGTGATAATAAAATGTATAGTTATTAAAAGTCATTGTGCCTTGTTCTCACTGTTTCCCAGAGGTCTCCAGTCTTGCTATCAGAAAAGCAATATACCGGATGCTAAAACGCAGCTCAGTGAACGTAAATGACACCCAAATCTTCCTTTTAAGGATATGTAACTAAGTCAGTTATTTTTAAAGCAGATATAAAAATTGTTCATGTATGAAGAGTCAAAATAAAACACATGTTCACCATATTCGGACTAGGGCTGAACTTTGAAAATGTCTCCAGCCCTTAATGTCCATAGTAGCGTAATGAAGTTTTAAATTTGTATACAAGGTAGGTTATACAGTTAGGTAACCATAACTCCTGCCCGCTTTCTGTCCACTTGCATCTTTATTGGTATGATGTAAACACTGCACACACGAAGCGCCATTCTTCTTTGTTCCTGCTCTAGCTTCTTTCTGCTCATATTTTGGAGACCAGTGCTCTTTGCCATATAGGAGCTGCATATAATAAACATGCCTGCTATTTTTAGTCATTGTGGTATATTGCATTATGTTCCCTGCCCTCACTTCATTTCTTTTACTATTTCTTTGACTTCTGGTAGAACGCCGACTAATATTTCTGATCCATCTTCATTCTGGACTACTGTTGGCTGTACTATGATGATAGTGTCCTTCCCACTGTTGTCCTCCAGAATATTCCTCTTTTAACTCCCCAGACCAATTCAGCAATTCTATGTGAGAAGATTAGCCAATTGGCCATCATTCAGATTGGTGATGAGTGCCTCCCTGAGAAAGTTCAAACTTAAGCTTTTCCACCCTGGTTGTTGTCAACTCTCCTTCTTCAGTCTGTGTACTTCCATCTATCATTGTTGTTATAATTTTCGCTCTCTTCTCCACGGACTCGATAGCACTTTTATTCTCGAGCACTAACCGAGTAACCGGTTAACAAAGCATTTTAGTCTTGTGCTGCATTTTTTAATTTCCTTGTTAACTTTGATACTCCCAATGACGATGTCATGCAGTTTCTTGACTTCCGATCCTACCAGATTTATCAGCTCTGTGACCAAGATCTCTTGGTCTTGAATCTTGGTATCCTGTCAGCTTCCTCTTCCCGCTGATTCTTGGTTGCTTCCATCACCTTTTGATTCAGGCTTGAAGATCTCCCAAAGAAAACTACCTATTTTCTAGTGACTTAGGGGATTTACCCTGCACACTTTTGCCATCCTTCTCTTCTGCTGGGCTAGTCGAGAGTACCCTGTGTTGTTGGACCATGCATGCTTCATGACACTACTCATGAGCTCTTGCCCAACTGGCCTTTTTTCCTTATGTTGAATGTCTTCTTTCTATATTCCTCTAGAATGATTTCTGTCCCCATTATTGAAGGCCTTAGTAGGGGACTTCTCCAGGCGTCCTCTTCGATAACGCTTGAGAAGGGATTGCTCAAACTCTTCTCTTTACTTTATTTTTTCCTCAGCACCCTCCAGGTCAGCTCTAAGTCCTGTGGTGTTCTCCCTGTCTTCCTCGTTTCACTTTCACTGACTTTTTTAATTTTGTTCTGCTGGCCAAGTATTAACATTCTTCCTGAGGTTGATTTGTTCCCTGCCTCCTTCATCTGTTCTCCAAGCAATTTTAGACCCTCCCCAGAACCCATAGGGCAAGTTCCCGAAGGGAATGGATTCCCCAACTGAAGTGTCAGATTACCACCTGGGGTAGTTGTTTCCAAATTAGTTTTATTCATTGGTTTCTTCCATTGGTTCGGTCCATAGCTTTCTTCATTGGTTTTTTCCTAGGGTGCCTTTCCTCGTTGCTGTGCTTCAGTCTCAGCAGTGTTTGACCGACTTCTAGGGATGCTGAGGGTGTTGAACAGCCGTCCTAGTTGCACAGCAAGGCACCACTTTTACGGGGAGTCTAGGCTTGCCACCGGCATAGTGGAGTTAACTACCTAATATTTGTATGTGATATAAATAAATGAACATCAAGTGCGCCGAACCTAATTAACACAAGTGGTCAGACAGATCTCCCTGGCCTGTGTTGACACATCATACAATTGGACTGAGGTGTGGGGAAACCAGCCTCCTCCCCTCTTGCACTTGCGGTGACATTCCAGGATTGATATTCGCATTCTTATACTCTAAAATGCTGAAGGAAATATATTTTTGCCTGTCATTTCCGTCTCTTTGTTATAGAAAATAGGGGCAGATAATGGTCTGAGCTCATTTGCCTTTTACTGATTGGTACCTACGGCTACGTAAATATTTGGTACCTCTTGTGAGGCTTCTTAAAGTGTGCAAAGCTATTATTTTGATAATTAACTTGCTGCGAGAATGTACTCAAGAGCCTGCAGCCTTTTCCAAAAGAGAGTTCTATGATCATCCGTGTTATTTGTTTGGAAATTGATCAGCGCAGCCGTGTTTTAATTATTGTGCAAAACCTAGCATGTACGGAACTTAAAAGGAATGTTGTGGATCTGCACGAAATGGCACAAGACAAGACAAAAAGTTTCTTTATTCACACAAACATAGAGTATGGTAGTGGCGTTAAAATACAAAGTACATTGAAAATACTTTAAAAATGTAATTAAAAAGCCTTAAGAAAATATTAAAAATAACATTGAAAAATTAAAAATAGCATTAAAAAGTATTTGACATTAAAAGTTTTTTTCAGATTAGAATAGATGATAAGTTTCTTTCCACTGTCTTCTTTGAGGTACCCAAGCAATTTATTGAAGTAGAGCGCTCCTTTATAGGTTGGCTTCTTCTCAGCAAGAATAAGGTGGTGGATGGGGAGTGAGAAGTTCGAGGCGTTTCTGGTGTTGTAGTGGTGGTAGTCTCCTAGCTTTTGTTTGTTTGATGAGACTACCAGTAGAACCGCTTTCATAATATACAGAGATAGTACTGTTAGTTTTTTGAGTTCCTGGAAAGCCTGTCGACAACTGTCTCGGTTTTTTAGCCCAGCTAGACAAAAAATTTATCCATAAATTTTCTGACACAACGCTCTGCTAACCCATTGCTTTTAGGATGGTATGAGTGATGCGTGCATGTTTATTATTGAGACTTTAGCAGTATGTCTTGAATTCATATGATTTGAGTTGTGGACCATTGTACCCTACAATTTTAGGATCGATCTTAAAATTGAAATGTTCATTGATCTCTTATTTGCAGTGCCATTTGTTGGTAAAACTTTCAACCACTTCTTGTATCTGCTATTTTCCCCAAAAAAGGCAATCGAAATCAATGTGAATTCTTTACCATACGATGACATAGTACATAAAAATAGTGGAACTTCATTTTCTTGACATTTCACACAACGTTTGACAAAATCTTCCAAGTCTGAGTTTATTCTTGGCCACTATGCTTGAAACCTCGCTTTTCCTTTCATGGCTTTCAGGATGTCCTTCATGTAGTATTTCCATAACTCTACACCTATGTTTTGATGGTAAAACCAAACTTTCATTTTAATGTAATATTCCATTTTCAAACAAAAGATCATCACACTTTATATTTTAAGACATTAAATCTCTGTTTTTGATGTTTGAGGGCTAAGAGCTCTTGAGGTAATACCTAATCACATGAGCTAATGCTGGTTAGTCTTTTGTTGCTCCAACTAAGATTTATGTGGCAAAGACATGTCTTGTGTTCTCAGTAGGAGTAACGGTAAGTGCGCTTTGTTGTTACTTCCCAAGTTTTCTTCAGGAGATTTTGTACATATCTTGAGAACAAGATGGTATAACAAATCGGCAGTCTGGTTGTCTTTTCCATTCAGTATGCGGGCAGTATGAATATCTCATTTTTCCAAACAAAGTTTGTTAAAAAGAAATCCTCAACCGAGAAAATGTAATAATTATCTTTAAAAAAGTTATGGTAACATAGCTTAAGGCACAAGACGAATGAAGTACAGAAGAGATAAAAAAGTTGTTTCTACTGTATCTTGTTAAAACTACTTCATAACAATTGCATAGTTTTTAAATAGTTAATTTACCAAATGTGTGGGAATCTAAATAATACAATTTAGTTTATTAAGAATCATGTTTTATTGGTTGGTTGAATAATGATAGACGTGGTTACAATAATAAGACATTATACCTGCATGTTAACCTCAAATCATGTTACTTTATATAAACCACTACCTCTTGACACAACAAAGTAATAATTCTAAAGGATTCTATCACAAATAATTTGGAACAGTGACGTTGTGTCATTACGGCAGTTACTAAACCTACCTACTTTACATATGTATTCACAAAAGAGATAGTGAAGGTTATATTTACAGAAAGAAATGAGGTGCTATCGAAAGGAGAATATGACTATAACACACGACATGCTACTGGCAAAATGGATCGGACTTTCCACATTTAAGATTGTGGCACTGCACATCCCCTTATAAATATACAAATTACAATACACAATATGTTTGAGGATTCAACAATAAATAACCGTCCGACACGACACATTGCACTGCAACAAGTTCTAAAAAACCTGTACATTTTGTATCAAACTTCTGTACAGCAACTTAACAATCACCTGATTGTAACTGGGCTTACAGTGGACTTAATCTAAACAATATTGAATTAGATGCAATCACTGAATTATTAATTGTTCAGTCAAATGTAGACAAGCTAGGCAATAACCGACTCAGTCTACAGAAATTTTTCAACTTTCAAAAAAGAAAGTTTTAGTTTTTGAAAGAAGATTAAGACGGTGGCATCAAGAAAATGCTGTTTATACGTTATCAGAAAATTATTCGACAAGAGAATTAAAATTGTATTTAAAGTAGTACTTAGTTATACAACTGAGTGAACTCTAAGTTCAATTAGTTAAACAATTAGACAAGTAAATATTGTTTTGGATCAATTTGATTTACAAGCAATACTTGTGAAATAAAAAAAAGTTGATAACCTAGAACATTGCAATATGTACCAAACCATATCTATTTATAAAAGGTTAACACTAGTCAAAGTCTTTATTTAACCTGACAAGATGAAACCGTCCAGATTAAGTTTATTTGATCAGGTTTCTTTTAATAAACACAGGAGTGTAGCCGGAGAAAGGTTTTCTGGTGTAGAACCTCAATAAAACCACAAAATATAGTATAGGTATTTTTATGTTTTAAGGTTCCTATTAACAGACACTACGAGGGTATCAATAATCATGGAACCACTTCAATAACCGTCTGATTTATGCCAGAGACAATTATTGCCTGTTTTAAAGAGAATTACTGATCGTGTGATAGCAGTCACACTTAACACAATATTTATATGCATAAATATAATTTTTTAAATGTTAGTTATTATTTTTGCTTTTTTTGTTTGAATGTACAATTAAGAAATGCCATACAAGGGTGGTTCTGCCCCATTGATGGTTCTCCCTACACCAACGCATAGGGTTTTGGAAAGATAGAGCTCTGATACAAATAGGACCCCCTCTTTTCTAATTGGCTACACCAGTGTTAAATGTATCATAAAATACAAACAAATGTATTACTGGTCATTGCAGTTATCATAATATTTGATGTAGAATTATTTTAGAAATAAGCTATTACTCAATTCTGTATTAAAGTAGGGAAAGTCGCACAGCTCAATAAACAGATATAACATATGCAATAAAATTATAAAGTTCAGGAAATAGATTTAGAGTTATGGTAATGATAAAAATATATTGATATACAGGCACAATTTATTTGCTAAGCAGAGATGTAAAAACCTGATTATTTGCTGGGTGTATCCATTGCTATCAGTCACATTACTGTATAACAGACAAGATAACCATGATGGCCTTACTTCTAGACTAATCTAAGATGAGGAGAGGACATGAACATAAACAGCATCAGACCAGCTGAGCTGTTGGGCGGGTTTATCCTAGATTTCATTCATTGAGTTCAATAGTTCATCAAATGGTGCCTACCACCTACACAAGTAATAGTTCTGTATAATGAAGTAAACAACCAACCAATAAAAAACAAAGTTGAAGTATACACCCCTGTACATATTAATGTTTACTTTTACCCCATGTCATTGATAACTAAAACTAATATTTTAACATCAATAAATTTTTAGAACTTTTTGATTTAGTGAATTTAAGTGATACCAACAATCAAAGTGTCAACTGTAACTGCTGTTGTTCTTATATTTTTTCAGGTCATATCATCCGGTAAATTTTGTTGATGTTATTACTGCTTCTGTATTACTTAACATAAATTGGATTCCATTTGGAACTCGGAACAGTAGATGGTTCATCAGTGATACTATACACGGGTGAACTACCTTTGTTAGTTTGTTACCATAAGATAATAGCAATCAGACCAGCGTTTAGTATGAAAGCCACTGGCAACAATATTTTCAAATATCAACAGAATATTTGAAGTACTTCTACCATAGTTAAGTATGTCTCCCTAATACAGCAAATTCCATCGATCTTGTTGAAAATTTCCCCTGAAATAAATCCGGTAGGCCGAGGACATTATGGCGAGGTCAAAAAGACACTTTCGGGCAGTGATAATCGATACTTTTTGCCATGATGAAAATAATAATGGGAAATAAATGTTTTAATATTATAAGAATTAATTAAGTAAACATTGTTTTGAGTTCAGCAGTCTGAATTACATTGTTTTGAAGAAACAGCTGTTGTTACACTGATTTACTATTAGTGTAAGTAACAATACTTTATTTACCTGAGTGAAAAAGTGACACTTTAGCACTGTCAATACATGTGTCTAAAGCAGCTGTTTTCAGAGCAGAATGACAAAAATAAAGTTTATCATCTAGTGATGAGCCCTTAAAGTTTCAATTTAGAACCTGTTGATTATAGAGGCTTAAGAACTAGAACTTGTTGGATTAACGAGAAAAAACTATTTACATCTTTCCATTTAAATATATTTAAGGTAATTTACTAATTTATTTCCTTTTTTAAATTTAGTACATTCTGAAGTTTATTTAAACATTGTTTGTGTAATTTACCCTCCATTTAACAGGCATTTTTACTTCTTCTAGGTACAATGTAAGTAAGATACATACATGTTGCCAGCAACATTAAACAAGAATTTCTTATTAGAAAACCATTTTTCCTACCTGATAATAGTTTTCAGGATGAGCTTTTTAGAATGTTATGAAGAACTAACTGAGACAAATTAATCAGAATGCTTTAAAAAGCTATGTAAAAAAATCTTAAAATGTTATAGAAATTATATTTGAAAGCAATACAATTTTGAACTAAGAGAACTTTTCATTCACTTACTGCATTTTTAATTCAAATATGGAAATATTGTTGAAAATTTGCAATACATTTTAAAGGCAGCTTTGACATATTACTCTTTTGAACCCTTTGCGACAAACAATCCAGCAAATGCAGACTGTCTTACATGACTAATGTTGAGCAGATAATGCAGACGACAAGCGACAACTCGACTTCATATAACACATTCAATTCCTCCCATCTATTACTGAGGCAACCGGTTCAGTGTTCAGTACTCAAGCAACCAAATACTGCTTCAAGCAAAACCAATGAAAGCGTTTCATTCAAGCGTACACAACCAGTAACAATTTTAACAGAAATACACTTATTATTATTTATTGACATTTTTGCAGTGCCAACCAAGACAACAAAAAACATAAATATTTTTCAAACTCTTTTAATTGTAATTTAACTCAGAAATAAGAATATTATTTCATTTTGTCACTGGGTGAAAATATACTGTAAGTATTGTACAGGAAAAGGCTTATGAAAAAATAAAGCATTTGGCTATGACATTACAAGTAGATGTATATTTTCAATTTGAAAATATAAAGAATACCACTTACTTCAAGAAAATTTGAGTTACTTCTTCCTTAACACTTACGTTCACTAATATTAATTAAATTACCTACTGTTAAATGAGTTAAATCTTTAACAATTATGTACTTCAAATGAATGGCAATCACATGTCCATAATATGGCAGTAACAGAGTAAAAATTAATAATGTCAACAATAAAAATACTAACTAAGCAAGGCATTAGAAATTTCATAAAATAAAATAAATACTCAATAACAAATTATAATTTTGTACATTAAAAGTACTAAATAAAATAAACAAAATAAAACTCTCATGAATTCATAGCAACATTTCAATTTCATTTATATAATTATGTATATATTTATAAATGACACAAACCAATTTGGTTTATCGGATAATTATACAAGTTGGCTCGCTTACATTTTGTACTGTACATGTATTAGGTGAAAACCTATACCAAATTAAAACAAAAGTAATTAAAATAATAAATTTTAACTGAAAAAATAAAATGATATTGGAAGTTTTCAATAAACTGTCTTGCATATCACACTCATATTACTCGACTCCGAACAAAAGTCATTTGAAGAGAAATTATGTTACACTTGAATATAAACTAAACTGTGTGAGTACAGTGTTGGATCGGTTTCTACCGGCGGGCAGCCGTGGCGTCGGGCTCCTCGCAGTTGGGAGTGGAACGGCTAGCGTTGTGGCTCGTCTCGTACTCCATCACCTCCTGGTAGATGAGTTCCTTCCACTGGTCCACAGTGTGTTCCCGCTCATCCACTGAGTGATCGTACGGTCCTGGCGCTGGCTGCAATCCAACAAACCTTCGTAAGTTGATCAATTGATACATATGCTCAGACAATAAAATACTTTAAGCATTGCAAGTTCTTGACTGCAAAAAACCTTAAACACTACTGTGGTGCCACTTTGGTAAGTTAAGGGTTCAATTTGCAGAACTGTCAATGAGGTAGTTTACCTCTACATTCTGGTGTTGTTGAATATCTTACGTTAATGATTAGGGAAAACATGTAAAGTAATTTTAAATATCACCAACTATTTAAACAAAAGGATTAACTTTAACTGAGTAAAAATAGTTATAAAACCAGTCAAGCTTCCAGAACTCATTTGGAAACTTGTACAAAACCCCCAAAGCTAAACTAACCAGTTATTAAACTCATAGCCTTTACTTGAAAAAGGAAAATGGTTATCAGGCCCTAAAATATAGAGAACATTGTCAGAAACTTGTTAAATATTTGAAAAACTACTGATTTGCTCAGAACCCAATAATACACTTCCACCATTTCACACTCATATTACTAACCAAGATTTACCTGCACCAACTGAAATTGAAAGAACTAAACAGCGTCAAGTGAAGACAATATTGTGGCAAAACACTTAAAAGCAGCTTGCCTTAAGACTGTAATAGAATATTTCATCAGAAGGACCTAAAGTGAAGCATTTTAATGTAAGTTAAAGTATGTTAACTGAAGTGCAGTCAACATGAAAAAACAAATAGAATGCTTCTAGACAGACAAAATTTATTTAAGAATTTTGGTCACAGTAAAGTTACTAAAAGGAGAGGAGTAGCCTGGATTGATACAAGGAAAAAAGCTGAATGTGATTGAAAAGCTAACAAGATGGCATTAATGTACTTTGCGTGGTCCAACTGGACCTAAACTAGAGGTTAGCGAGAGCAGGTTTTTAAGGAGACTAGATCGAGCAGGAATCAGCCAAAATCTCAAGAACCAAGATCGAGACAAGAAATTTTAATTTTGATAATTTTTCCGTCCCATTTGTTTGTTTTTGCTATTATTAAGTAGTTTGCTTACTTGTTATAGAATATTAGTGTAATATTAAAAACGTAATGTATTTTATTTTTCCGGAGTGCTCCTATAGTTTAAGTATTGTACACATAAATTAATATTAGACGTTTTTGTGATCAAAAAGTGGATTGGTTACTATTTAAAACTTGTTTTATAACCATTTTCTTTATTGCAATTCTAAAACCTTAATAAATTACATTATGTTTGATGCTTTTGTAACACGACAAGTCAAAAACAAAGTACTAACAGACGACGCAATAATGGCATAGTAATGTTTGCTATTGATCGAAAGTCGAAACTCTCGTACTTATCTGTTGTTCCGATTACTGCTAAATAGAAAACAATAAAAAATATCGCAACTATCGAAACTTGCGACTATTGCAACTATCGATTTAAGTGATTAGTTGTGTATGCTAGCTGTTATTTGCCGGCCGGGGGCCATTTTGTGGCGTTGACTGCCATCTGACAAGCTTGTTATCTTCATAATATAAATATTGCATCATCCTCTTATCTCGTCCGTTCTCAGTCGCTACTGGACATCGATGTTACCTAGTACGTTGTTCAAACTGCTGGCACTACATATTTGGAACAAATCTTCTAGTTTACAGTGAAAATCGTGTTTAAAATCACTTCTAGTCAATTTTACAATATTACAAATTTTGTCGGTTTTCATTTTTTTTCTCGGGTCTTCAAATTTTTGAGAATAAAATGTATAATTGTAAATGCTTTAATCCTTATTCTAAATGACGGTGTAATTTAAATTATTTACAATATTTGTACATTTATTGGATGTTTAAACAGGACATTTGAATTCCGTTAACTATGTCAACTACAACACTATGTTGTTACCGGTGCAGTAATGGTTATTTACTGTTTTTTCATACATTTATTAACAAAAAAGTTCTGAAAAAAATTACATTAACAATTTGGTAATTTAGTTTCAAAACTACACTGTTTTTAGATTTTCAGATATAACTGAAATCTTGTAGTATAGGTAAGACAATAGTGTGAATGAAATGAGTTGACTCACCGCATGCACTTCTCCTTCATCGTACCATACATTGATGTAAGGGTGCAGCAGGGCGTCGTCCACTGATATCCGCTTCTCAGGGTCGATCACTAACATCCTCGATAACAGATCTCTCGCCTGGCTCGCTGCACAGACATTGCAAGTTTGTAGCCATTCTGAAATTAACTCAAAACTAGCGTGAAAGTTGATACGAGGGTCATCCAGAAAGTAAAGAACGTTTTGGCATTGTCAAATAAAAAAAAGATATCAACACAAAACTTTATTTACAAAGGCAAAGAGCCTTCCTCTACTTTCCTACATAGTCGCCATGGATTTCAAGACACATGTTGTAACGTGGGACCAGTTTTTCCATACCCATGTTGTACTATTTTGTCACCAAAAACTTGAACCAGGGTTTTCTTTTTAATTTTGTTTACTGTCTACGCTAGTGGCATTTTAATTTTGAGACTTAACCTAAGATTTTTGTGGGCATTACCAAACGCTTTTTGGGAAAGCGGTCCAAACCCATGTTTCATGGTTTCACACCTTCTTGGAATTTCTCATCATTAGCAAACTGTTTTCTACCCATAAAATCCTTAAGCTCTGGGAATAAGTGATAATCATTTAACACCAAATCAGGGCTGTAAGGTGGATGGAAAAATCCCAACGTAGACGTTGAAGTTCGTGACGTGTTCTTGCAGATGCATGAGGCCGAGCATTGTCATGGATCAGCAACAATTTTTCTGAAAGCATTCCTTATCTCTTGTTTAGGATGGCACGTTGAAGTCGTTAGAGGGTTTCACCGTAGGCTTCTGACTTAACCGTTTCTCCTCTCGACAGTAAAAAAAATAGATTTAAAAAACCTGGCTCAAGTCTTTGGCGGCAAATTAGTACAACATGGGTATGGAAAACTGGTCCCACGTTACAACAAGTGTCTTGAAATCCATGGCGACTATGTAGAAAAGTAGAGGAAGGTTCTATGCATTTGTAAATAAAGTTTTGTGTTGATATCTTTTTTTTTTATTTGACCATGCAAAAACGTTCTTTACTTTCTGGATGACCCTCGTAACTAGTTTTGTTTAGTAGTTTAAGCTCAAAACCTTTTTTCCAATATAAATAGCTTTTGTTGTAGAGAGCTACTTTTTCACAACTAAGATGCACATAATTCTGTAGCAAGTGATCTACTACACGATTAATGTACCTATGCGATATTACAACTTTTTTCAATACAACATACAACTCCCTAAAATTAATTGAGATGGGAAAATATTTGGAAATAAAATGGGTGTGCCTATCATTGTACTATGAAGCTCACCACTAACTAAAAGCATGCTTTTTGTAGGAGTTGTAATATCATACCTTTGAGTTTATTGTGTTCGGACGAATCAGAAGGAAATAGGACATCTGGAAAGAGGCGATCGAAGGCATAGCCTGGATACCTTGGCCGGTTCTCTACATAGTTCCTAACTGTCGGCTGCAGCCTCTTCATGAAATCCACACTGGGAGTTCCAAGTTGCTCTGAATAACAAAATAACCAGTGTTACAATGAAAAACAAACATGTTGTGTTATGATGTTTTACATGAAACAAAGGTATGTGTGTTTATATTATGGCTAGGTTGAAGAAAATAAATTTGTTTTTAATATTTATGTACAATGAAATTAACCGACTTCATACGTCAGACATAAAGTTGGATATAAAAACCAACAAGAAACATTTTTTTCAGTTTGAGTTGAAGCAAGCGCATTTACCCTCAAGTTAAGTTATTTGAGTCAAGATTTCTTTTTAATTCTAAAACTAAATGTTTCAAAACTCTAAGTAAAGCTACTTTGTTCTTAGTTTCTTAGTTTAGGTTCTTAGTAATATATTTGTATTTTGATCTATTGATGTTTCCATTGGTAGAACTGTTTTTCAAAACACACTGATGTGGTGCTGAAGTGGGTACACTGCAAGTTGCACGCTCTGTAGCCACCTTCATGGCAAAAATACTGCAGTACGCAAGAGTTGGCTGGATAGATCGCCTATCAATCTTAATAATTAATACTATTTCTATTAATGTTATGAAACTTTCCTAACCCAGCTAGGTAGATTAATTTCACCTTCAAGTTGCAACCCATCACTCAGTCACTTTACACTCTCTTAACTAACAAATTGATTAAAATAAATATTGGAGTATCTGCCGATTATTTAAGATTCATATTCTTTGTCTCAGATAGAATATAGCTAGTCTAGTAACTAAACATAGCTCAAGTATTTGTTTACCTTCTTGTCCTATGAGGGGTTTTTGTCTTGTACTGTGCAAGTCTCTCAAGCTATTTCGTAGCTTTCTTCCAAGCTTTGGGCAGTTTTTAGTTTATCTAACAATGCTGGATAATAGTGTGACTACTCTACTTACAAAGTACAAAGGTATTGGGAACATGGCTCTAATTGAACAAAACTTGCACTTGTCAAAGTGGGATTATTGAAATGATGTAATTGTCCAAGATTTGGTTGTATGATTATCTACATTACCTATGATTTTGTTCCACTGGTCGATGTGGTCAGTGCCTGGGAAGAGCACTCCGCCACGGATCATCTCTCCCATGATGCATCCAACTGACCAGATGTCTACATTCTCCTTGTACCCCATCCCCAGTATCACCTAAGTAACATTGAAAACAAACTGAAATAAGTTGCTTGTTTAATCGATATTTTAGCATCATTTGCCACTAAAAATGAATTAACCTGCCAGAGGTCGCATCACAGACGTTACCTACAAGTATCTCTGTTCGTTAATAAAATCGCCTACACATAAGCCAAAAGCCTGTGATACAAATGTCATACTGTAAGAAAGATGGATGCTATTTTTTTTCAGGGTGCAACCCACCTGAAAGTACCTCCGAGTATACCCTCTTACATTTTAAAAACCTATACGACCTCTGGCAGGTTAAGAATACAAAACAAGAACTCTATTTAGTATCTAGTGTAAATTTCCAGAATATCTCAAATAAGTAATAGATCTAGGGTTGGCAAAGGAGGGGGGGAACTAAAGTTGTTAGGAGCTCCGGGGAATTTCAGCAAAGCGGAGGACTCAGGTCACTCAATTGGAAGATATATACCTAGAATATTGTATATTTAGACTTTTTAAACTATAACAGAAAAATGATTATTGGGAAAATAGTCAGAGCATTCCTCTTCTGTAACTAAAATTTTATTTATATTTCTTGTTTTATCGCGATCAAGTTTGTTCCTTGTCCTCCTCCAGATAATGTTAAAAATGAAGTCCTAAATGGTGCATTTTTGGATCATTACTACGGTAAATTAACAAAAGTTTAAAGTTGCCAAAAATAGGGGTTAACTTGAGAGCTTTAACTAAAAAGTCAAAGGATTCTGCCGTTTAAGGAGGTTTCATGGCTTTTCTTAATGGTTTGAATAGTTATGCCACTTCAACCATGTTTAAGACCTAAGACCCCAGTTGTTTTTTTCTTGGAGTACATTCTTTTACAGTTTACAACATAAAATTCACTTGAGTTAAGCAACAGAAAAATGGTAGCTAGCCTTAAAATTTTAACTGATAAACTAGGGAATTTGTGAATATTTTCCTACTTTTGTTTGATGTTTTATTGTTTTACCACCACTGACTGACTGCAATTGTCGCCCTTTTCAGAATTTTTAAAAACAAATTACAAAATGATGAACATTTTAGAGATTATTTATTTAACTCTTGATTGAATTTTCAGCTACCTTACGACAGTCACAGTTACTCCCACCAATC
This sequence comes from Matsumurasca onukii, assembly GCA_018831715.1. Classification (NCBI taxonomy): domain Eukaryota; kingdom Metazoa; phylum Arthropoda; class Insecta; order Hemiptera; family Cicadellidae; genus Matsumurasca; species Matsumurasca onukii. The sequence continues at coordinate 41,820,856 of CM032060.1, read as the reverse complement.
AGGAAACGTGACTGTAGATCTTTGTTGACGGCTAATTCTTATTCTTAAATAACTACGGTATATGGGGGGTTTATCCCCTTTTTTTGTACTGTCTATGCCAACGGCATCTTTATTAGAGACTTAACTTATAGTTTGTATGCATCACAAAACGCTTTTAGGGAAAGCGGTCCAAACCCTTGTTGCCTGGAAATCAACCCGCGACCTTGCGCTTTGCAAGCCGTGGCTCTACCCACTGAGCCACGGAGCAGGGGCTCTACCCTTATCCCCTTCGACTCAGCTCTGTTTAAAATTTATAACTTTTGATTTACATTATTAAGAACTGAGTTGGACTATTTTTAGATAAATTATTTGTCAAACAAACCTCGGGAGCCCTGTAGTACCGAGTAACAACATAGGGCGTCATCATGAACGTGGTGCCGGCCGTCCTTGCAAGCCCGAAGTTTAAGATCTTCAATGTACAGTCAGACTTGACAACAATATTACTGGGCTTCAGATCCTGAAACACAAATCAAAATCTTCAATGAAGTTATTGTTATAGGCACTTTAAAACTATGTAATATTCAACTTGAATCAACACCATTGAGCTTGGCCCTTAAAAGGATATAATACCTATCTTAAAAGAGATTTGTACACATAAGGCTACTTGTAACGTTGCTACATAACAAGACAATTTTTATGGGACCAATATGGAGTTGGATGCTACAAAATAAAAACATCTGTTTTCAAAACACTAGTCCCATTTAAAAGCTGTGTACAACCAAGCGAACCAGAAAAATTAAAACTACCAAATCTAATTTAGTAACCTTCGCCTTGCGTAGAAAGTCGGTTAAAAATTATTAGCTACTTGGTTTGTTTCAGTTTAAAGAATTTCATTTGGTTTGTTTCCCGTGTTACGGTATTTCAGTTGAAAGAGTTTTGGGAATTGCTATGAAAACCTTAGGAAGTCGACAATATGCGATTATTTCATTAAATTTGTTCACTTATGGCATTTTTAACAAACAATTATCTAACAAAACATGCTTGGGAAATCAGAGAATGTTTCACAACCGGAAAGTCAATTGCAAGTAAAAGAAAATAGAAACAAGTAGAAACTTTGTGACCTTTGTAAACGCGTTAGAGACTACGTGGTTAGATCATATTGAACATCCCACTAAAGAAATACAAAACTTGTGAAATCAGTTAAGGTTTCATCCGGACTTATGTAAAAATGATATAAAACTAAGAGACTAAACCCCAATAACAGAAACTATTTTCAACCCTTTTCATTTGAAGTAAGTAAGGAGTGGAAATGACTGACCCTGTGAATAATGCCGGCCGAGTGGAGGTGTTTGATGCCACACAGCATCTGGTACAGCAGATACGACATCCTCTCGTGATCCAGGTCCATCTGTATCACTTGGCACAGGTTGGCATCCATCAGCTCCATCACCAAGTACACGTCCTGGAATTCTTCCAGTGACCGCTGAGGAGTGAACGCATTCAACAGTCCTATGATCTGTTAATGAATAATCATACAATGTTAGAGAGAGATGTTTTAACTCAGGGTGTCCAGCATTCAAGAAAAACACAATTCCCCTATAATTCCCGTATTTTCCCGGATATATATTGCTGATTTCCCGATTTAGCTACCTTAAAATAGTCATAGTTACTCCTGCCCATTTCGTATTTTTTTAAACCGTGATTTTTGCTACCTGCGGCGTAGTAACGACTACGATACCGTTCGCGGCGATCTCCCGACTCTTGCTAAGAGTTCCTAACCTACCACATCACTTCTTTATCAAACAATCAATAGAAATATACTTATTTAGATATTTACAATACAATTGTTGGTGCAAAATACGAGTAATAAAAAAAGCAACCTACAAATTTTGGCACAGCTTATGTGTCTTAAAATAACCAAATACAGATAGTATACGCTGAAACACAAATGAATGGTTTAGCATCATTCAAGTTCTAAAATTAAGATTTAGAAAGCTTTATGATTCAAATGTTTACACCCTTCTGACTAAACCCATTTGGCAGTTACAAAAACACCGCCACAGTCTAGTGAATTCACATATTCATCAGAATCAAAGGTCCTTTTTCATTTTGTACAATACATACATACAAAAATAGTGTCAAGACAAATGCTGTTGAACAAAAAAACAATTGAAGAACATATCCTAGAATTTAAAGTAAGTGTAGTCTTTTTACTTTAACTTGGAACAAGGTATTCATCAACTTAAAAGTATGACTTTTTTGTAAAAGATATTTTGTAACAAAATTTCTAAAACCTTTTTTTCTCCACGCAGCGCTACTTATTATTAATTGTGGCAAAAGGTTAAAAAACTTTTATCCCATATGAAACGCTTTTTTAGTGTAAAAAGTCAAATGGTGTTGAGAAATTTCTATTTCTTGTATTATAAAAGTGACAGTTACGCCTCAACTTGGTAATTCATAAGATGAATTACGATACTCACTTTGTATAAAGATAATCAATACATTAAATGAAGTACTCATTTGACAAACATGTTGGCGTATATACGTTTGTTAATCTAACAGCTCCATTACAAGAATTTAAGCTTACATTTTTATGGTTGACGAGTTTCATGAGTTTGAATTCTCTATAAGCTCGCTTGGCGTGGGTTACGTTCTGGAATGGTCGAGAGAGCTTCTTGATTGCAACATTTTGCTGTGTGACTGTGTCATAAGCCGCACTGGAAAAAGAAATAAACATTCAGTAAGCTTACTAATGTTCCACATTAATATTTCGTATACATTTCTTGCCAATGTATATTTTGGCTAAGCTACAGCTGAATTGTCCGTTTAAGTTAGGATTGAATATGTAACAAACACAATAAGGATTTGATTCAGTAATTTTAAATCAGCTTGGTTCAATGGATAATTCAACTGATAATTCTGTAAATTGAAAATTCCTTTGAAAACTACGGAAGGCACAGCTTGATGATTAAACCATAAATAACAGCCATGCAAATACCCTCTACATAGTCAAAGAAGTCATTGGATATATTAATGTTCTACACGATTGTACTTTACTACTTCTTTGTAACAATAAAACCTCTCAAAAGTATTCACAATCTTAGCAGGCAAGGTACAGCAATTAAGTATTTTATGCTAACAATTATTTTCAAGCACGCTTAATAATTACAGTATATACCATCACAATAAAAACTGGTATGCTGGATAGTAAATGCCATAAACTGTATTTGTAAAACATAGTGATCAAGTACTAACCAGACCATGCCCTGGGCACCTAGGCCTTTAGGAATGAGTTGAGTGTATCGAGCCGGGACGGAGAACTCCGTATCGCCGAACACAGACGTGTAAAACTCCATGGTGACGGAGACAAACATGCACTCGCCTACGCCTACTTGTGGAACCAGTCCTGTCGCTAGCAGACGTGCCAGCATTAACATGCACTATCACTACGATACACCACACTCGTACAGGTACTCGTACAGTCTCTACTCAATGTGTACAGATACGGTACGCACTAACTGCACAACACAGACACAACATAGGCTTATGTACAAGGAGAAACTAATCAAATAGAACATTAAGGATTTAACACAATCAAAGAATAAAATAAACAATTCCAAAATATTTGAAAGGAAAGATACAACACATTGTGCATAGTAAGTTATTAAATAATATTAAAGTAAAAACTTTTTTAAACATGTATATTTTTAGGAATTTTTAAAATTTAAAACCCTGATACTGCAGTGAACATTGAACATGCAGTAAGAAATAAATTTAAAAAGGAGAGACAAGAACGTTGTACTTCTGCAACAAAACACAAGCAATAAATAATATGAATAAACTAACATAATCAATAAAAGTTCATTAATAGCTATTACAAAGGAACCAAAGTATACAGAATGCACATAACAAAATAGATATGTCCAAGGCAGGCATATCAGGCTTGAAATAAAGGGATAATTAAATAATTAAACAAAGGGCTAAACAATAATAATTATGTTTCCTTATTAGTAAACTGCACTACTAACTGCTTTATTGGTGCAGATATATATTAATTTTGCATGTTAAATTGATGACAAATAGGACCCGTAAGAAGGATCTTTCCTGAAAGAACTCTGTTTACTCTAGGACCCAAGCACTGAAATTGCACTTCTTTCATTGGATGGCTAACTCTGTAAGTAGAGCATGTCAAATTAATAGGAATCACTCAAAAAAATTCCATAATCAAATATCTCACAGAGTGCTCTTGAGAAATGTAAAGAAGAGTTAGGCTTTGGTCTTGGGTGTACATCCAGGTTCCAAAGGATTAGACCGATTTCATTAAAGGCTTGACTAGTCTGCTAAGGACACATTTCCCTACCCCCCACAAAGAAATGACTGGAAGAGGTAAGATAGAGTGAGGAAGCAGACAAAATTGAAAATTTTTATTGTATTGAAAATGAAAACGATAATCGATAGGTAACCTAAATCAGGTCAGATGTGTCAGTCCTTGTTCAATAGGATGAAAACCAAACCTCGTCCAAACATAAGGTAACTTTGCCACAAGCCATTCAGACTGCTTGTCTGAAGAAACTGTCTAGTCCTGACACGCTTGCAGTAAACTTGTCTTGACATGAACATAGCCAAAACTTAACCAAGATTAAGAAAACCCAAATGCTACCAACAAAATTTGGTGGAATTTTGCTACCTTTCACCTTCTAATCCTTGTCAGGCAGACAGGCATTGTAAGGTAGTTGTAAGGTAGTAAGGTACCTCTGGCCAATAACTTTGAACAGAGGATTAAATCATATAACACTGTGACAGGATCCCTTGTTATTTATGAGACAGCCGAAATGTTAAGGAAGAGGTACTATGTACTAAATAAATAACTGTCAAACTAAAACTTTATCAGGAGACAGCCTCTTATTTAAATTGTTGATATTATGAGGATGTAAATCAAAAAATTTATATTCTGGGTGAGGCCTTTCAAGTTGTTGTTTTGTCTGAGGATAGAAACCTTATTTCTGAATGGTCTCACCCAAAATATAAATTTGTATTGGAGTATTTGGTGTACATCTTCATTATTTTATACACTATATTTGCTCACTTTTACTTGCATTCCAGCTGCACCAAGTCCACAGCTTTGGGACGACTCTGCCTACTTTGCTTTGTAACCAGAAGATTTTGTCAGTGTAGTAATTTTGATTTACTTTCAACCAAAATACTTTCGTTCTATGTGTCTGTTTAATGATAGATTCTAAAATTTTGAGAGTGAGTCTGTTGATCTTGACAAGCCTTGAGTTCTGTTGATCCGAGAAAAATAAGGAGAAACCGATACATTTTTTTAAGGAAATGGAAGTCAGAGAGTACAAGACTAAAATGTCAGGTGTTAGTTAAGGAAAAGGTAGAGATAAGCCTGGGGTTGGAAACAGGGCCGACTTTGTGGCTTGAAGTAATCACTTGGTGCAGTCTGGATGTGGGAACGAGAAAGGGTTGAGTTAATGGAGCTTAGACAGCTACCATTAGTAACCATTAGTAGTTAGTGCCTAGGGCATTCCTCCAACAATATGTGTAATAAATCCCAGTCTTAATTATTCCATTGTGCGCATGAGTAATGTTGTAAAGTTTCTCTCTCGTACTTTGAAAATAATATTACATACATGGTAAACAAATGAAAGTGCCCTAAAAGGATTACAGAAAAGTAATTAAACATTGAAAGTTCAAACAAACTTTATTTCTGTTAAATCATATTCAAGGAAAATAATTCAGGAAAAATACTTTCAAGCTTCTTGAAATAGTCGAAAGGTTCTAAAGTTGTAACAGAGAAGTAGAACTAAAACCACTAGAAAGCTTAACCGATGTAAGGTTAGAAAACTATTTTTTTACCAAAAGAAAGCATTGGACTTAAAATATTCCAATAAAAACGCCAGAGGGTGTGAAGTCTGCAGCAGAAAGAGAAGCCCGAAGCAAAGCTGGAAGGCTTGTTGACAATTGAGATTCCATCAACGAACCGCAATATAGGATAACCAGCTCAACCACAAAAGTGAGATTTTCACCTGACCAAGCCATGGCGTAGACTGAAAACGGCACGTAAGCAGCTTTTCAAGTACATGCCCCACACCACTCCATGATGCCCTTGCTTGGTGCACGCTGCCTCTGAAATCCAGCAGTTCATTCTGCCGCATCTTTTTGTCACAGACTTGACACCCTCTGGCATTTTTTATTAGAATATTATTAGAACATTTTTTTATTAGAAGTCCATAGTGTACCTATATTATCTCAAACGTTAAAATAACCCAAGGAAATAATTGTCCAAGAAATTACACCGGACATAACCTGTAGTGTAATGGAAAACTACAGGGAACGGCTCAACCAGTGCTTAAACAATATTAACAGGCATTTGAGTGATATTTTGTTTAAAATTACATAATATTGCCAGATACAAAACTGGATTATATATGCTTTCTTTTTGTAAAAAGTAATTTTTAAATCTTACGTGCTTTAGTTTTTTTTAGCTTTCTAAATAGGAAAGTTCATTCTGCCGCATCCGGTAGATCACGCTACACATATTTTAAGTTTATTTAAAATTTCAACAGGTTATTGAAATCAGATTTCACAAATATTGAACCATTTCAAATTAGTGCCAATGTTTTGGTGAATCTACTGAACAGCCTACATTTTTCTAATAAACAATCTAATTCTAGTTCTAATGAATGATAGTAGTTCAAAACATCTAAGCTGTCTAATGCCGCAAATGTATACTTTCAAGACCTTTCCCACCACAAATAACACAAAACTACAAAGTTTTCAATAACTTTTGAACACTGTAACTCGAGAGGTTACTTCTACATTTTGAAGGGTGATTAAGATTTGAGAGATGTAGAGAGGCTATTAAACAGCTTAATTCCATTAAAGAGCAAGAGTTTTTTTTTAAGTTGTTGAGTGGTTAGGGATAGCCAATTGATAAGTATAACGGAGACTATAGGAAGTTTCAATTGAAAAGTTGAATTGAGATGGATTTTGTTTGACTAAAGTTAAGGTTTCTAGAATGGATGGTATTGTGAGGATATTTGCTGCCTGAGAGTGGTTCTGCAGGATTGGTTCAGCAGAAAAATAGTTCTCACGTCCCTTTGAATCTTGAGACTTTTCTGCTTATCATAATAAGCAAATAGGTACGGCACACTCTAAGTGGGGATAAATTATTGCATAATTAACGATTACAAGGACGCCAAAGTTTTCCAATGCTTTTTGAGACCTGCTTGATGTGATCGTGAAAACTAAGACTCTTGTCCTAGACCAGCTCCAAAAATCTGACACCATAAGTTGGATAGGCCACTATATTTTCTTAAAAAATAAAACCGCAGGCTCCCCTTTTTGTGATTGATGAGACTACATTAACCTATCATATGTTTTCAAGTCCAAATTAGGCCTTAGATATACAAGTTTTTGAGCTGCAAACATAACCTGAAAGAGCTACAATCAAATAAGTACTGTTGTGTTATAAAGATGAGTATATTTGTTCCATTTTTCCACATTCATTAGTTTTCAACTTATCACAATAATCTAATTTCTCTCATTAGCTTCCAATGTAGTTAAAACACAAATCAGTGTGTTTAGTTAATTATTTCTGTGTGGAAAAAATGTATTTCCAGTGAAAACATTTTTTTTTTTCATGTGTGATTTAAAGGAGATTAAAATTATTTGAACTTTTTATGACTTCTACATAAAAAAATATAATGCAAAAACAGGTACGAAACCTATTGTTCTGGTATCTAATATACAAAGTGGCAATTATATCTTTGGCCAAGGGAATTTTCATATTTTACTATGTCTAAACAACTTAGTACAAGGGGGAAGTAGAAACTTGAGACAAGTTATCATTTCTGGCAAGAAAAGTAAACTACTTCATTAATAGTATTTAGAAGACAACATGAAGAGAGAAGATCTGATTAGACTACTCAAGCCTAAATTTAATTATATTGTTTTTGTGTTAATTATCTTTTACTTATTTTGTTACTCATTGTTCTTTTTTACATTTATATTTTTGTTATAGCTTATGCAAAGGTTTACCTTTGTCCGAGGTAAATAAAAATATTTCTTTAAATTTGGTACAGAAGTAGATTTTGGCACCCTAATTCAGAACTAACTTAAAGTAATCAATTTTTCAATCATGACTTCTATAAAAAGTGATCACCCTAGGCAAAATGATGAGTTAAAACTTTAAGTACATAAGAAGACTTGTAAGGAATCTGAATTTTGTAATCGTTACTCCTAAGTCTGGGAATCTTCTACTCATAAAAGAATGTAGAATATAAATGTAATATTTATGGGCTTTTACTCTCTTAGTGTATTGCAGTTATCGGGTAAAATGTACAGCTAAATGATTTATATGTATGTTGAAAAAATAATACACTTAACAAATTATCAAGGTATAATTAACTACCCTTATTGTAATTTTAGTTCAATTCTGGCTGAAGTTATGAAATGATATAAGAAATGTGCTCTTTAGCTTTCTAAACCTTGTGCATTGTTTTCTTGAAGTCTTTAGAGTAAATTAATGGGCAGAGGCTACCAGGTGTACAAAGAAACCTCATTAAAAGCTAGAACTGAGACTGAGAGCATTTAAACAAAAGATTCTATCATCAAAGTCCAGCTTTTAAATTAAAAACCAACACCAAGCCTGCTGAAGGTGGTTGAAAAGCTTGGTTAACAGCTTAAAATTTGTTGTTTTTGCAAAAACAGTTTTAAGAATATAAATGAAGGGAGAGGGAACTACAAAACTTTCTAATAATTTGTGAAGGATTTTGATTTTCCAAAATTGTCAGAAGGAACTAATATTTAATTAGTTTCAAAAAATTGTCAACCACAACTTAGTATTCAATTTTACAAAATATTAGGAATAGGTATAAATCGTATAATTAATTCAACAGAAACATACAAACCTCTGTCAGTACATGTTAATATGAGTTGTAATACAATGTTATAGAAATAAATGAAGTTGTCAACCAGTATGTTTGTTAACAGTTGGAAAATTTTGATTGTTTTAAATGTTTACATCCCAACTTCTTTCCCTACATACTCTTGCTGTTGTCCTTTGTTATGACTGGATCTTGCAGGTTTGTTGATGTACCCATACCAGTTTATGTTACTATTTAAATTGAGGCTTTTTAAAATAAAATAAAAATATAATATATAATAATTGAAACCAAACAAAAATCAATAAAATTCATACAGGTAAAATACAGCAAATGAGGGCAAACATTACCAGTACAATTACAACAAGAAAAAGAGTGCATTATAATCCAAATAACGTTGATTAACAACATATGTACAGGGGACGGAGTGGGAGTGGCTACATACCAGACAATGCCTTGAGCGCCGGATCCTATGGGTTTGAGGTTCTGGTAGCGCTTAAGGATGGTGAACTTGGTGTCTCCGACCTCCACAGTGTAGAACATGGAGGTGAGTCTGGAGGACATCTTCGGGCTGAGGAACGGCATGCGACCTGCTTCAGTCACCACCTGCAACCAACCACCAACGTTCTTGGTTAACAAACAGATGACCGTCCTGTTTTACCAGACGATCCGCTCTACCAGTCAGTCTAAACCTTTGGCTTTCCCTACCGTTAACCTATTTGAGCAAAACAACAAAGCACAAATTATTTTTTGTCTTTTTCAGAATACAATATTTTGTTGACTCATACACTAAAACTAAATGAAATGTAACAGTTATGATCCAGGACAAACCAGGCCAGGTTTAAAGTGTATATGATGGCATGCGTACATTTAACACACACATTATGAAATGTTTGTTTAAGGAAGTACAATTTTCGATTTTTACACACCCAAAGCCTATGCTCACCTAGTATTGTAGATGTGAATATTTAATCCAATTCCTCAGGCCTTTGTCACAATTTGAAATATGACCAAAGAATTATGTCAGTATTATATCAGTTGAGCATGACTTGAAAGTTGAAGGTGGTTTGACTTTGATTATTGTGGCGGGACACCTAGTAGATGAAAAAAAATCGACGTTGGTTCACTCCTAGTGAGGGCCAGAAGTGCGGGGGAGGGGAGTTGCATGCTTGAGCGTTTATGTTATCAGTCATAACTCAAAAGCAATAAAATGTAAAGAAGACATGATTTAACCTTCTGAGCGTCATTGAAGGGGATCCGCGAAGGACCAGGACAAGCACGTAACATTATTGCCGTGAATCCGCAATTTCACATTCTTTATTTTGTACCTGCTGTGTTAATACATTATTTTGCTGCTAGATAGTGGCATAACAGTTACGTGGCATAGAGACCTACTGCTCTACCTCAAGTACAGGCCACCTTAACTTCTCGTTGGAGTCTTTTGTGCGATGGCGAGGCCCCCTCCTAGCGGCATTGCCGTGAGTTCCTCGTTACTGCACCTCTCTCATCACATCAGTACGCTGTTTGTCCACACATATGCACATTTTCGTTTCGCTCTTTACTGTAGTGTTAAAAAAATAATGTAAACAGTTTGCTTACTAATATAACATTCACTCCTATTGGCCAAAGGACACTTATTTTTGGCCAACGTACCTACAATTGGTATTTCATGGTTGGCCTATATTTGCGAGTAAAGTGTAAACCCAAAGCTGGTTTTATTATACAGGGTCAGGCAAAAGTGTGGAAATGCCTTTATAACAATTTAACCAGTTTTTTTAGAGCAACCGAACTTGGTACATTTTATTACAGGAGCCAAAAGTATGGCATTAAGAGTTTAATTTGATACCAAGATTCTGCCCAGGTTTTCAAAATGGGGATTGGGGTAGCCCTACACTTTTTATAGGGAAGCCCCATCGAAAGTGACACCTCATTTTGAAGGTCTTAGAAAATATTGATGAGTGTTGACAATTAGAGGTTCCAGACGCCACCGATCTAAAACCCGCCAGAGGCCACCGCTCGCTGGCCCCTCTTGTGTATATAAGACAATAATTTAGTGTAAATAGTGTACCATATGTTTTAGTTAAGGACAATAAGTGTAATGCCGACGATGCCCCACAAGCCGGGCTAAATGCGATCCACATTTACAACAACGGTAGGATCTACAGGCCTAATAAAGGGTAATTAATAATAGAAGTCTCTAGCTTAACTTGAAATATTTCTTTTCCTCGGTTAAGATGAAGATCACTAGTTAGCAGCATCATCAACATTTTCTAAGACCTACAAAATGAGGTGTCACTCGATGTAGCTTTTCTGTGAAAATTATGGGGCTATTTAATCCCCATTTTGAAAACTTGGGCAAAGGTCAGTAGGCATTAAAAGGTTTTTGGTTCCTCTAATAGAATGTACCGAGAGTTTGGTTGCGTAGCTGGTTAAAAAAGTTATAAAGGTGTTTTCACACTTCATAATAAAATCTGTGTAACTTAGCGCCATTTCTTTTTGGGTGAAGATAGAGGCGTCTAGTTTTCAGCACTCATCAACATTTTAAATTCAAAATGAGGTGTCACTCGATGGGGCTTCAAAATTATGGGACTACCCCAATTTTGAAAACTGGGGCAAAGTGTCAGTATGCATTAAAAGGTACTTTTATTTCCTCTTATAAAATGTACCAATTTCGGTTGTGCTGAAAAAACTGGTTAAAAGGTTATAAGGGCGTTTCCACACTTTTGCCTGACCCTGTATACATAGTAAACCTGCCTTATTATATATAAATGGTGATAGTGGGATATAGTAAATGTTAACAATATATGTATTTTTTACTAAATCTTTTACTAAACTAAAGAAACTGCTTAAAATCAAATACGGGAACTAATTTACAAATTTCAAAAATGCTAAATATTTTGTATGAAAAAATATAGAATTTTATGTCATCCTTTTATCAAAAAATGTGATTTTACATGTTGGGGTGATTAAAAAAAATCTAATGTAAAGTTAAAGAAGAATAAGAACAACTTTTGTGTAACGCCTAAAGGGTTAAACATCAAATTATGGCTAATTTAGTGCTTAAAGTAAAAGGTCTTTATGACCAATCATTTATCTGTATCCATTACCACAAAAAATTCAAACTAATGATGTAATTGAAGCCAATTTGTTCTAATACTGCTAAAAAATGAGGAAACACTGATTTTTGCCACTTTTTGTTCCCTAATCTTTCAACTATGACTTTAACGTACACTTAAGTACAATAGCCTCTTTGAAAACATGAACTAACCATGGTGTTTAGAGGGTGTTTTAAGTTTTTCCAGCCTCATTAAACGAAAGCTGTACAGTAGATGGTCAGTACACTATTATAAAGGGTGCTTTTTAGTTCTTTTTAGGTTTCTAAAGTGAAATAAAGCTATGAAAAATAACTTGTATTCATATAAAAGTGTATTCATTTTAACCACAGTGTAATGGCATTTGTGTTTAAAAATGATTTCTGGCATATGGGTTTTATGGCGTGCCCGTAGCAGGTCCAATCTAACAGTCGAATCTTCAAACACCCTGTCCAGCAGGTGGGGGGAACTTTGTCAGTAAATCGATAAATGTTGACTTCCAAGTTATATAGAGCTGTGGCTTGTCATTGTAGACTTGAGACTTCTCAGCTAAACAAAATGGCAGTGGAATTAGAAGGACATGTGGTTTCAAGAAGACGGTGTGACGTGCCATCAGCAAACAGCACTGTTGGTATCTTGGGAGTCAAGTTTAGTGAACTCACCATCTCTTATAGAGGTAATGTGAACTGCCTCCACGGTCTTGTGAAGTCTCAAGCCTACATTGACAAGTCACAGACTCTATAAGACTTGGAAGTCAAGATTTGTCCAGTTATTGACAAAATTTGCCCCATCTACTGGAAAGGGTTTTTAACATTGGGTCTGGGAGATTAGACCTTCTACGGACACGCCATGGAACTCATATGTCAGAAATCATTTTTAAACACAAATGCCGTAACACTGTGGTTAAAATAAACACTTTTTTATATTAATACAAGTTATTTTTTATTACTTTATTTCATTTTTAAAACCGCATAACTAGAAAAAATACCCTATATAACCTCGGAACTGCTTACTGTTCTAACTGTTTGAAAAAGAAAAAGATTTTGTGACCAATCCTTATTACCATAAACACTTTCATGTGCTAAATGCCTTATTATCAAATTAGCTATAATTTGGCGTTAAAACCTTGTCTCTTACTTTCACCGTTATTTGAGTTTTGAGTGATAATCTGAGCTTAAGCCAACAGCTTTTCCCCGTCACCCCCATTTTCAGCCCATGCTGGGAATGCGACTACTACTAGGTGCCTTCAAAAATGATCAAACTGCATAAGACTTTCTGTGCATGCTCAATTAGTATAGCTCTCCGCTTAAAAACCAAAATGTTCAGACAGAGATGTGATAATGATACTGTGAATTCACTACAAATTTAATCTTTATCCGATTTTTCAAGCTCTTGTAGGTAGAGTTTGATCATGTAATATAGAACCTTTTTAAAAGTAAATCTTCTTTGGGATTTGGCTTTTTTTTATTGCAAGCTTTTTAGGTCTTTACAGGGCTTAAAAAGATTTGATTTTAACATAAGAGAAATGATTTTCCAGTAATTCAAAAAATATTAGTATAGTCGACTTGTAACTTGATTTCAATCAAAACTTTCAATTTCACTGAAAATTCAAAATACGATGTGCATGTCATATCAATGCTATGTACTATGCGTATCTCAACAAATCTTAAAGGTTGAGTTTTGTAAGGTTTTCTAGTCGGGTTGGACCAGTGTTCAAGAACTCCAGACTCGAGTTGAAGTTTTAGTGCTTGCAAATCCCTAAAGTCCTTGTTTCATGTTGTCAACACAAAATTATTTGTAAACTGGCAAATAAATTGTTAAAAATTATTATAATTGTTAAAGAGTTATGTTTATAACTCTTGACAACAAATACCCATAAATTTACTGAAACAAGTAAATGCACTGCAAAGTATTGTAATGACTACAGTACTTATTTTCATGCAATGTATTAGTTTTCACTCTTCTATTAAATACTAAAAATTTATTTAGAATTATAATTTAACTTGAGTTTTATTATATTCATGGAGGAAGGTAGCCAGCCTGGTTCTTCCTAAACATATTACAAGACAGGTGGTAAGGATTACCATAAAATGGGGTGCAGGAGCATAGTGAGAGCGTTGGGAGTGAGATGTCAGCACGGGCATGTGTCACAGTCGTCCTGTCGCATTGCCTGGCCTGCAACAACACACACTAACATCACTTGTAGAAAGTGCTAGTTACTAAGTAGATACACTCCTGGTGTCTTGTACACATCTTATACTTGCCTAGCCAACTAAATATATCAGCCAAAGGAAAAAACACATTGAATCAGTTCCTTCAAATATAGATTAAGATGTTTAGGAACTTGCCTTTAAAATAATGTTGGCCTTGCCATGAATGGTGGTCTTTAAAACTTACAAAAAACCAACATACTATATACTGTATAGGATGATTTGTGAAAAGCGAAAGTCAAATAAAATACAAAAGCAGTAGAAGACCCATGACTTTTATATTTGCAAAACATTACTGTTTTTCTGCTCAGAGACATCTCTGATTGTAGTGTAAAAAAAAACAAAATTGTCTCATAGCATCCAATTAAAAGGCAACATGAACATTTTAATTGACCTGGTCATCTTCAATCATCAGGGAACAGCTCTTTATTGGAATTTAAAATATTTTTAAATATTAACTTTTATTGGATTGTTTGTTCTAAAACATGAATATCAGCGGATCCATAGCGGATTGGTATCGCACGCGAATCACTTCTGTGACACGGGATTGATCCCCGCAATCACCTCTTGACAATTTGTAAAGTGACTATACGGTGACGATAGGTAAAGGTTGAGGTTGCGTGGTAGAGAGGACTCATAGTCTTAACTTTGCCTCATTACACAAGTCAAGCTTTACCTTTTTTTTATCTTATTGGATACTATTGATCACCATTCTCATGATTTTCCTCAATTCTGATTCAATTTAATTGATCAGAAATTGTTCTTACACTTTTAATTCAACAAATAACCACAACAAATGGCCATGGAGTAAGATCACATAAGACTTGGACTTGTTGTTGGTGTGTTGCCGAAGGTTACGTTATGTTTCATGTGACGGTGTGGGTGTCACTGGATATATTGTACATGTACTTTGCAATGTTCATCTCTCGTCAGCTCCAGGCTGTGCTTCACAAATTTCATTATAAAGCCACTAATTAGAAACCTCGACACAACTCACAGAGTGCAGTTCCCTTTTTTACATTTAGGTTGTTTCATATCAGACAGTTTAATTTTGCACTTGTTATAGATAGAGCTGATAAAAATAATATAAACTTGTTTAAAGTTGATTGAACACACTTTTGATCTTTATTTAAACTCTGTTACAAAATATTGTTTGTCAAATTAAGAATTTAAAACTTTTATTAGATGGATATTATATAAATTTAAAATATTTTATAAATAGCTCCACAATACTGATGTGTTGTCAAAACTATCAATAAACAATAAAATGAAAATTAATCTTAACAAAAAACTGGGAGAAAAGTATTGAACTCTTTTTGAAATAGTGGCAGAAAATATGAAAATGTATGATATCGTAATTCGGAACGTCATCTTCTTAGTGATTATTTGAAAGTCAAATCAAATCCAAAATTCTTGTTTGGATAAGCTTTCCAACAATATGTCATATTGCCATATTTTGATATAAACAATGAATTATTGTCATAAAATTGTGTACATTGTTTTGTAGGAATTGACAAAACAAAACTATTTTAGATTTAAGCCAAGGTTTTAATGGACAACTTTAGTAAAGATGGTTTTGATGCATACACTATTAACCATATCAACCGTTATAAAATATAAATATTGGCCTTTAATTTAAAAAAAATTGTTTGTTGTGTTTTAAAAATATTGAAGTGTTACTGTTATATTTTTGAAAAAGTTGCCAACCAGCTGACGGTTATCTTAACCAATGCTGTCCAAGTGTTTATAAAAGTAACAGGCCACCTGTGTGAGACCTGAAAATCAAAGAAAAATAAAGGACTTTTCATTTATTCATTCGTTTATAATTATTGGTCTTTTTGTATTGTTTTAAAATATAATCTAATTACACAATGTTTGAAAACTAAAATTCTTCCATTGTGTAGATACTGTGTTTGATTGCTTTTTAGCAGCATGTTCAGTAGTTTTGTTCCAGAAAAAGACAGCTTCTTAGTATAAAAGGGTTGTTTTATGGGATGAGAGATCAAAGATGTGTCAAGTATTGAAGCTATTTTTTTCTCTCTGTGTTAGTGAATATTGTTTTGATGCATGGACATCAAACAGTGAGTTGATATTAGATGAAACAAAAGTCCAACATACAAAAGTCTTAAAAATAAATATTAACAATTTTGTATATTGGCCTTTTGTTTTAAATTCTATTAATCAAGTGCCAATATCTCCAGAAGAAGATCAATTTATTACAAGATCAAACTTATTGTAGGTTTTCCATTGAAGAGAATAATAATACATTTAGTTTATCATCTCAAATCTAGGTCAAACTGTTCTCAAAATATATATGTTATTCAGGTGGCCTGACACACCCTGTATATGATTATATATCAAGTTTTCTTATAATAGATTACCAAGTGGGGTATATACTATTACTAGCCTTGCCACCTTTAAATTTATATACATAATTTGAATTTAAAAGTTCATTTACAAGACTTTAGTTCGTATTATAGAAGAGCCTAGACTTTCACTTTATATTTAAGCAAGTATGATAAAAACATGAGATCTTATGTTTTAAAATACAGTATGTTCAAAGATTTTGGTATGCACTCTAAATACATTTTAGGCCACATCATGACTTGTAATCAGCAAGTTTCAGGAAAGAAAATATCCAAAAGTTGTTTTAATTCAATACAATTAATGTTAAATAAAGCCAAATCATTAAATCAGTATTTGGTTCTTTTTTATGAAAGGCCCACAGTTTATGCCCATGTTAGGGAACACTTAGAGCATGTCAAGCTTTATCCAGAGAGCAGCAGCAATGAACCGAGGCTAAATCAGTAGAAAAGCTCTGAATGTCGACATTACAAGCTGAGCAACACTTAATTGAACAGAGTAATTGGAATTCCAGTAAATGGAAGTGGTAAGGAAACCTTGTTCTACAGAGTACACCCTATTCAACAGAGTACACCCTCAAAACAAAAGAAGATAAACATAATGTAGGATGTATTTAGTAAACCTTAACTACTTCCAGGCATGCTACACGAGACATCACACCTAGATATGAAACCTATTACTGGGTTTTCGGTTCCATTCAAAAAGTTAGCTGTAAGAATAATTAAACTTCACGACTAAAGCATAGAGTCTTTCGAAATGCTTCCAAACCAGAATATTGACAATCACAACATGTGAAATTAGAATTATGTTAGAACCTTCCACACAAAGTCACATCTGTTCTAGTTCTATCCAATAGCTACAAGTGGTGGTGGAACACAGAACACAGAGGTCGGTATGGGCGAGGTAAGGAGGGTGATTGAAGTTATCCGAGGACGTGTTCTATCCACATCACAAGGGCTGTAACACCCCTTACTGTCTTGTACCTTACCCTCCTCCACCTCTAGGCTCTAACCTGATGGTAATGTCCAGTCTTGTTCCGAACCTAACATACAGCCTAGTTCCACAGAACAAACATGGAGCTATTTCCAACAAAGTCCATGCCATTAAACAACCAGAATTTCAGCTATGTGCACAATGATGCTGACCATATTGTATCACAATGCCTTGCGTAGGCAGGGAAATCATACAATGTCGATTTTAATATTGTTACGTTTACTGAGTATTTAAAACAATGCATCAGTCTAGCCAGAACGCACATGCCATAAACAATCTATACTTATAAAAGACTTTGTCCTGACTGACTGACTCACTCGCCCATCATCGCTGAGCCAACACATGAAATTATGTACGAACACTTCTTTTGTAGTATAGGCACCCACTAAGAAAAGATTTTTCTCAATTCAAAAATTTAAGTTGGTTTTTGAGGGGTACAATATTGGGAAAAACTACCTCAGAATTTCTTCACTTTGACATTCAAGGCACTGGGCAGATTCTTTCACTTCGACTTCAGGGCACTGGGCCGATTTCCTCACTTCTACATTCAAGGCACTGACTGGGTAAAAACTAAATGCTTTTGAACGGTGCAGGATAAACGCACCAAATTTTACTTTTAGGGTCTGTAAACTACTTTTCTAAATAGTAATTGTTGGCCCGATGGCGCCAGTGGGTGCGACTCGTCGGGGGTTAGTATAACGGATTTTCCAGATGGCTATAGGACATTAAATCAATCAAAGGTTATCGGCGTTTAAGGTTTCAAAAATTTAAAGATTTAACCGCAATGACTTTTGATGGAATAGTTCATTGAAATTTCCGTTTGTAGTATTTATTTTTGGTGAAACGATATGTAACTTGCCGCAGTTTTAGTTAATATGGCTGGGGTATTTGTATGTGAGGGGGGAGAACGCTTCTCTCCACTCCATCACACTGTCCGCAGAACTGCCAACCCAACGAACCTCGTGCGTAACTGTGGACAAATCCTAAAAGGAAGATTTAAAATAACAATCACTACCTACTGTCCATATATTTGTAACATGAGTTCTGAAACTAACCAGGGTACGAGTAAATCAGATGCTATCAAACTAATCTTGACATATAGTACTGGTTAAAATTCTGCAGAAAAGTAGGCCTACGAGATGTGTTTTAGACTACTAGAACGCTGGCACCTATGAACCAAACCGCATCAGCAAAGGTTCCTGGCCATTTTGACTTTGTTTAGTAGCAGTTGGCACTTGCTAGAGGCTTCACGATACTTATTCTACTCAATTTATCTCTGTTCTCTTACTGTTCCGCTGGTTTTGCCTAGGTTTGGTTCGTGTGATCAAATCATTTTTATCGTTAGAGAGAC
The DNA here is from genome assembly GCA_018831715.1 of Matsumurasca onukii. Taxonomy (NCBI): domain Eukaryota; kingdom Metazoa; phylum Arthropoda; class Insecta; order Hemiptera; family Cicadellidae; genus Matsumurasca; species Matsumurasca onukii. Next base: position 41,801,973 of record CM032060.1, on the reverse strand, counting down.
ATCGCGGAGATACATACGAAATCTTCTTATGTAGCGTTTAAGTAAGTTTTAAAGAAAATGTTACCTTAAGTTGGGTTAAGCTATACGAATATGATATTAAATTATTATGCTAATACATAGTTAATATTGTTAAAGATTAGGTTTTTGTGTAAATAAAAGTACATTTCATTACTATTATTAGTTAGTGTGACGCCTTAGCGGATAGAGCCCGAGCGGCCTCTATCCGGGATAGGGAATTTAACATGGACAAATTTGCAAACGATGTTTTAAGTAGATTTACGTGCCAAAATGGGAAAATTGTTTCAATAGAAGCATAGAATCATTAACGCTGCAGCATATTGAAGCAAACACGTTACACTTCCTTGCCAAACAACATATTTATAACTATTATTCGAGTTCTATGTTCTTATGAGAAAACAAGTTTTAATAAAGTAAACGTAATTAAAAATTTATAGTTTTTCGGAAGTATACTTTTTAGAATTGATATGACGCAGCTTTAGTAGCTTAATGATTTTATTGAAACAGATTTTTGATTTAAGTACGTTAACCGGTTGAAAACATCGTTTGCAGTTTTCACTCCATGTTGTAAACTGTGCCCAGAGTGGGTCCCGCGACCGCTCCATCAGTAAACTACATGGATTACGTTTGCCCGCCTCCCCGTAGCGAGAATGGATAACAATTTTATGTACTAAAACCATAAATAACACTAACATTAGTATTAGTAAATTTAATCCCGAAAATTCTGGGTTTGAATCCTGTAGCGTAGCACGGGTATTGTCAGCTAGTACGTGTACTGTATATGTACAGTCGGATTGCAGCTGGCAAAGGAACGTGAGGCACTTGTCCAGGACTTGGCTAAAAGTAGGCAAGACTCTAGCTAAGATGTAGTAAACTAAAAGACTCTGGAGTGCAGTCTTGAAGTAATTGGAGGGCACAGAAGTGTGTGATAGTGGTAGTGAGGTGAGGGTGAGTTGCCGAAATGAGAGCGGCCAGCAAGTAGCCGGAGCAGGCGAGGGTGGGACATAAATATGGAATGGTTGTGGCGATGGAGGAGCATTGTTCGGATGACATATGATTACGCATAATGATGCGGCCAACAGGGCGCCACCACCCTCTCCATTCTGAGCAGCCCTCGCCCGCTCCGCACTATCCTCTCCGTCTTGACAAATAACACGGTCCAGCAAAACCAGAAGAATAACGGTTTTTTTAACTTGTTCTGTGTGCCATGGGACATGGGTCAATATGTACGGATAAAAGTTGGGACGAGCAACTTTTAGTTGTCTACAAAAATCTTCCACTTGTTGCTCTAATTTGAGAAGATCCACTTTTCGTCGAAAACTTTTAGTTTTCTACAAACAGTTTGTTGTCAATTTTTAGCTGACAATTTTGGTGTAAGCGCGGCTTAAGCGAGACGATACCTTGTATCCAGGTTAAATTTACAATCTACATGTGATCATCCTTTACAACTAATGAAATTCGAACCTAACCGTCGGCTTTTAAATAACCCTGTAAACTTGAAATTCGCAAATAACTTTATTTTATTCTTAGATTATTTTGACATCATGTCAAAACAATGACGCCTTGTATAACATGTTTCTTTATGTATATTGTTACAAGTATTGCAACAAGCAACAACTGATGACACCTGATGGTAACCTAATAGATAAACCCTCGTGTCAAATATAACAATAGTCATACCTGTATAGCGTTACAATAAATTATTTACGTTCAATAAAAAATAGAATGCAAATAACTGAATAGAATAGTTTCCCAATGTCTTTAAGGCAAGTTCTTTGATTTGATAAACTGTTGTTGAAATAACCCACCAATAAAATGTATAAGACCAAGGAACGGCTCTTAGCATAGGCCGCAGGGAAACCTCCATTCCAAAAATAAAATATTTGAATATGCAATTTCCTCGCAGAACCGAAATAGAAGAATGAATATAAAGAACAATACGAGCGAGGACTTGGGATAAATTAGGTGGTAAGCTGAAAAATGCACGGTAAAGACGGAGTAAGGGGTTGAAGCTATCCCAGGAAGAGCCGCAGCTGGAGAATCGACTTACAATAAGCACATCATTACGTACCAACCCCTACCCCTCCCACTCTGCATCTACCCCGAGTAGCACAGGTTAACTCTCCACAGGCCAATATCCCTTAGTATCATTGTACTCCTTCTTGTTCACAAATCCGATATTGATAAACAAGAGCCTTTCAATCAATGTCATTCGCTTATTCAATAAACAGGAAATGTTATTTAACTGCAAACAATAGCGGTGGAGAAGTTTATTATTTCATGTTTAGCAGGTACATTGACTGACTCAAAAATCACTCATTTGTGACATAAATTAAACTCGGTAATGTTCTCATCCAAGTCAGAAACATTAGTGGTGAATGCAAACTAAATTAACGAATGTTAGTTAAAACATCGATCGAAAATGAGTAGTCAGTAGAATAAAGTAAGCTAACTGACAGTATTGAAATACGAAAAGACGAGAGATGGGATCATGCTGTCAAGCTGGCAGTGGCCGTGGCACGATATTGAATTTATCCAGGGGAGCTGCAGGTGTGACGTCAACCCTCACTCCCACATCACATCACACACCGGCTCAACCCATACCATCCAATCATCCATGCACTCTGCCTGTGTCCGTGTGTACACTCTGCTGGAAGTGCCGCGTATCCAGGGGAGCTGCAGAGGGTGTTGTCGAACTGTACCAGCGGTCCTAAAAACCTTAAATAAAACGGGGAACTGTGCCAATGGTCACTGCAAGGGTCTGTATCGAACTGGGCCAGTGGTTGACATAGTAACTTGAGAGGTGGGGGAGGGTCGGAAGGGCTGCAATTGTAGAGGTACTATTGCGGAGGGCTACTATTATAGTAGGCTAATAGTAACTTTATAGTGTTAGTTGACCAGTTGATTTTCTAGTAATGGAAAAGCAAATATTTAGCTAGTAATTATTCAAAAAATAAACTTTTATTTATGTAATTTATTTAGTGTTGTTTTGAATACACATTTACGTGTAAGAGAGAAGTTTGTGCAGATTTTAACTGTTCAAAACAGAATACCATAGTTTCATAAATATAAAATTAAACTAAAATCTCGGTTGAATTAAATGTATCGCGGCACAATCTCTAAATTTTAATTTTGATGGTATTCTGATTACAGAAATTTGAAGTATATTACAAGTCTGGAAATCTTTGTTCATGCACAGCTTCCCGAGAAAACAATACTGTAGGAAATATGGGATTGAATCACCCCAAAATATGACAACCGTAAGATTTTGCTAGTACAGTGACAGAAAATCTTTCGTAGCAAAACATTCCCGATGTTATCTTAAAACAGATTGCATCAATGTAACTATCCCACAAGAGTTATTTGAGTTTTGAGAGGCGGACAATATCAACACCTGAGTCGGCAAGTGGCTGGGGGAAGGGGTGCCGAAAGATTAGTACCTTGGTGATCCGGTGCTACCAGGGGACTGACCACTGGCCCAGTTAAGTACCCCAACACTTTGGGGTCGACCAAAAATTGCTTTGGGAAGGATTAACCACTGGCTAGTTCGGTATGACCCGATGCAGGTGTGACGTCAACCCTCTCACGTCCCACACCGGTTAAATGTTTATAGTTTGCTATATACGAGGGGGTACCCAAAATAACGGAAATTTCATCATAAAAACAATATTTTATTATTTTTTTTACAAATTTACATGTATACCTTTTTTATACTTCCATTAAGTGTACCTTCATTATATTCTCGCATTTGTCCATTCGATGCTCCTATGGTTTAAAGCACCCCTCATACCCCTAAGTCCGAATGGCTGCACGCTCCATCCTCGTTTGCCTTTTCACTCCTTCATTTTCGTTAACGGTGATCTTGTATGCAATTTTTAATTTTGGGGAACATAAAAAGTCGCGTGAAGCAAGATTTGGTGATTATGGGTCGTGGGAAAGGGTGGTCATGCTGGTATTGGCCAAAAACTAGCGCACTGAGATGGCTACATGATGAAAGGACCAGTCTCCGTATCTCCCCATTTTAGCTCTGGAGTATGTTGAAATTCGCTAAGATGTTCGCTTGAGATGTTTTGTATATATTGCTGTACTATAATCTGTAGAATCTACAACCGGGAACTAATTACTGATCGCATGTTCATCATATAATTGAACCTAAGCGGTGCTTTTCGGTGTTAGGCTACCTTGCAAGAGCCATAGTTACTCCACCCGTGCGCAGTTTGGAGTCAAAAACTTTGTTTATTGCGACTCGTTTATTACAGTAGTTTATTCATGCCGTCAGCATAGTAAACCCAGGCCTGGGATTATGAAATAAGCACCAATCATGACCCCCAGAACACGTTTTGAGAATTCTTTTCCAACACTTTATAAACATATGTGTTGTTTATAGCATATGTGTTTAGGTGTATCATTTCTACAGGTCGAATTTTTGTGCGATTTTAACAAATACAGTAACGGAACCCCCTTTCAGAAAGGACTTATTACTAAAAAGGTTTGTAATGATCTTTTAATAATTTTAATGATCTAAAACCATGTAAATGTCATCCGATGTTGATGAAATTTGAAATAAACATGTGTTTTGTTGTTGCACAACCAAACACTAGGAAAATTCATCACGTCGTTTCAAAATGGCGGCAAAAAAGTGATTTTTTGCTATAACAGCGGAATGAGTAGTCCGATTTTATTGAAATTTAACATGCGTTTTCCTTTTATGATATACAGTATGGTAAAATTCCCAGTAAAAACCCCGTCAGTCGTCCGAAAAGCTGATAACTAATCTACTCAATTAGTAGATTGAGTAAATTAGTAATAACTGCCTCCCAAGTAGAAATGGATATTTCCGTGCTCGGCTCTACTTCGCCATGCACCGGGAAAGTTCCACTTTCGGCACGAGTAATAAACATACCATTTAAGCACATCCTTACCTATCAAAAAGGTAATACTGTATTAATGTTTTATGGCCGAAATGTCATTCTCAAAACATTTCCACTGCAGTGTCCAAGTATAATTTTTAAGTAATTTTAATCTAAGTAAATTTGTTTTAGTATAAAACACTGTAAACACAGTATCATTAAATTGAAACACTGTACGAGGTATCAGGTGGCGAGATCTTAGTTCAAACCTGGTACGAGTTTGTTGACCATCAATATACAAGTGTGGCGCATTGCAGAGAACTTTGGCGATATGAGCCAAGAAAGAATTTGTTTCAAACCTTACTTTTGAACTTTACACCCAGTAATGGAGAGCCAACGAAGCAAGCCACTCCTTTAATATATAACTTCGTTACTTATATTAGAAAAAATAACAATAAAAACCTTCGAATATACAAATACAATTGTATTAGTCTTGACAAATTTACGTAAAAATGTACGGTAACATTAAAAATAACCGACCCACTGCTGCAGGTCTTCGATTACAGATATACAGGGAGTTCTTAAATTTTTCATCAAGTTTTGAAACCCCGTATTTACATTACATGTCCGTCAAAAGTGTTCAAAAAAATATCCGTGGAAAGGAAATTTCTTTAATTTTCGTTTGAAACCCTCAAAACTGTTTAACAAAGGCGCACCTCAGACCTCCAGGTGTTGTTTTGAATATAATATTGAAATGCGTTTTACAAAGTTACAAATGTAAGGTGTGTTTAAATGCCGTTTTTGTTGAAAATGTTTTACTCGACAAAATTGTGTCAAATCCATTGCTCTTATACTTATGGTTTAAACATATAGGTATTCCAAGGCACATTGGCCCTTTGTATTGCAAACTACCTATGTTTTTCATCGGCTTGCGTGACGACTGTATACATATAGGGTTTATCTACTATGTTTTTTAACACTAAATACTAAGTCAACACGCGAATTTAATACAACAGATAATCTCCGGCTGTAAATTAACACTCAGCAATGCTTTAGTGTTTGGATCATGAAGCTCAAATTTGATGCTTCAGCTTTTAAGGGCGGCCTGAGGTTTTATAGTTGTATATAAAACATGGTTGATACGTATTCGCAGAACGTAAATTGGACAAATGAAAGTTTGGATAAGAATTAAGATGGCAAATTCAAATGCATATGTCAAGAGATAGCTTAAAACTTAGGACTTTGCTTCAATTGAAACCATTCTTGAATTTAGATTAATGCGGCTCTTCATTTTGCAAAAGAAAGCCATTAGAATAGTAGCTAAAGCGAAATTTCGTGAGTCCTGCCAAAATATATTCGAATATATACAAATTATGACATTACCTAGTGTCTAAATCAATGTAACCATTTTATTTTGTTTAAATGAATGTGATAAGATGTCAGGAGCTGACATTCACGGTTATCATACAAGGCAAAATTATCAGCTTGGAAATGAATATCACATAGTCCAAATAATCTTCCTCGGTACATGGGAATAAAGTTGTTTAACAATCGTCCACAAAATTAAAAGCTAAAAAAATTAAACTCAAATTTTAAAAACGCGTTTAAAGAATTTCTTGTTAAACAAGCGAACTATATAGACGACTTCCTTAATTCTTCTGGCGCTTTTAACAATTTTACACAGTAACAATTAGGCCTTCATTCGTTAACAGTGGCTTTACTTCAGTATATTGGTTTTTTGTTAATAATTTTGTGTTTAATAAGGTTATAATGTTTTTTTGTCAACGCAATTAATCTTTTTTTATTCGGAAGATAAATGTTTAAATGTTCTTGGTTTCAACTGTCACTTACAAAAGAAACCTCGTGTTTGTCTCAATAGTCTCGATGAATAATAAGCAAGTAACGCCTGATGAGATGAATAACTTAAAAAAAAAAAATACACCTTGTAACACTAAACTTACACTACAGACCATGATGTAATACGACAAATTCACTGAAAATACAAACATGATATTCAACAGGAAAATAGAATTTATCCTTGGATTAATTTTGGAGAACTGGTCCTATGACACGTAACACGGGTTGCCGAGACATCGGATCATAGCGCCTGCTGACTGGCTGAACACATGATCATGATGTGACCTACACGCTAAGTACGAACACGCAACATTACGTATAGGGGACTGTGACTTCAGACTTGTGGCATTACCGCACTTGCAAGGTATCAGTCAACTGCACAACTGTGAACTGTCTGTGAGGTATGAACTGCACAACCGTGAAAACATGCATTCATTCTTGGCACATATGTCTTCCTTTACAATTTTTACCAGAGAAATGCATTAAAAATAATTTTGCACTGCAGAAACTTTGTTAATAACGTTTTAGAAAAGAAACATAAATGTTGGAAAATCTTCTTTTTTAAGCTCAACAAGCTAATTTTGGACGAATCTACGAAAAGCAGGACTCATGAAACCAAGAAAAAGGTGTTTAGTAATTAAACCAGAAAGGTTTTGTAATAAAACTCCAGTCGTAAACCATAAATAAATTAAAATTATGAAACTTATACGCTTTAAATTATTTAGCTCAAGAATACACTATTTGAAAGAAAGGTTGGGAATGGATTATATTAGGTTGCATTCGATTCGATACACGCCTAAGACGCATTTAGACACTTTAGGTGAATAATATGTATGCCTTTATTTCATAACGTGGTTTAAATAGCATTGAGACTAAAATGCATTTTGTTAAAGATCAAATAATACCTGTGATATATTTTGATACAGTAATCGTAGGTTATACTAGAACTATTACAGGTATTATAAAGAAACCGATATTTATACAAAATTATGCTTTGCATCCAATGTTTAAAGGTGGAGGAATGTGGACATGTTTCATTGTACAGGCATACAGTAGTGCACGACACGACACGCACATGCAGGCAAAGAAACTGCATTAGTGCAGCATACCTGAGCCTGAGTACTGAATAGGCTACACGCACTGGCACCAGACATGACATGACATGACTTCTGGTCAACAACCTCTACATGCATACGTACAGTTCTCCCTCACCCTGTACACTGGAACAACTATAGACCACCTGCTCTAGCACGCACAACATTGGCAAACTGACCGATTCCAATTCCTGCTGTCGATCAACCTTTTATAGGGCGGATTAATTTGCTAGTTTAGTTCGAAATATTCAAATACGGCCAGCTTTATCTCATGGAAGGAGGACTTGAAGTCTGTACATAGTTTTTTCAATGGGCACGTTGATCTCAGTATTTATATCTATATAAATAAAATAAGACTTTTGTCAGTACATTGCGATGAAACATCGGTTTGTGGCTTTCTTATACTTTGAAAAGACCGAAACTGACGTAAAAAATCTTTTCTGTAACTTTTGAAGGAATTTTGGAAGGCTTATAACTCAAAATCGGCTGAAGCTATGGCGGTGAAACTTTGTTTAAGAGTCTATTGCGCAGTGTGGGTAATTCCATACAACACCCATGGATTGTGTTATCTATATTCCATATCCATACAACACCCTCAAAATAATTGGCAAGAGACCTAAGTGGGCTTTGAAAACACTGTCGGGCAGTGCCGCGCTCTACAGTCTGTCATCTGAGTTGGTCCCTCACCTACTAGATGGGGAGCGGACTATACCTTAGTTCTCACCACTGCGCATCATTTCGCCTGATTACATAGATTTCTACATGTTCTGGCAATAAACTATTTGACTTTGACCTACTCGGACACTGTACACAATTTCAGTTTGTAAATTTTAAACTGCCGCAATACATAAACACGTTTGCCTATTGTAAAAACATTTAACTTTATCGCTATACTGTAACATTAAACACAACCATGCGAAGAACGGGTACGTCAGCTAGGAAACTTTAAGGCCACTTTCAAAGTACAGGATCAGGTGTATCAGAGGATCTGTAGTTTGATGCCAGCCCCGAGCAACAACCTGCCCTTTTTACAAAAACACTTTACAGTTATGATAAATATAATTTTATCCGTGGAGAACCTCGGGTACACAACTAGTTGCTACTTAATGCAGAATATATTACCATCATATTAAACTTGTTTAAGAAGTAAATATTCTAATTCCACATTAATTATTACATGTATAGACACTTACCAAGACGAGAACTATCAGCGGGCGCGGGAGAGCCGTCCTGTAACAAACAATTATGTTCGATAAGAAATCAGAGAAAAGTCATTACAAGATTAAGAGCAAACAACTTCATGTTAGTAGGTTATGCTTTAGTATAAAATATACACATGAATCTACAAACTCCGCTGTCCAGTATCCACTGTTTAACAGAAATATGCCGGAGGGTTGTGGAATGGGGGATGTATCAACCCCAGCTCCGGTAGCTCACCTCATTCAATTATCCAGCTTCCTCTTCTCTTGGCTGCCAGTGCCACTTTGCATCAGCTCTCCTCTATCTAATATTCACCTGTCCCCGTTACGTCATATCTTACGCTATTTGTTGAAATGAATACAAAGGTGTTTATAATCACAGTTAAACACGGTCTTTGATTTATTTTTGAACGTAGGAATTTCACGTTATGTGTATTTGATAGTGGTTCAAAAGGTTTTATTGGGTACGATTGGATTAAGATTTTGTCTTGTATTGTTAGCTGTATAGCAAAATGAAAGACTTTGTAGATGCATTTAATGTTCTAACAAAAACCATAAGAGAGCCCATAAACTAAAAAATACAAAGAAAACATTTGAACGAGTTTTTATGTATTTTGGGCGGATGTACAATCTCGAAGCTAAGTCACCTAAAGCTATAATTTCCTAAAGCTTTGGTTTACTAAGAAGCGGTGACCGGTCGGCCGTAATATAATGGTGAACATTCGTTTTCAATGTCACCTAGAGAACGGTGACCGCTTCTATATGACTGTATATAAAAACACACAGTTGTAAAAACTGTTGGCCGCGCCCATAGACTTCACTGAAAACAAAATTCGCTGTAATATTATAAGTGGTAACCGCTTTTCTAGGAAATTATACCTTTAAACAAACCAACTTACTTGAAAGCAATATGCTTACTGTTTAAAACTCAATGCAGCACTATAATAATGTTCAACTATGTATAATTTTATTTTCCAGCAAGAATTTGTTCTGGATTGAATCAGAGTGTTAGCAAGCAATTATAAATTCAGATTTATTCAATATTTAAGATTGTAGTCGGCAACTATTCGGTCAACAGTTCGATATTGCTCCATATAAAGCTAACACAAAACTTGTAATATTTTTACTCCGCAAAAATGTGTCAACAGAAAGTGCAGTTAAAATAAGTACGAGTATATATACAACTTAGCCAGCTCTAATGTCTACAAAATGTTTCACGTGCGAAATTAAGCAGCACATAGACATTTTGGACAAAATATAGATCAAACACAAGTGGCGAATGAAACAGTCATGATCTGACATGAGAAGCAATTTCACAGGAACGTCAGTCAGTCAGGTTGTAATCTAATCCCAGGACAACATCCTATGAGTCCTGACACAGATTTACAAACAGGCCACAGAGCTTCCGTTTCTGATACACTCAATATAGTATTCTGCACTTGTACCACAGATATGGAACCACTTGCATGACAGTTTAAGTAAACCGAATACATAGTGATCAATAGATACCTCGAATTGCTTAGAACTGCTGAATATATCGGATTAGTAAAATATCTGACTTTATAAGCGATCTCATTTAAATCGGCTCGAAACGCTGTAGAAAAAGTTTGCAGCTTTGAGCATCCCAACGATTTTTCAGTCAAATGGCAAAACTTTATACACATTTATATACATAAAATGTTTTACCATTTGACCCATAAGGGGTTAGAAAGCTCAAAACTGCAAACAGTTTTCTTCTAAGGCGTTTCGTTCTGTTAGGCGAGAGAAATTAATAGCTCTATCTTCTATGGAAATTTGCTAACAACGATAATGAGAAGAGTTTAAAATTCCTAACTAGCCGGCCGAATAGTACGATATAATCCAATTACGAGTACAACAAACAGTAATTACCAAGCAGCAATACCATAATCCATACTGAGCAGCACTAATTAAAAACACAATGGAAAACATCAATAATTATAAAACAAAGATAGCGGTGTGTAAAGAAAAAAAACAGACGGATTTAAAATTAAAAATCCATTTCCATCAGGTCGAGTGATTGAATTTACTCTTCAACTTGTGTAGACTTGAGCACTTTCGACTTCGCAGGCAAAAAGTTAATTAAAATCCGCCAGCCTATAACTCAACTGCTTGGCTTGAACAGTGAACAGCGTCGGCTCCCATCTCCACCTCCATCCCTGCCTAAGCTAAGTCTTGTTACACTGCAATTCTACAATTTACCAGCTCCCGTTAATGATACACTCAATATAGTATTCTGCACTTGTACCACAGATATGGAACCACTTGCATGACAGTTTAAGTAAACCGACTACACAGTGATAATAGATACCTCGAATTGCTTAGAACTACTGAATATATCGGATTAGTAAAATATCTGACTTTATAAGCGATCTCATTTAAATCGGCTCGAAACGTTGTAAAAAGTTTGCAGCTTTGAGCATCCCAACGATTTTTCAGTCAAATGGCAAAACTTTACACATTTATATACATAAAATGTTTTACCATTTGACCCATAAGGGGTTAGAAAGCTCAAAACTGCAAACAGTTTTCTTCTAAGGCGTTTCGTTCTGTTAGGCGAGAGAAATTAATAGCTCTATCTTCTATGGAAATTTGCTAACAACGATATGAGAAGAGTTTAAAATTCCTAACGTACCGGCCGAATAGTACGATATAATCCAATTACGAGTACAACAAACAATAATTACCAAGCAGCAATACCATAATCCATACTGAGCAGCACTAATTAAAAACGCAATGGAAAACATCAATAATTATAAAACAAAGATAGCGGTGTGTAAAGAAAAAACAGACGGATTTAAAATTAAAAATCCATTTCCATCAGGTCGAGTGATTGAATTTACTCTTCAACTTGTGTAGACTTGAGCACTTTCGACTTCGCAGGCAAAAAGTTAATTAAAATCCGCCAGCCTATAACTCAACTGCTTGGCTTGAACAGTGAACAGCGTCGGCTCCCATCTCCACCTCCACCCCTGCCTAAGCTAAGTCTTGTTACACTGCAATTCTACAATTTACCAGCTCCCGTTAATGAGTTTCCGCGCTATCATGCCGTTGTCGCTTCTTTAATTTAGAAGATCTTGCTGATCCAAGCCTGTAAATGTTGTTCCTAACTAACTTAGTGTCTGAAAACTGTATTTTGATTCGACAATATAAAATTACTGTCCTTGAATTGTAATTGTTAAGGGGTAGAGTAAATATTGAGGGCGGGTTTTGTCGCAGGAGTGGCTTGGCGAATACGAAGCAACATCGAGAAAGGAAAGGCCTGCAGCTGCAAGGAGGCAGAGTAAAAGTGGGACGTGCGGAAAGCGCCTCATAAACTCTATACACATGACAAATAACATTATTAACTAGACAGTTTTTCCATTTTTGAATAGTTTAGAAATGCTATGCGAAACACCTTAGACAAAGGATCTGTTTCATATTATAAATACCGTACATCGCATGAATGTGCCTATTAAATAAATAAAGGCTGACAACCTCCTCCTCTTGATTATCTCGTTAAAAATCAAAACTACTAGAATTTGTTTATGGTTTCTGTGTACAAACAAATCTTTGATGGATGTCAGCAACAATAAATTATAGAACTTAAGCTATACATTGGAACCGTTAGGCAGATACTGAAATTTCACTGATGATTGTCAATCAATCAAATCCGGATATTTAACACATAGAGAATGTTGGGAAACTACTGCGTTAATTGATGAATGGTTTCTGTTTATAACAGTGTGCACTGTATTTGTAAAATAACGCATGGTCATAGTTACGTATCTCTATTATCCACCAAACGTTATTACAGTACTTGAAACCGTTACGATATGTTAACTGTGAACTTTGGATTAAACTTAGCTAATAGAGTTACTATTCAAACAAACGTGTACAACCGCAAAAATATGATAACGAGTATATTACCATTCCACAGATTGTCCCATTTGATAGAACAATTCCGGTTGATATCACGCAATAGAAACAACAGCGGGGGTAATTGAAGGTAATAATAGAAGTGCGGTGGTCGCAATGCCCGCCCCCAGCAGCACGGTTCAGTTAGCGCATACTGTAGTGTACCAGTGTAGGCCTTCCTTGCACGGACAGATAATGATGTTGCGATCAATATGTCACATTCACATACTGACCGAACCTCAGCGTACAATGTGTTATTCCGTGTGTAAACTACAGTACACGGAAACATGTAGTCTTACTAACCTTAGTATCATCGGATACACAATTTCTCAAAATAGTAGTTGACTAGTAGTTAACCAGATTAATTTAACCGGTGACTTACGTTTTAAATAGTAGTAAATTTGAATTTTGATGATAATGTTGGAAAACAAATGTACAGTGTTTAATTATGAAGTTTCACAATCCACGTGAGAGCAGAAACTTCCGAATTGTTTTTACAGAACTAACTTTATGTAAAATTAAAAATACTACTTTTATGGTATTTTAATTTGAAAAATTTAAACAGCTGCCATTTTGTTTCTGTAAGGTTTGAAGACATAATTATTTTTCTTAAATTGCCCTTAGACACATAAACACCATACCAAGTTTGAATGCAATCGGTCAAACCGTTCTGAGATATATAAATTTTAAGTAAAAAATACAAAATGGCGGCTACCGGGTAACGAAGAATTTTAGGACCCATGTTTATAGGAACTTTTCATTGTTTTTGCATAAGGAACCCACCTCTGAAATTTGGCGCCCTATTTTTGAATCACCCTGTATATTATACATATAAATTATATACATTAAGACAAAAAGAATGTACTAAGTACCTTGATCTATCATTTTATTTCATAACCAGTAACGGAGATAATTCCATCTTCTGGTGTGTTATACAAACAGAACCTTAAAATATAAAATAAAAAAAGTTATTTTATATTTCTTAAAATATGAAATATTATATATTTTAAACTATAAATATATACGTTTATATCAAAGTTTAAACTATTATTGTGGACATTTCCATCGTTAGTGAGCAAGATGATCACGACGCAGATTGCAGATCCGCTCACTAGCGATGGAAATGTCCGAGTAATAGTTTAAACCCTGAAATTCTCCCACAGTCAACAACAAGCATTAAACAAAAAATATATCTAGTTTTGCCATTTGACTCAGGAGTGTTGGGACGCTCAAAACTGCAAACCGCACCTTTCTACGACGTTTCCTTCTTTGACGAGAGAAATGAAAAGCTCTATTTCCAAAGTAAATTTGCTAATAAGAATGGTTTGATGTTAAAGTTATAAAATAAAACACCATTGAGACAAAATTTAAATAAATATGTCCTTAGTTTTTTTAATATTTTCTTAAGTGTGTTTTTCACACTTAAGAAAGTAATACTTTCACACTTTTTATCCTTGAATAATATTTCAAGGGCAACACTTCTCTATGAGTACACAGCGTTGACAATTATTAATATGTAGTACCTCAACTAAACAATAATGTATAACTACTACTGTAAATTAAAAGTGAGGTACAGTAAATGCACAGCTGTTGAAAGCAGAAATAGAAATCGCCAAAAAGGCAAATCCATGGATGAAGCTCGCTTTAAAAATGTTCAAAGACATCTTTACAAGAACTTTGAATACAACAAACTTTAGATAACCCGGATTATAACGATCAAGGACCGAGAATTGCTGGACATACTCGTATATGTACACATAATATTGAAACATTAGCGAAATTAAATTTTAGCAATTCTATTAATTAAAACTCTTTCTCACAAAAACGGAATGTTTCTGAAAACCCGATAATTTGAAAACGGAAGCGAAAAATACTTGCTGACAGTGCGCTATTCTGTTGTGTATTGTTATGTGGAGGGGGTGGATTGTGACGTGTGATGACGTAGAAGCGGCAGCAGCAGCAGCCGCCTGAACAGCTGAGGGACTATTGATTGTCCGTATTTACAGCCACCCCTACCCACCACCCACCAGTCCACCACCCCCGGCACTCGGCACTCTGCTACATACAGACACTCGCACTGTACATTGTACAATGTAGGTACTGTACAGTAGACACATACACTACACATGTCAATCCCTGGCACAAGACACACCAAGATAGCACAGTTTTACGTTGTGGTATAAACGTCGATGAATTAGTGTCTACGTTTGACAATAGAGATACAGAGTGGTACAGAACGGAAAAATAATTCAACACTCGCCAGGGTTTTAACAATGTGGAAGTTGTTTTAAATCGCCGGGAAAACGCGATGAGCACCAAATTAGATGGCAACATTGAAACAAATCCTGTCAGATCGGATTGGAAACAATCAAAAAAGAGAGTCACTAGAACCACTTGAATTGAATTGAAAGACTGAGTATTGCGAACAGTTAGACCCGACTATTGCTAATGACCCACTATCCTCGCAGCAGTTCGAGTCTTCAGGGCTCGATAAACATTCTTCTTAACTTTATACTTCTTCATTTAACTGCACTAGAATTTAACAAGCTCCAAAGATGTGTCTATTTAAGTTTACATATTTGGACTGATTTTACCTAATGTTTTACAATTTCTAACGCCGAAACAGTGAACATCAAATTCAAAAGTGATTTCTCTGCTGCAAATCAGTGTAGCAACACCCCCAACACACACAGTATTAATTTTGTACTGAAGACGATACGAAACCTGTGGACTACTAAACACTTTTTTAACGTTCATGCCAGTTTTACAAGTAAAGTTGTTAGTATAAGTGAAAGTGTTGGAATGGACTGCGCCATGGCATGACAAGACACAATTTGCAAGGGTATCCTGTTTATCAAGGGAGGCGAGGAGAAGCTAGCGTACACTGGCGCGAATACCGAACACTTGACGAACAAACTGATCAACTCAACTATTTCACGTCACAAAACTAAGATTGTGCTGTGAAATTTAGACTAAGGCAGGCCATTTTTATTTGTGATACAATCAATGTCTAAAGAAAAATGGGAAATGCCTATGTACCACAAAATAGGAAAACCTGTTTATTCTATTCTGTTATCTTCTGTTCACCCTAGAAAATCTGTTTCACATCGAGTAAAATTACGATATACTGGGAGGTTATAATTTGTTGGACACATTTTGGGATCGAGTGAGTGAATAACCAATTTACTAATGAAGTGGGAGATGTTGAAACCGTATTATTACTTGAAATTTGAAGGTTTGTACGTACAAATATGTGTAGGCATTTTTCAGGCTACGTCTGTTAATAATTAAAATTTTAAAATTTAAAACTTCAAAATTCTCAATTTAATCTACATCCTTAGTTTTAGTCTTTAGTAACAAAACATAGTTCTTACAGTTTTATCGGTAGCCGTGGTAATTTCTAAGTTCCCATAACCATCCTTCAAATACTTCAGAGTCTTATCATTTACCGTAAAGACTTCTTGAGTCCTATTAGTATTTACATACAGGGCGCCTACAAATAGTTTTATTACTAACAAAGAACAACAAATTACTGCTTCGCATTATTTTACAAGTAATATTACAATAAAACTAACCCATTTTCACGTGCTCTCGAAATGTTATTTAAGACGATCTGCTTTCATGAAACCAAAGAACGTACTTTGCTTTTTCTCGTCAATTAACTGTAATTAACAGAAGGTGTATAGAAAGACTCATTGTTGACCATGGTAGACTATATCACAAGACGAGTCATTAAGAAGAAATATACCGCGTACCTATACACTCGCAGTTTAGGTGACATTTTATTAACTTTTATAATGATCAAATAGTTTATAGTTATTATTTTTAGTCAGTATATAAAACTGTTTCGAATCTGCTGTTTGGTGGAACAGATAACGTTTCTCCTGATTTAGGTTGTTTATTTGTTTAATCTTTGAAGTCCAACATTTCATATCCACCTTGTACATACAAGAAGACATCACTTGAGAACAACGTTGCCTGGATTGCAAACCCTGGTAAAGCTAAAAGGCGCTGGTCAAAAGTTGACGCGAGGTTTCATAGTTTCTAGACGCACGAAAACATATAATTTTTACACGCCAGCAGACTTAAGTCATCGGTCACACTAAATTGTCATTTTTTGACGCTCGTACTGGCTGACTCCTTACGCTTCAGGCAGTGAATATTGTTCCTGGAGAAAATCTTCATCGCAAATTAATCTGCCAGTAAAAGGTTTTTAATGAGCCACAAAGCAAATTGCGTAATGACCCCAAATTTAAAGAAAAGCCATCTAACTATACACGGCAGCAACACATTACTTTAAAGTTTATATGACATTCTAAAACGAATTAATACTAAATTGAATACTGCAAGAATATTTGTAATGGAGAAATAAGTTGACTGTATAATGGATATAAAGTGAAGCACGTAGGGTGAACAAACGCAGGGGGTCGTCGCCATTTTAGCGCCTTAGACAGGTTTATTACCTTTATAAAATGTGCGTCGGCCACCTTACCTTAGCTGTATTTTACACAGACCTCTCTCTGTGTACCGATTCTTGCACCTGGTGAACGCCACGTACAAGAAAAGCCCCTCACATCATAATATGAACAGTCTATTTTTACCGATTTCCTTTGGAAAAATAAGATATTCATGCCGTCAACGAGTTAAGAACAAGGCCCGGGAATGGTCATGGGAAATGAGCACCGATCCTGACCAGCAGAGCAGGTTTTAAACATTTGTTCAACACTTTATATACATACTGTATGTATACAACGTGTGTCATCTCTATAATGTGTGTGGTTAAGTGGATGAGAGGACAGTCCTAACTTCGCAATTAATAAAGACGTTTTTCATTTCATCTCTATACTTGTTCCGATTTTCACAAAATTTGTTACAAATGTTTCTGTTGTAAATATCTCGGTCGAGATTGTTAACCAGCGAAACAAAAAGGGGCAACGTGAACACCTCGTAACACCCGTCGTAATGGAACATGAAAATCGAATTAAAGTAATACATTGCAAAGGAAATTCGATCCACTCATGTAAGCGGCGCTTTAAGCGCTTAGCTGCGTGTCGGCCTGGTTTACATTTGTATGAAGAGAAAGCTACGATTTTTGAGGTGATAAACAGGTTAAAGACATTCAGAAGTGTGGGTAAAATGAAATGTTAAAAACATTGGGTCAAAAATTTTGTAAATCCCGTTTGTCTTGCAAGCATACCGCGTGGTGCTTGACCCTGCTTTCTCTGAGATTCTCCGTACCAAGATGAAGTCATCTTCTCGTGAATCACTATCCTGCTATTGCGTTATTGCAGGAAATTACAAAGACCCGTACGACTTGACGTATAAAGATAGGTCTTCTGCGTAGCGAAACTAACTGTGCAGTAATCAGCACAACAACATTAATGGCGCCGAGTTGAGTGACATGTTATTCCATTCTGCACCACGTGATCGATCGTTACGTATATTTGCGGAGTTCTTCCAGTCAAGCACAAATTTACTCCGCAGTAAAACATGGTTCTGACCCAACACCTGCAGTCTCTGACCAATAAAGACAAATCAAGTCCGTAGCACACAGAAAATACAAGTTTAAATTTCAGAACCTATTATGACGACAAAATTGCGTATATTCGCGAAATGAAACCTGGGATTTAAGAATGCTGAGACTGTTGAGACTCTATAAACACTAGATAACACGTATTATACTGTGTGTTTTTTTTATAAGTCAACAAATTATATTTATTGATTGATTAAAATTGTGTTGACTACTACCATTGGTAAGACAAGGTCCAATTCCGTAACTATGTAATTTAAAACTATAATAATTTATACTAAATATAGGTATTCATAAATTCGTCTAAAGTGTAAAATGGATGGTTTATTAGGTAATTTTCATTTTTTCTAAATGAAACAAAGTCGTTCGTTGATTTAATATTTATTGGGAGTTTGTTAAATAATTTTTTACCAGCCTAAAGTGGAAGTTTATTAACATTTCAAGGCGATGGGATTCAAATTTTAACATATTCCTATTGCGAATTTCGTAGTTATGAGAAGGTGGCAAACAGTACTTATAAGAAGTATTATGTAAGTAATTAAGTATCGTACCAAATGCATTAGAGACGAACAAAAATGGATTATGAGCACAAAACTAAGCTTGTTCATGCAAGATAGTTGTTTGATAATTTGCAACGTGGGATAATCGTCAGCTTAGCTCGAAGAAAAAACATTAAATGTACAAAGAGCTGGTTTAAATCCCTGTTAGGGAAAACATAGGAGAGTCCAATCTTAAATTTACTGTATTCTTGGTGAACCGTCACGCCGAAGAAGTTAAGATTGTGATAACCGTTTGCATTTACCTATGCTGAAAATCGTGACTTGTAACTGGTGGACACCTGATAGTTCTACACTCCGACATGGCTCGCGCTATCCAGTGGCGTAACCTGCACGAGGGGATGGGGGAGAGCCTACCTCCTTTCAACAAAATCTCTCATGTTGGACTTTTCATTATACGTCTTCTCGGGAAAGACTAGAGAACTTTGTAGATCCGGCAAGTAAAAAAAAATAATTTCCTTGTTTAGGCCATTAGTAAACACATTCATCAGATGTACTATTTAGCTTATCACGATGGTCAATCAAACAGATGATCAGTATAGGAGCATTAATAGAGATATTGTTCAGTAGCTGACTGCCGCAACTACCTCACCCAACTATACACAATATATATGCAGCTGCTAAATATCCCTGTGTGACCTACTTGTATATACTTCCCTCTCAGTTTGATCAAAATTGTTGGCCGAACATTTTGAGTGTTAACAACAGTGCTCAATATACAACATATACGAGTTCAACAAAAAAGTCCTATAACTCATAGACCTATCTCGCTTAGTTTTCCGTATGTCTGTTTGTCTGTGTTTTTCACTAAATAATTTTTATCTCCTAGGTCAATTAAGTTGCAAGCGTCAAACTTTGCACATTCGTTAGTATAATTAATACCAGTATTTAAAAAATAAAATTGACTTATTTTCACTTCCGGTGTAAAAATGGTGGCCATATTAAATTTTATAAGCTTAATAACTCAAAACCCTTAAACTTTATAGTAATACACAAGACCAACAATACGTGGCTAATGTTTTATAAACATTTTAAGACCGAGTTTGTTGTGCTGCGATAAGTAACCAAGGAGCAATTAAAGTTTTCCTGAACACACTCCTCTATTTACATTTGAGAAACATGATTTGGTTTTGGTTCTCAAAATATCAATGTATTGAAGGTTTTTATTTCAACAGGAAAATTGTACGTCAGCACTTTTCAAAAGGATGGCCCCGCCCCAGGAGGGAAGTTCATCTCCACAGGGCTCTTTCGTATTTATACATCAAACAAAAATCTCTACCTGATCCAAAATTAAATATTTAATTTGTTTAATTGTATTTATGTGCGGTATTTGGAGAGTTCAATTTTACCTTGACGGTGTAACGCCTCTAATGTCAATGCAACGGTAAAATATGAAGAAAACGGTGAGGTGAACTGCACACAGTTTGCAGGGTGAGGGTTGGGGCACATTAAACCAGCTTGTTTGTTTTGAGGGATCATTTAACGCGAAGGCTGCCAATCGCCGCGGCAGCACGGAACATAATATTCACGCCATCTACTATTTATTGCCACATTCCGGTTCACATTTATACGAGCATCCTTTATTCCGTTATTCTGCCAACTTTTGTCGGTGGATTTATACAAGCGTGTGCTTGCGAATTTTCGCTATAAAGGCATTGACTAATTACTGAACTAACTGTTTGTTCACACGTAAAATCTTGTCAAATCGGGAAGGGTTTTAATATTTTCAAAGAGCATTTTAGGCAGCTATCTAAAAAACCTACTATTTGAAACAACACTATCCGTTGTTGTGGGAAAATGTATAAATACAATTATTAAGGCCTTGAAACAGGAACTTTATTCCCATGGTGTAAAATACAGAAATACCTCAAAGGTTTAAATTAAATTCAGGTTTTAGCCGGGAGTCTGGGATATAAAATAGAAACATCAATGTGGGTTACATTAAGACATTTCACTCAGACAACATAAGTTAAGATGTGTTTGCTGCGTTAAACCAAATACTACTTAAATAACTATGACCTAACAATTTGCAAGAAAGAATCCGAGGACAAAACTATCATGCATCAACCGACCGCTTGTAGCAAAAAACAAAATGGATGGAACTCATGAGGATTTTCATTGCGAGAATTAGTAGATGATAATACACATTTAATAAACGAACTGGTAAACCCGAACACTTAAAAGCTAGTAACAGTAGGTTCATAAAACATACTAATGTGTTAAAAACAACATACAGTATTACACTTTTGATGATTCTTAAATATTTTAGATTTGTTATGAAACATGTTTTAAATTGCATATTTTAAAACCCGAGATTTTGTGTGCGTTTCATCTGCCATTAATAGGGAAGGAAACATGTGTGTTTAGGTCCTGAAAACACTTATTTTATTTAGGACCCTTATTGCTCACATGTATAGCAAAATACGGTGTTTAGGTTGAAACTGAAAGAGAGTTCACCGACAATCAAACCCCAAACAGCCAGCAGTCAATAACAAAACCTACAAACAGATTTGTGTATACAGTTTTCCATGGGAAACAGATCTGATGTAGAATGAGGGTAGGGATTGGAAGGCGGCCAATCCAATGCAGGGAAGGATTACTTCGCCACCATCGACGCTTGTGGACTAACACTAACTGTCCTAATCCCTAAGCCGTGTTTCACACAATTTCCCCAGCTAGCCAGCGGTAACATTTGTATTTGTGCAGTTTCCATTCCAGACTAATCTCGAGTGTTGCTAAGCCACACTCTGCTAGATAAGCAGCATTCATACACAGTAGGCCTCTCCCTCTGAGTCTAGTCTAGTAAGGATTCAGGTGGCCGTCGATCAGGTAACAGATCTATACAGGTATTTAGTACTGTATTACGAATTTGCCAATACCGAGTGAAAATCCATCATAAGTGTCGACAAGATAAAAAACAAGGTGCACCTTTCAAAATGCGATTTGGTATACGATAGTAGTAATATAAAGTATATATTGTTTAAAACATGTTTTCGGGTTGAACCTTCTCGTCTCAGAACAAGGTATTGTAAATAGAAAATGGTAACGATAAACCATTTTCACATTATTTTAAAGGTCTAAGCAGGGCGGGGAGAAGGGGGCTAGCTAAAGCCCCACTTAAAGAGTTCCGGACTTGAATGGGAATAAACGGTTGACTGATATAACCTTGTATAAGCTTTGTTCTGCCCTGGTTCCTTCCAGTTTGAAACATGTGTGTGACGGACCTAATGTGGGTCCGACCTGGTTGGCGATCGCCGAAGGTACCCGACACCATAAGGCAGCAGATTTTCATATTTTAGTTCATTTTTATTGATGATATACACAAAAGCCATTTACTGTAACTTAAACATTTTCATTATCAAAACCAATTACTTCGGTTTCTTTAGTGTGCGGAGTTCAAGGCGTATGTTCAACCAGAAACTGAATACAGTATAGGGATTTATAGGGCCTGAACCGCGAGGGTGATCCAGGCGCTAGTACGACCTGGGAAATCGTGGCCCGCTGAGGCCTGCTGTGTTGAAATGTAAAATCGAACTTTTATTTTGTCAATACCAAATACTACTTAAATAATTAAGACTTAATAATTTGCAAGTTATCACAAAGAATCCGTGGACAAGACTTCAAAACTATCATACATCAACCGACCGCTTATAGCCCCAGACACTCGTGAATGGACATCTCGACGCCTCTCCGGGGAATTGCTACAGAACGCTTGCGAATCGTAAAATTGGGGTCCGTCGATATCTTGACACACACAGGGGAATCTTGGGATTACTCCTTAAACAAAAAACTAATAAGAAAATAAATTTTAAAATGTTCAGTTATATTGTAACGGCCAATGAATAGCTCAAAGATAAACCCCACAGGTAAAAAAGAATTGCAGGAGTTCCAGTGTTGGTTCGTGCTAGCCGCGGAAGACCACATAAGGAGGACACATGGACACAATTGTTGCTAGTTGTACTTGCTGATGCAGAATAGGCCTCATTTCCTGTCTAGGCAATATAACATGTATTCATTTATGTACTTGATGGAACATTTTGTATTATGAAAAATGGTAGGACGACTAAAATACGGGGGTGGGGATATTGAATGTTGTGAGGGCCCGAAATCACCCCCAGTTCAAGGCCTTAGGTCTAACAACCCATTACCATACACTAAATCCGCAATGAGTAATGTGTGAAAGCTTGAAAACTAAAGGGTTAGTAGTCATATTTTTGGGTAGCCAATGTCCATAGATGTCTTAACTGGTTTACTACCCAACGTTCGCCGGTTGCGAATATGTATCAAGGCTATAGGGGGAAGATTCTACAACTAAACTAGATTTATATTATAATCTGTTCATGTCCTCGACAACTTGTGCACACCATCCTACGTACATCCTGTTGATATAAACGAAACCACGTCATCAAGGCAAAGATATAAATTGCAACATGGTGATGAGTAGAGTATGCTGAATGATCGAGCTGGTCAGGATTACTATCTGGTTTGTATTAAAAAAAGTAAATTGAGGCTTTTTCTGCCATATGTCAGTAGACGAAAACATGCACGACATTCACATGTATTTTTATGTATGTAACTACCACTTTTCAGTATGCTATCAAAATTTACAATGAGCCCAATGCACAATGCGTTCAAGTCAAACATGAAAACTCATTGTCAACCATGGTTAAACTTTATATTTGTAACGACTTGAAACCTAATTAATCGAGGCTCCTCAGAACAAGTGAAAGAATTTAGTGTAATTTTGGAGTTCTACTAAGTTTTGTAAACAAACTAAACTAATGAATCCTGATAAGATATTTGAGGGCCTATCGGGTGGAGCTCTCAAAGTATCAGATTCAGCATTTTCGGAAGTCACGTGTGTGGGAAAACGTTTTAAGTCACACATTTTGAACTTAGATCATTAAAGATATAAAAGGGGGATTTCTAATAGTATAGTATAATCGTAGCAATGTATTACACAGCTATACATTGTCACGTTTTACATCACAGCTTGGAAGTATATGACACCTTTGCACAACGTACAGTTGCCTGCAGCGCATAAATACCATCATGCATCTAAGTCAGAACCTCCCTGCACTCTCGTTTGTACGAAGAATTTCCTAACATAATGGGACATTGACTTAATATTAGTTTACACCTCAAACGGAACGTGGCTAAGTAAACCCTTATTGTATAAAACCTGGCAAGAGCACTTGACAACCTACATCTACATACACTACAGTAGATTTAATGGATTGATAAGATGTTATCAGTGGAACTGACCTTATCTAGGATCCTGGCACTACACTCGCGGTTCGAGAGCACATCACTGTATAAAGTACAGTGTGTACAGCACAGGGGTGGAGATCAATACCGGAGCCGGGCTGAGGGAGCGCATGCGCAGAGCACGCCGCCCACGCACCCCGACACTTTCACACTCACCTTACCTACAATGTATTACTGTATTTAGTTTGTAGATATCCGTCACACATCTTACTGGGCAGGTTTATCTCACTCTCAGAGAATGAAAACCGTCGCTGGTATCCCAAAGAGGAAAATTACAAAAACCATAAGTTCATGGAAACTCTTGACTTTTAGCAAATAGTAAAGTGTGCCGTCGATTCTTATAAATATACAATCTTTGGTTATAGAATGAAGCTGTTTTTAAAACACTCAACATTGGCTTTTATGTATGTGTACATTGCTTAGGATACATCTTATACAGTACTTTTCTATCTTAATCACACAACAAGAAAGATAAAACAAAGAGCAATCTCGTGTAAAACACTTGTAGCCGCCTCAGATAAAGAAAATCGTAGGCCACACTACGTAGATTGGTTGTTATTCTTTACAAGAAACATCCTCCGGGAGTAAAAAACATATTTATTCGTGGTTGAGGAATTTAAAATTAAGGTACAATTCAACTGTGACAACGGCAACCAAGAGAAATGGAATCGAGAACGTATACGATGTTCAGTTGGAATTTTAAGACGGGAGGTCACTTAGGATACCCAAAGTTTTGGTTGTAAAAGGCTACTGAAACTGTCTCGACTTGGAATAAAAAATGTGACTTCTATTGTACTATACTGTAACGGTATTGTAAGCCTGCCACCCTTTTGAGCAACTAATTGACGTGATCAGTGTATTCTTCTCCTAAGGCAATTTCACTTTGCAGAGGTGTATATACCCCAAACTACTTTTTGGGAAGCAAAATACCTAACGGTTGTCTCTTAGGTTGTACTTTTCGGTTACACGTTATGAGAAGGTTTCATAATTACAGGAGTCTACTGCAATTTTTACACCACTCTTACAATTTCTAAATTCTATGCGTTGAAAATACAGCAGATACAAGCACAGAAAATGCAGATGCCCTCAAGCCTTTTGTCTCGAGCATACCGCTATTGTATTTCTATTCTGTCCTCTTTAATATCGAGTGTATTGAAGCTAGCAGAGTGCAGGGAACCGCTTCTAATCTCCACTCTGAGTGTTTGTGTTTCCTTCCACCAGATCTGTTCTTCTGTCTATCGTGTAACGAGTAGCTTTATTTGAGCTTTGTATGGTAAGCAAAGGATTGATCCATTTGATAATAATATCTCAGAGCAATTCTAGTGATCCAATGACGGACACTAAAATAAATCGCGTTCAGTAGAGGTAATCATTCGATTAACAATTAGCCTAAAAAAGTGACAAGATCCCAACATTGATGTGAATAAATGGATAAATTGATCTATTTGAGTAAAATAAATTGTCACTAACAGCCGACCTCGCACAGTATTTCTAAGAGCCCAGAAATATTATTTTTAAGGAAACATTTTATTTAGTAATTAGTCTCACCTTAGGTGAAATTTAACCCTTCGTAGTTAAGGCTTGTGTGAACTACTCTTTCAATAAAGGTTATACAGATATAGTTTTGTAAAACTCATGCAGTCAGCGACCATAGAGAACATGATGACATTACTGCGAACAAAAAGAGAAGGTAATCCAAGTATTCACCAGTTACAGCCCCATCACCAACACGAAACTCGGTTACCTGAAGGCTATACAAGTGACAAAGGACTAGTTCTAAGCAGCATATGGGCACTGGACAGGACAGGAGAGTCGTAGTGTGGCTACAGTATATGATAGCCTGATAGGTTGGATTGTAGTGCCAAGGGCTAGCGGGATCGATGCCACTGCAGTACGCTTCATCAACCACTTTCCCTCTCATCCCGATCTCGCGGCCTCGCCATCATTGTACAATTAGAGGATTCCAGTTCAGTACAAAGCCAAAATCAATTAGACACTTAAGACAAACAAGTAAATTAAAATTTTTGCAAAGCCTTGCAACATATACTTTAACATTTTTCTGCAGGATGGGTTTTAACTTAAAATATTTTTACTGTCTAGGAGAAAATATTACGTTACTAAAAACTTGATTTACTGGAAGTTGTATTTCTTGTTATTCCGTTCCATGTTCAAAATCGCTACTTTAACTGAAACCTTAATAGAAATTCAGCTTTCTGGCTCACGTCCCAACCAATCCTATTTATTTTATGGTTCTAACCTAACGAAATGTATTTATAATCACGCTAAGTAGTTAACAATACATTTTTCAAAACATTCAAATTAATCATCAAACAGTCTAGGTGAATAATACGGGTACTAAAGGATTGAACAACTTAAGGTTTCGGCAGGCTACTCTTTTCAACCCTATGTGGGTAGTTTCTCCTGGAAACTCCTAGAATTCTTTAAAAAAATTGTAAACTGTCCAGGGATAGAGGATTCCAGCTACAGGATATGACGTTTAAAGGATGTATTTAATAAAATATGTACTAGCAGTTTCAACCGGCACAACAAACGGCTGCTAAGAAGGATAGCACTTCAAACAGCAAGTAGCTTGCACAGCAATATACGAGTAGTACAATTGTATGACACTTTACTCACTCATATACTCCCCTAAACACACGCCAACAGTCAATTATAAACTTAAAAATTAGCATAACCGCCCGGCAAGCGGGAGACCCGGGTTCAAGTCCCAGTTCGGTCCAAACATCTTTGTCTTCAAAATTCTTTAGTTATAAACTTAAATATTGTTATATTTTACAAAATAAAAGGAGTGAAAAATAATAAAGTTACAGTGGGAATAAACAAGCAAATACAAAGTAAACCTCTCAGTGGAGAGTCATAGTCGAGATTAATTAAAAGTTAAAAACAAACAAAGTTCTCTCGCACAGAACCACTTGAAACGTTCATTTGAGTCTGAATATTCAACGAGCCATGCGACAACTAACTGTAATTCATTCATTAACCTACCGAGAACATAATACGAGTTCGCTTCAGTAAACAGGCAATTCTTACTTCTGTCAGGTCAATGGAATTGATTTGAACAATAAAATCAAGTCTAGCAACGTAACAAATTGGTGTATTTACAATTTTCAAATACTACGGTTTATGGACGCAGATCCTGCTTAGAGTTCAGCAGTGTAATACAGTATTGGCAAAATAGTTTGAGGGGGAGCGAGAGCGCCCACTGTTTGATTGTTTGGTTAATGACCCGTAGTGAACTGCCTTTTTCTGTTTGTGTTTGTAGCCATTTGATCCCTTCCCGAATTCTATCTTACTTCGTGAGCAATGAAATACAGAACCGATCCGATACCTCAACTCTTACATTCTTAGTTTGGCGTTTGGAACTAAAAACCCATGTTAAAACATACAACTCAAGTTAGCAGTTAACCCTACGTTAGATCTCATTTACAACCCTTCAGGATCCTCTTGTTACGAGGCCAGTCAGAAACCGATGACACACGAGTTTGTCGACTTCATAAAAACAGTACATAAACAATGATGTTCTGCTTTAGCGGATGCAACCCACAAGTGAGAACAAGGTAGACGGTTGAGGGTAGAGGGTTGCTATCAATGTAAGAGCGAGAGACCAAGACTTGAGCACGTACTCTTCTCACCTTCATCTAGATTGTGCCAACACTTCACTTGACCTTCTCGTCTCAGCAATTGGCATTTTAATTACAATTTAAGACTTTAAGAGTTGATGCAAGCGTACTTTCACACTTTACCCGGAGTGTAAAACCAGCTGTTCATGCAATCAGCATAGTATTCTCAGACCGGAAACTTTGAAATGAGCACCAATCCTTCATCAAGATCACATTTTGGGGAAACATTTTACTTTTTATTTTAAAACTTAAAGAACTTTGCAAGAATTAAATTTTATATTTATTCCTTATAAAATTTCTTTTTTCCATTACAAGTTAGTAAGGAATCTTATTTCTATCTAGCTAACCTGTTGATATTATCTCAAATCAATTTGTATACGTCCCTTTGGAAGTACTGTAAAGTTAAACTCGTACTGTGTTGTTTTGTTCTTAGGATACGTCATGAAACTTGCTGCTTGAACCTTGAACAGCTGTCATATAGAATGCATAAATATTTCATAAGCTTGAGGTAAATTTCTGTATCAGCTACTCGTATTATAAAACCCTGAATCAATATTGTTTTGAGATTGGTGCAGTGGTGGAAAGTATTTGTTTATAGTTGTGCAGTATGTCAATCATGGACAAAATTAATCTACTGCAAAATAGGGAATTCTGCACAACAAATGTGTAATTTTATACTGAGAACCGGAATGGACAATACTAAAAGTTTGGAAGCCGAGTTGCCTCACATTGATCACAGCAACTGACGTCAGCCAAACCTCAATCCTCCCCTTTTATACAACCAGCTTCAACAAAGGTCTCTTTCTTTGCGATCTCTAGTATATCTTAAGTTGTTATATGTCGGGAGTCATAAGTAGCATTTAAAAAGACAAATTTCATATGACACCGAATTTTTGTCTGATAATTGAAACAAAATTTTGTTTACTGCACGTTTACCTCGACCTCCCACTTAACCGTCCTCGTTTAGCGGATCCGTGGCGGATTGGTATCGCGCGCGACTCCGGAGCTCATCACTCCGGTAGCGCGGGTTCGATCCCCGCAGTCACCACTTACATTTGTAATGTGACTAATACGGTGACGCTAGGTAAAGGTCGAGGTTGAGTGGTAGAGAGGACTTTGTAGTCCTAACTTCGCCTCGTTAAACAAGACAACCACCTTTTGTTTCATTGAAACACCTTTTTTTTAAAAAAGAGCAGGACTAAAATGAAGTTTTTAACAGAAAACATATTATTCATTTTAACTAATTAATGGGGTGCGTGAAAAGATGTTTTAATCAGCTTTTTCAAATGGATTTAAATTGTTCACCTTTTTCATTTTTGACCGTATGTGAAAGTGTTCAACTTTGCAAGATCCCTGTTATGAGCATAAAACTTGGAACAGGTTGTATAGGTTTACCATCCACTGTTTTCAACGTTAAAAAATACAGTACAAACAAACAAGAAGCAGTATTTTTCAATGTAAATATTGTTTTGGTTGGAAGGGTGGTTATGTTTATGTTTTGCTTTTTGCAAAATGACTGCTGTTCTTATCAAGTTTTCTGTGCAAGCGAAAAATACAATCCAGGCAGTAAAAGCCCGCTGTGAGTGAACACATTTATATGCAACAAAAGTAATCAACACACTTAAAGTTATTTCCAAAATTTCTGCGGTTGTAAAGTGTTGTTTGGACAATGCCAATTAATAGCTCCATATGCCACATTGTAATCTAACAGGAGCAGCAAAAATCCACAAATGTGAAAAGAGCTTAAGACCTCACAGGTAAAATTTTGACACATATTAGCCACTACAAAAAAAATAAACTATTACACATTCC
Source organism: Matsumurasca onukii (assembly GCA_018831715.1). Lineage (NCBI taxonomy): Eukaryota > Metazoa > Arthropoda > Insecta > Hemiptera > Cicadellidae > Matsumurasca > Matsumurasca onukii. Next base: position 41,772,232 of record CM032060.1, on the reverse strand, counting down.
GCACTCTAATTCTTTTTTAATCAACCAAAAGTTCTAAATAAACTTTAAAATTGTAAGATGTATATAATATATTTTGTTCTAGTAAGGTTTACAATTAGAGTCATCAGTCAACAGCAAAAGCCATGTGTATGTAATTATTGTGTAAAAGAAAGTCAAGTAGTGTCTGAAAATTTTATTTTTGAGTCCAGTCAAGAGAACAGTTTTAGAATAAATTGCAACAGTTTCTGTAGAAAGTATGAGTGTTGTATACAAGACTAGTGGGAAACAATTGAAAAAAGAAATCTTTTTGACTTAATCTTTTAATTGCAACGCAGACACTTATTATCATTTCTATACATCACTATTTAAAAAAAACGTACCCTTAAAACAAAATCCCAACAGATTTTTAAGTTATGTAATTTTTAAAATGTATAAACAAATTTAAAACTTTGTTTTCATGAAAGAGAAAGCTTTTATCTTTATATAACCGTCTACCCATGTCCAGACTTGAATTGTAATTTCTAGAAAGTAAAAGCAAAACTTAAAGTGTATGATTATGAGAAAGAAAACTCAAATTAGAAAACAAAAAATTCAAAAAGAATGACAAAAACTGTAATCTGGAAGTACTTAAAGCAGAATAACAAGTATGTAATAGGGGTGGTGCCCCACCCTTTCCCACTGCTACTGCAGATCAATATAAGCTGAACCCACTGCCACTTCATACATAGCGTACTGTTGTACAGAACACAGCTTACTCCTCAGTCCTCACCCTCGCACTTGCTACTGCTTTCAAACTTTCTCTTGTGCAATTCATACCTACTCTTTGACCTAGGCGGGTGTTAGTCAAGTTCAACTATGGTTCTGGACAAAGTAAACATATAGTCTAATAATATACAGAAAGTAAAATCTGTTGATTACTTTAAGATAAAACATGTTGTATTTTTCAAAATAAAAATGGTTTTAAACAAAGTTGTAATATAATATTTTTACACAGAAGGTCCCTGACAGTATGGCAATTAAATTTGAAATTGGTTATAGAACACAAAATATCTATGAGTCATAGGCTATGGCTGCCTTAATTAATTTTGTTGTTGTTGACAGTGTTGAGAAATTAATCTGGATATATTTGGTACTAAAGTGTGTGGAAACTACCATAATAAATACATTGGCAATTCTTTATACTAACTTTGGTTGGTCGCATCTTGTATTTAATAAACGAGTGAAAATATCAGAGTTTTCCTTCTTGTGACAAAGAAAGCTAACAAAGAAACAAGCACAATTTTCTGTATCTAGGTTTCTCCAAAATTATGCATTTTGAAGAGAATTTCATGAATTTTTTACAGAAAGTATTGTGATATTTTCACTCACTTTGGAAATAAAAACACACACCAAAGTGTATCTTACATGTTCATCTCACCATGTGAACAAGTTGACTGACTAAAACCATTTAAAACCTTCAAGTACTCAAAATTAGTAGTAGCTTCTAAAACATTTGCTGCTAGCCATAACATTGAATTAGTTATAAACTTTTCATGTTTATTAATGAGCTCAATCTTAAAGCGAACCCAACGAAATCAACGTTCATTCACTTCAGTTTGCGACAGACAGACTCAGATTATCGTCCAACTGTCATGTTGGATGAAACTGAGATCACAGAGGTCTACTCAATGAAATTCCTTGGAATACTTCAAGATAGAGGGTTTACATGGGATTATCATGTAGACCACGTCTGTTCCAAGTTATCTTCAGGTATTTATGCCTTGAGGAAATTGTCCGAATACTGCCCAACTCAGGTACTGATGACGGCATATTATGGACTCATCTTCCCACACCTTTCTTACGGATTGGTGCTATGGGGAAGTTGTTCAAACGCAAACATTTCAAGAGTTTTCATTTTGCAAAAAAGAGCCGTCCGAACAATTGCAAAGTTGCAAAGAGGAGAGTCGTGTAGACCAGCATTCAAAAATCTGAAACTGTTGACACTACCCTGCCTCTACATCCTACAAACTTGTCTTTTCTTCAAAGGAAAATGCGACCAGCTAAAAGGGAGTGATGTTCACTCGTATGAAACTAGAGGCAGGGAGAACTACCGACTGCCCAACACAGAACGGTAGTTCATGAACGCTTGCCATCCCAGGCTGGAGCTCAACTTGTCAACAGACTACCAAATTCGATTAAAAGTGCCCTAATGCCCAAGGCATTTAAAACTCGCCTCAAAACATTTTGGTCGCAGAAGCATTCTACAACAAACACGAAGTTTATGGCACACACTTGGGAGACCATACATTAATTGGCTTTCGACAGGGTGCAGAGTGGGATAATTCGAATGAATGGAGAGAATGAAAGTATAAATTGAATGTCCGAAAAGGTTTCTCGATGTGAATGAATGGAAAATTTTAGCTTTATAGATAACTTGACGATTGCTATACATTTTTTATAATGTTCTCGCAATAAACTATTTATTTATGTGAAACATGTTTGTAGCAGTCAAATCAAATCGTATGTATGTATTATAATCAATCACTAAAAGATTGAGGGAAAAACAGTGAAAAGTTATCACATCGAAAGTAGCTTAAAACTATGTTCACACATAAATTAAATTGCCAAAAATGTTGTCTGATTGAAATCTGTCAAAATTTTACAATGAAAATCTAGATCTATGAGTCATATTACCAATGAATTGTTGGGAAACAGTTATATTATAGTTCAGTTTTAATCTATCAAAAGTGTATTGCCACAATCACAAATATAAATCCTAGCAAATTATTTCCTGTAAGAGGGATAATTTACACCGGAAGTGCCCCCTATAAGAAGGCTGTTTTCCCGTAAAATTGATTTTATGCTATAAAAACTGCATTTATGATCCGATTTCAACAAAACTTGCTACAAATAACAGTGTTACCTTACCCAACATGTGACCAAAAATCCACGAAAAACAACTATTTGCCGTTACCATCTTGTTTTAGCCAACCGGATTTAGCTGGTATTTGGTACGTTTCATCAAAATCATTCCATAAATTCAGTTTTTAAGGAGAAATGCCCTGGCGCTAAATGTTTACTTCCAGTGGACCAATTTTGCTAGTAAACAAATTTAACATAGAGATTTACAAAAAAACCTTGGTCTAGATTTTGTGAAAAGAGCGACCTGTAGAGTAGTCACAGCCAAACACTCAAAACACACATAGCCTATTATATTAATATTCAGTAGACTCCTGCAAGAGCGATGATTCGGATACGATCAAATCATAAGTACAATTTATTTGAATGTTAACACCTAGAATAAATAACACATATTCTATGTTTTGCTATACATGGCTAAATGCATAGATGTACATTTAGATTCCTGTCTTACCCTCTCATTACCTTAACCCTTGTACTCCCAACCCAACGTATTTTAACTTAACCTCCAAACTTAAATACATTCACAGAGTACAATTAATGTCAGTAGTGACACTCATAATTGCAGGAGTCATTTAAGGCAAATCCGAGACGTATGGCAACCCTAATCGTGTCGATTTTACCAGAGATTTGGTCCCAGTTAATATATTTTTAAAAAACTGTGAGCTATCTTCCTGATGTGCGATTCAGGAAAGTCATCGAGCATTACAGTCGGCCTAGTAGGCCATAGTATGACCTAGGTATATTGCCCAATACCTTGCTAGCCTAGAAATCATAACCTATAAGCACTACGGTATATCTCAGTCATGAAGCCTATCACATCAAACGTTCACTAGAAAATAAATTACAAAACGCTGTGCTTATTAGCTAAAATAACTCACTAAATCACTATTTGAGATGCCGACCACTCTCATGAGGGTATTTTAAGGCAAATATGTGGTGAAGGATGATTGTGATGAGTGGTAGTAATGCGTTATGAAATGTAGTCTTGTTTCAAACTAAGGCAGACTCTTCCTGTCTAAACGATGGTGGGAGTTAATGAGGGTATCATCAGATGATCACTGAGACTATCTGAGTCGCTTTAGACCTATACCATCCTCAAAACCTGACCTCCGTGAAGCTGGATTACAGGACCACGCCACGAGTCCCGGTCTTATAATATTTAGAATCTTCACAGTATTGACCAATCAGCACAATGGTATGGATTAATGTTTAACTGACAAACGTTTAACAGAATTCGCTATGCTACTAGGCCTACTTCTTCTATATGTTATGAAAGTCTAGATACTTTTAAATGGCTAGGCATAGGCAGTTAAAACTACTTAACTTACCTAGTATTGAAGTACGAATGTAAGGTAGAGGTGTGTTACTATCTAAAGTAAACAGCTCACTGGCACATTAAGGAAGTATATTAAATAAAATTTAGTTCTGTAATAACACTTTAGGTCAGACACAGCAAGCAGCCTATCCGTATCAGCCTGGGATTACAGCAGCCCAGCTACACTTGAAAGTAAACCGATAACTCGTTAGATATCACTAAACATATCAATGAAAATCCCCGTACAAATATACAGAGTTTATTTCATTTGTTAAATTGGATTAAATTCAAGAGTCTCAGAAAAAGGAACACAAAATGTTATTTTGAAAAGAACATTGAACTTGACACGACAAACTGGCAGCAGCCAGCCAGCGAGCCAAAGCAGTAGCCAGTAGCAGCCTAGTATGCATTGCAAGCAGCACGGCGAGAGTATCTATGGATTGATTGTTTTCCCCCCGTCTAAAAACAGGACAAATATTGAAAGCGGTTTGTTTACTATACAAAGACGCCACTACAGATTAAAACTCCGTGGCGTTACCTTAAAAATTGACTTCAATTTATTTGAAAATTGAAGTAGCTTCAGCAGTATACTTTAATATGTCTCTCCACCTCCCTACAAATTCGTGATTAAGAGTTATTTAAGCGGTGGATGTATAGGTCGTAAGCGCCTACAAAGTACAAATGGTCGAAACTGGCGAGCGCGAGTATACGGCAATATGGAAAAGAAACAGTGCGCTTTGATTGCTCTAGAAATAATGACGACTAAAAGTTCCTGGAACGCATAATGTTTTGCCGCATAGATGAACAGTTTTAACAATCGAACACATGGAGTACACCAAGTACCGAGAGAGGACCTGTCTTCTGATTATTTAAATTATGGTCAACGATCTAGAGCTTAATGATTGTAAATTACTTTTTGCAGAAGACAGGACGCTTGTACCGGTACCCAATTATAAATGTATTAAATTTATTACAGTTTGTATTGTGTACGAGTGTACATACAAGACACACATACAATATTAGTATTTGACTCCGTTTCAGCAGCTTTAAAAATATTAATGTATGTATAATATTAGTTCTTTTAGTGCCGCTATTTCCTTAATAATGATTTAAGATTTTGAGCTCCAATAAGGCCAGGCCTGGGAGATTTCTACTTATTTGTTAACAGTAACATTTACTAATCCTTTGTAACACATTAATTATATTTGTTATGCTTTCTGCTTACATATCATGTTGCATTTTAAACAGGATCGGTCTAGCTAGAATGGTTTTATTTCAAAACTAGCTGTATAAGAAGCTGTGATGTAGTTTCAAGATTAAGATATAAAGACTTTTTATTAGTATCGAATTTCCTTTAGAAAAATTAGATATTCATGCTGTCAGCATGGTAAGACCGGGACCGTGAAATAAGCACCTTGATCCCCAGATTACGTTTTGAGCATTTTTACAAGACATTATATACATAATTATATGTATGCATATCTGTGTGTACTATCTACACGTCGCATTTTTTGTCCAATGTTCATGAAATTTGGTACAAAGATTGATCAAAATAGATAAATGGAAATTTTTCCTTTTTTATTGGAAGACTCACCGTAGTGCTTGTGACTACGTGTCGGCTATGTTTTTAAACCTGAAAAAACTGTCCTTTTCTGTTTGAAGATATAGATACTATAGGTTTAAAACATATAAATGAACCCTGCTATTGAAAAATAAAATGCTATTTTATTTTTTGACACAGAAGAGATACAGGAATGAAATTCAGATTCTGTAGGCGCAAAGATTCTGAAGTTTGCAAGATATGATCATTAAGTATTAAAAACTGCTTTAATAAAAAAACCAATGGAATGGAACTGAACCTTATGTTTAGAATTATGGGCCGACAATATATTAAATCAGCAAGTTTCTTTCACCTCCAATTTAATCTACAACACAGCCTCAGGCATATTGCACTCAACTTTGATAACAGCTGATCAGCTGGTCCCAAGTCGACGCTCCACACACGCCGCCGCAGTACGAGTACTGCTCCTGCTCCTGCTCCCGTGCGTGTCTATAACTTTTGTTTTTCACTTGGTCAAGTACAACAGTTTTAATGTTTTCCGTCGTGTTTTGTTAGTCTGTTGTGTATTATTTATTTAAATATTTATTTTTTGACGACTTTCACTGCGATTATATGTGTAACCTACGTCTTTGTGTGCCTGATGATTATCCCCAATATGAGGGGTTGAAACGTATATGTCCTACTCAGCAACGTGTGGGATTATTACGACGGACTTCTAAAGGTAATTTATCTATTAACATATTGAGGTTCAGTAGTCCGGAAAATCATGAAATTAAAATTAACTGAAATAAGACCATTAGTGAATTTAAACAATGTTGTAAGTGTTGAAATAGAAAGAACAAAAAGTGGTCAGTTTGGTTTAGATATCCTTTGGAGTATGATCAGAGGTATATTACTGTAAATCATTGAATCTAGATTCAAGGGGTATACTTTTATTAACTCAAACATTACAATGACTCGCACTTATATTGCGGTATTTTAAAGCTAAGTTTTACATGACTGGGAATAATCCAGATATATATAATTCACAATAAAGCTTATTACATAAACACTATCCAGAAAGTACTTACCATAAGTTTGACCTCATTTGTAAAATTTGTTAACAAGCCTCACAAAAATTCAACTTACAAATCATGCAAAATACAACAATTGGCTGACTGTTTTATAACAGGTGCAGGAAATACACACAACATTCCACACACAAGATGCTAGTATGACACAGTCTTATGATAGATACAGTATGCGGTTTTAAGATAAAGTTTCACCATAAAGCAATAAAACCACTCTCAAACTCCATTTTTAAGGTTTTATAAATTATTTTTAGACATACCATTTTAATACTCTTGTAAAACATATTTTAAAACTGTTATATTAGTTATTTATTAAGAGACACAAAACTTTATTAATTACGTTTATCATTTCTTTTAAAATGTTAACTTTAGTTAAGTAGTCATTAAGTTATTATAAATAGTGTTCCTAATATAGGACAATTTATAAATGCACGATCACATTAATGTAATCATCAACATGGTTTATAACAATAAAATTAAATAAAGTTATTAAAACTAACTTAATTAGTTGTACATTTATTATGTTAACTTTGCATTTTAAGAATTGTAGCACCAAATAATTTGGGAAGAACCATTCTGCACCTACAATACCTCCTGTTCACTCTACCAAGCTACAACAATGTTGCAATGTATTGCAAACTGTCCAGTGTCCAGGTCTGTTTTTAACACTTCCATTTAACGTCATTGTTCGACTTGGTTCGGGAAAGCTTTAAGTCGCTGCACATCTCGTCAAAATTTCTTGGCAACTTTTAGTTGCTAGTAAATACATTTTTAAAAATTACACTTAAAACTGAAAACTATGTTTGAATACGACAGTTGCAATACATAGCGTAGTGGCGAATAAAATGTGTGTTAAACATAGAACAGATAACTTGTAAATACACGAATCTAGTAAAATATACAATATATGATAATTAAATATATATATAATAAACTAGAAATAAATAAATAGTAACAATAAATAACATTGAGATGTGTTGGTTGTCTACCAGGAGTCATTGTTGAGACTGGTAGAGGAGGAGCTCTTGCGTTCTGCGCCTACTGCTGAGCTGTAGCGGAACGAGGAGTGCTGCTTGTTCATGTCTGCAATACAAATACAGTAGTCAAATACAGTATTCACATAATCCAGTCAAGTTCAACATCTCGATCCAATCTGAAAGGGATGGAATTAAATGAAGCGAAATGAAACAAAACCTGATATCCTGGTAGGAGACAATTCGAGGTATAAGGCTTTCGAGTAAGCGAGGTTTCAGTTATCAAGGTAGAACTACCATTACATTTGAGAAATTGAACATCACCGCTTCCATTTACTACTACCTACTTTTACTACTACTAAAACTAGAATCGCCATCGGTTTAACCTGTTATAACTCGAGCTATTATTAGCATCCTTGACCTAGATGCAAACAAACACGCAATTTATGAAACTTATTGTACAGAACTTATTGTATGGTATTTTATGCCATTTTACTTGAAACAAGTCATTTTTTGAAAATAACATCCTTGAAGGGATGACCTCGAGCAAGCTGACAATCCTTTCTTTGCTCGAAAAGCTGATAAAGGACTGCTTCTCGCACCGTCTCAACATTTTCTGGTGTACGGACTGTTTTAGCACTTCCACCGACTTTTTTCGAGTAGTCGTAGTATTTCTGCATAAACTTACCCTGTTTGCAATAATTGTTTACAAGTAAAGTACATTTCCGTATCGACTGACGTAAAAGTGGGATCCAAACAATGTTTGAGTTTAACGAAATAATCGCTTATTTAAAAAAAAAAGACTTCGACAGCAAAAGCACGATGTTCAGGACTCCAAAGCACCATTTCAACTAAAATGGCAGAACTTTATTGAAGTTATAAACACAGCTGATGATTGATTCATTATTGCCATATTAACCGAGCGAGAGTGTAAACAAATTGTATCGTTCTCATTGGTCCACCCTGTATTATTGTTACCTTTATCTCAGTTTATCGCTGTTACCTTTTCATATTTTATAACAAACCATTACTGTAATCTTGTTCTTAGTCTATTTATTAATATATGTCCTCTTATATAATATATATGACCTCTCTTCATGTCTAGTTAAATATTAAGCACTTCAATTTCTGTCTTTGTTGTACAACTTCAATTTCGAAGTTGTACATATTCATCCATCAGAATGCTAATGTTAACTCTTTTATTGTGGAAATAAATAGCCAGATTAAATACAGATTTAAAAATGTCGAGTAATAAAGGTTACCGTGTGGAAAACCGCTACGTATGAACGTAAACTTCAAGCTGTTAGAGGTTTAACGCTTTGTTATACAATTCCAGTTATTAGGTTTTGTTTCATATTTCTTAAAGCTCCCGAAATTTAACTTATTATGGTTTAAATTCTATTTATAGTCTAGCAGAATTATTGCATTGTCTTTGGTAGTAAATTTCAAAGGTTTTATTGCATAATTGAGTGTTATGGTGTTTTAAAAAATCGATTTTCAAGGGATTTGAGTTATGAAGGTTCGAGTTAATGAGGCTCTACTACACTACAGATACGGCAAAAAAGTTCGAATGCTACATTCTAACATTCTAAAGGTGAACTGATAATTTACAGACATGTCTCATCATCCAGTTAGTTAGAACTCATACCTGCAATAGACAGAAGCAGCTTACGACGAGCACCTAAGGCTGACACTCCGATTTCTTTGAGATCAGTTTCACTGAGAGTTTGGAATGTTGCAAGGTCCACTTCATGAGATTTGAAAAGTTCTAAAAAAAAGAAATCTGTCGATAATTTCATCATGAAAATTATTTAGCTTAAGCCATTAGATTGTGGTCTCCACAGAATATGTTGTGATGATCAGTGAAAAAAGGTGGCATATTAGCAACCTATAAACATAATTATGCCCTCTATAAATTCAATAATCACCTTCACGCTGCAGTTTATCTTATAATGTTATTTAAAATTTTAATATGAGGTGTTTACTATTCGCCATACATTTATAATATTTTAACCAAATCTATTAAAAGGTTATAGCTTTCCGTTTAACATTTTGAATGAAAGAAAGAGTGTTATTCAGAGTTGTTTGTTTACTCGTATAAATTTGAAAGAGGAATATTTATTGGAGTCAAGTTAAATTAATGCCAATACTCTCGATGTTTACAGTGCCATTTGATAAAATATGGTTAAACGTGACTGATCTGCTTACGAGTGTATTTCTCCAAGCCTAGAGATGCCAGCAGCGAAGGTAAGTCAGGGTAGGATGAAGTGACAGTGGTCAGCAGATTGCCTGGCATGTAGTCCAAGTAGTTGCTGGATGACGGGTTGATACTGCTGAAGCTGGAGTTGTTCTCACCACTAGTGTCTGTGTCAGTCGCTGCTGAGCTGAATAACGGATTCTTGGTCCAAATGTCGCTGGTCTAGAACATCAAAGTAAAAACAACTTTTAGCATTCAGTTAAAACCAAAATCTAACATTAGGACCATTGCAATTGTTAAACAAAAATCAAAAGCTTTAAAGCAATTTTAAGGCGTAAATTATGTACGGTCTCTGTAAAAGTATACTATCGATTATTACAGACATCGTAATGATGAAAAAAACAAGGAGATTCGTAAATGAAATGATGAACCTCTGCTTCTTCACTTTGAAGAATAAAACACCTATATAATACTTAAAATATTTGAAAATACCCGTAGTTACTTACTGAAATCAATAGCTGCAAAAAGGTAATCCACCATGGTGATAGTAAAATCTCCTAACATAAAGTTGTATTTTTTATGTACTTTAAAGTTTTTTTAAAAACAGTTTAAACATTTTAGTAGTTTTTTATTGAATTATCTACTGTATTGTTGATTTCTAAAGTCATGTAACATAGACTAACGGACTTTCTCTAGTCTATGCATGTAGGCATACATACAGACAATAGTTACCTGAGCAATACCCTCTCTCTGCTTTTGCTCTTTGAGTACTGCACTAGGACTTGAATGGCTGAAGCCAAAGCCTGACCAAGAAGAGTTTGGCACTCGCAAGTCAGAAAACTTTGGCTGTCCGTGTACAGCTAAAACATACCAACATAGGATATAGAACTGGTATCAATATTATATTCATTGATTATAATCAAAGTGCAATGAGAGAGAATTAACTAAGTGCCCTTCGATTAACATAATTTAATTCAACACTACCGCCTACCGGTTTTAGAGGTAAACCATTATCTCCGATGTAAAACAAATAGTGGTTATAGTATATTTACAGTAGTATTTGTATAAATATAATATATACATAAATATATCCATACATATACAGGGTGTCCAGTAATTAGGGGATCAAACTTCACCCCCTTACTAACACTTGTTAGTATAATTAAAACCAATGTTTAAACAATAAATTTGACTAATTTTCATTTCCGGTTTAAAAATGGTGGTCATTTTAAATTTTTAAGCTTAATAACTCAAAACCCTTAATCTGTATGGTAAATACACAAGAATAATAATATGTGGAAAATGTATTTACAAACACTTTAAGACGAAGTCTGTTGTTCTGAGACAATTATTAACGGATAAACTTAAGTTTTCCTGAGCGCACTCCTTTGTTTACATTCAAGGAGCATTTGTAAATACAAGAGTGCGCTCAGAAAAACTTAAGTTTCTTTGTTAATAATAATTGTCTCAGTACAACAAATTTGGTCTTAAATGTTTGTAAATATATTTTTCGCATATTGTATATTGAGCAATTAAGCATAAAAATTTAATAATACCACCATTTTTAAACCGGTAATAAAAATTAGTCAAATTTATTTTTAAACATTGGTTTGAATTATACTAACAAGTGTGCAAAGCTTTTAGTTTATAACTTAATTTACCTCGGAGATAAAAATTATTAAGTGAAAACACAGACAGAAAACTAAGCGAGATAGGACCATGTGTTACAGGACATTTTTTGTTTATTATGAGCTGACAAACCACCTGCTGAAGTTTGATCCCATAATTACTAGACACTCTGTATACAGTTTTGCCATTTGACTCAGGAGGTGTTGAGAAGCTCAAAACTGCAAACCGCACCTTTCTACGACGTTTCCTTCTCTTTGGCGAGAGAAATGAAGAGCTCTATTTTCAAAGAAAATACGCTAAACAACTCCTACTTTGCATACATAACTTCATTACTTGTATTTGAATTCCCCTTACAATCATTTATCTTAGAGAAAAATAAAATAGTGGAGCTTTCACCTTGAACAGCTTGTACTTTGAGCTGATTATAGTCAGAATACTTCTTATGCCGCTCAAAACCTGGTGCTCTAAGCTCGGCTGAGTCATTCAAGTAGCATCCCTGGTCTTTGAAACAAAGAAAGTACATGGTGTTATACCGAGATAGAATTGGACAAAGTTGTAATTAGTTACCATTTAAACAAATAATCAAGCAGTAAACAAACTATATTGCAATTTCTTGTACAAACATCAACTAAAACAGTGTTTAATATGGGGTTATTTATAACAATTTAAAATGTAAATTACTATTTTGAAATTGATAAAGAAGTGAAAGTAATACATCAGTGTTACCAGATTTGTGATCAGATGAACAGTTCTGAACTGGAGACACGTTTCGAGGACTGGCACAGGGACTGGACAGTGGACTTGTATTGCTGCTCAGTGAAGAGTAGCCTCCTGGAAAGTCAAACACACGATACAGGGGGAGCAGGACGTAGCAGACAATTTTAAGAAGAAACAATATTTAGCTCAATACTGTTTACCTTAAAATTTTCAAAAAATATCTATTTCCTCAATTTTAATTTGTTATTACAAATAATAATATTGTATGCCTCTTATAAAATTAATTATACAGATAATACCAACCCAACACAAAAGACCTTCCGGAATTTGCAAAGACACCATGTACAGTAGCTACAAAAAATTACGTCTTCCATAAAATATACAGACGCATACCTGCTATATCTGGCAAAGAGAGTGAATGGCCCAGTGTGTTTCGCTCAGGCTGGCGCAAACCTCTGGGCATCAGGTGTTGCAGCAACAGTTGTTGTGATGGCATCAGCTGATTGCTGAATGGAACTCCCAGCTGATTCCAGCCCATGTCTTGATTCATCATCACAGTTGTTTGGCATTGAGGCGAAAGGAACATGTTGTGTATCGGGTTGGTGACTGTTATACAGTTTGGACTCAAAAGGTCTATGTTATCTGAAAAAGTAATTGTGATGCAATGAGTTCTACAATAAATTGTATGATTAAAAAAAGAGTGCCAATCGGTCGGGAAATCCACCAATTTGAGACAGCAAAAATGCATCTTTTCCAAACCATTACGACACAGAGCAAAACTATCCTTGCGTGTAATAAGACGATAATCATTTGGGATGGTAGTGAATAGTAATCTTTTAATATTAAAAATGAACTGATTGTATTTTATTACTACATTAGTTACCAACTTACAACAATGTGTACCAGCAGACATAAGATCCCAAATAGTGTCTTTAATCATTTGGGTAGAAAAAGTGGTCAAGTTCAAGTGCTCTTACATTAAAGTTAGTATTATTCAACCTGTATTTACCAATGAGCATTGCCAAAAGTACAGTCAGTTGTGTAAAAAACAACACCTTAAAACACTCTAAAAGTGTACAGAACTTGTGTTTTCCATATGATCGTTAGTTACAAATAAATGACTTACTTTGGTTGCCACACATAGGAATATGAACTTGATTCAATCCATTGTAAGTGGCAGGGATGTTGGCAAGTACAGCTAGTTCTCTGAGACCCATCAGCTGACGCCTGGCCTCGTAGATGTTACCTGCAAAGTTATTTTCAATGTGAATAATGGTGTTATAGAACGATGAGTGTAGTCGCTCCAATACTTACTCTTAAATTGCTGTCTGATCATCTGCCATACGGTCACCAGTTACAAGAGGCAGTAAATCAAGTATAGCCAAAGACATTGTGGTGTTTACACAATCAATATATGATCATACATTATGTATATGTGAGTATTATTATATATCAATATGGATTACAGCAAAAAATATAAATTAAAGAAACGACTTTACTAGTTCTGACTTATTTATTACGAAAATATCCACTACCAGAAGGGGTTTAAGAGTAAACTATGTAATTCCAAATTTATTTGCATTTGAATAGTGTAATGTAAAATATTTGTTTGAAAGTCTTATTACGCCTTACTTGCATTCTTCTCTAGTCCTTTGATAGTCACAGAAATAACATTTTGCTTAGGTTTATTTTTGATCTGGATAATAACTTCCAAGCTGTTCATGATGTCCTCAATGGTGGTCATGTTGACTTTCAACGCATTTTCAGGTACATCAAATATGAGAAGAAGAGGTAACATTCCCTGTAAAACATGTATTACATGTGTACAATTGTAAGTACCATATATAGCATCTGGACATCTTAAATGTTTAGTGCATTGTATAGCTTTTTATACATAAAGGAAGAGTTGAGAATAAAATTAATGATGCACCGGTGACGATAGTATACATGTCAACATTATTTCCCCTAATTATTACAAATAAACTTTGAATCTTTGCATTTACTACATAAAAAGATCAGTTACAAATTTTATATACAATATTTGAAAATACCATATAAATTCATAAACTAATAGTAACTGTAAAGAAAAGAAGACACGTGACTTACGATGAGCTGCTGCCGAGCAAGGTACACATTGTTGATATTGCCTGAGATGGTCACACTACTCCGCTTCAGAGGCGGGATGTTTGGGTCTGTCACATCAGGAAATAAGATCTTGGCCCCTGTCCTCATGATTATCTGTTTCAGATTTTCATGATTCTTACCAACTACTATGTTGTGATGCTGGGGGGATATTTCCATCATCATATGAATTGTCACTTGCCCCTAAAACACAAAAAATATATAAACCTTCAACATAAAGATTTTAGAACTAAAGGTTCTATACGGGGTGTGCTTTAAATTTCCTCCCCACCTTAACTTTTGAGAAAGGAAATATTTTTAAAAATCCTTTTGGGAATGTTTTTTATTAGATCTTGAAGTTTGTTTTGGTATACTTTGCGTCACCCTACCCCCTTTCTAAAGTTAAGGTGGGTGGGGACTGGGGACCATTTAAAACTCACCATGTATCTATGCTAACATCAATATATTATTTTAACAAACAACTGTTGTTGTCGTTCATGTACATGTTAAGTTAACAGATTTCCGGTCACAGCCAAATTATTTGTCTACACCCCTTAGCACTAAGAACAAGTTAACTAACACTGATGGCTGTCCAATGTTAAGCTACACGTTCGTCACTCGAAGAAGTTACTTGGTGCCCTGAAAATATATCATTTAACCCATGAAATTCACCTAGCATTTTATTAGTTTTGAATCCACTGATAGTTTCAAATCTAAAGAAAATTGAAAAGGCGTAGACAAAAGATACTTCCGGTGTGATTCACTATAGGTTTACATTAATTTCTCTTTGTATTATATTATAATTTGTAACCAGCTAACGTAACGTTTTGGTTGTGAATTCAATATAGCCTTTATGACGTATTATGTTTTTATTTCAGTACTTTTTATAACATAAGAAAATTGTGAGAGTCATTTTTATTCTGTTCTATTCTATCGATGGATGTAGTTTTTTAACTTAACTTCTTTTAACTCGTGTCACCACGGTAGTACAACACAATAAAAATTGGTAAGAGTGTATTATTGTATCAAAAATTTAAAATGTTTACTTTTAAAACCAACAAAATAATTATGTCTAGTGATTTATGTCTGTTATATGTAGGCGGAAGGAGAGTTGTATACTGACAGCAAGGTTGTCGCACATGTGCTTGACGAGCAGCAGAGTGGCTTCCTTGACACTGTTGAGTTGCCACTCACAACCCTTGACCAGCACCAGGTTAGAGTGCAGCTTGGATCTGCTGCGGAACAACACTTGCACATTGTACTTCTCCTGGATACACGCGATGTACGGCGACGACGTGTCTGGCAGAGAGTTCACCGTTCCCATGAACGGCAGTTCAAAGCTGAATATCAGCGGTGTCAATTCCTGCACACATTTGTCAGTCAAGATCATAGTTTACAAAGTCAAAAACACATTTGGTCAGTTGTCTTCTGATTCCTGTTATCACCTTCCCGGAAGCTGTGGGAATTAGAGTTACAATTAGCGAATCTGAGTAACGGATTGCAAAGTTAATTCGCTTCACTCACGCCAGCGGTGCTTTAACGATAAGCCCTGGTTTATTTTTTTAACAAGTAATCAGCTGAAACTGATGATAAGGAAAAAATTTGTACAAGTTCTAAATACAAGAGCTGTGGTATTCATGTACACAGATAATTTCAATACTTTCACACAAATAAAAAGAAAAACACCATTAAGAATGTTGAGCGTACCCTGACTCTGGCGCGGGCTCGCTCCACGCCGTCGATCTCGCCTGCGATGGACACCTGGTTGCTCTTCTCGTTAGGGTTGCTGCGGTTGCTGTCCGGGAAGTGAATGTGGCATCCCGTCTCCTCCATCACACTCTTGATACTCAGTCCTCCTCGCCCTATGATGTGCGAGTGGTCTGTGTAACTCACGTCCAACTTCATCGTTACACGATTGCTCTGAAACCCACATCAGTAACGCATTTTAGGTGCCCATGCTATGTATAAGCCAGAAGCTAAAAAGTGTTTTTCTTTATATCAAATATTGTATTTGTTTATCTATGCTTTGTGGAATGTCTGTCAGGTTATCAACCCAGTAGACAGTTGCAGTGGAGGTTTTGGTTGGAGAACGAATCTCATTCTACACTTAGCAGCTCTGATCCTAATTATGCCTTAGAAAGTGTCAAAATTTTAATTAGATTTCAAAAGCATAAATTTGTTGAGGAGCTGGAAACATTTTGAGTGTATAAATAATTATTTAATTAATGATCATTAGAGAAAATAGTGATTTAGCTTTGAATGTATTTTTGTCAACTCACTGCTAAATAATAAAAATACTAAAATATAACAGTTAAAAGCTTACCCGAGTGTCAAGTACAGCCATAATTTTGGATTTTGCTACAGGAACGTCCTCATCTCTTCCTGATATTCTGATGTGAGGATCTGTAACAAAAGTTAACTTTAAATTTAACTAAGAATTAAGGAAAACCATGATAATTTACGTACGCTTGAAAATAGCCGTATGCTGTCCGAGACCTTTTTAGTTTAACAACAGTTTTACAACAAACAAACAAATACTGTCGCTGTAAATACTTACCTTTCTTTGATTTTGCACCGATTTTTAGTCTGGAAGGCCATGATATGTGAGTGCAAGTTTCGTCCATAACCTTTAACAAAAAATACCCTTTTTATTAAGCTAAAATTATGGTGGTTAGTAATGTTACATGTGGTTAGTAATGTAATGGGTTTCCTTACATTTTTTAGAATGCCCACATTTAAATACTGTTTACGTATTTATCAGTACATAAAGTTAATAAATAGGTAGATAAGAATAAATACCTAAGAGTAGGTATCAAAAATATTTTATTCGTAAATATTTATATGTCTAACGAAAAGACGAGCCTAAAATCAATCAAATTAAATAGTAACGAACATATTACTAAATAAAATACTAGAGTCCAGGTTCTAGGCCAAGAGAAATGACTGAGAGGAAAATCACAATAATGTATTGTGCTGTCAAGAAGCCAAATCCGTCAATATGGACTGAAAAATCGTCTGCCCTCCGCACAATCTGTCCTATGTCGCATTGTTTCACTATGCGTTACAGAACATAGACTAAGAATCTGTAATTTCCAATAATACATTATTTACAACGCGATATGATTAAATTTGCTTACAGCTACCTCAACAATATAAATTACTGGTTACTTTACTGGTTAATTACTGGTTAAACAAAAACCAGTAGATTTTGTAGATATGTATGATTTAAAACAGATAATAATAGAGGCTGGAGGTAGCCTAATTCCAGAAAGTCCTTCCATGAGTATAGTGAGTATTCTAAAAGAAGTTTTTGTACATTAGATATAAAATCAAACGTTTTACCTCTGGATTTACACGGGATTTTGTTGAAAACTTTATACTTAATGTATTACTTTGAATTTGAGATTTTTAGCCCAGCAAAAGTAAAGCAGAATAAAGTGCCTGGACCTAGTATTATACTCATGTATATCAAGCAATTGCTCATCTTGGTTCGCATCCCAGTAGGTAGCAGTTTTAATTTACTGTACTTGTAGTATGGGGTGAGGAGAGTGAACGCTTGTCGCTTACACGTCTTGTAATGTTCTCTTCAAGTCTCTTCATGTTCGCTTGTCCCTTGCCGACCCTTGACCCCTTGCATTCGGTTTCAAAGGGTCGGCTCTGTCTAGGTGACCTTGAGCGTTTGCCTATGCAGTTATATAGCTTGCAATGCTCAAGTTTACTCCCATATCCGAATGATACCAATAGTGTTATTTGCTGACCAAAATATAAAAATAATGTTTCCTGTTTTTAGTAAGAGTCAAAACTTGATCAAAAATTGCAAGTTTCCAAATAAATACAGGGTTATTACAAATGATGTTCACGATTTCAAGTTTATATAAAATGTAGTTTTATATGTTATACAAAGAAACAAAATGGTTACATTTGAAGAAAAACTCAAAAACATTCGTCACAAGTACTCATAACTATAAATTTTTGATACGGGTACCCCTTGTGTAACAACAGATGTCAATCCTATAATCAAGCTCTTGCCATCTGTTCAAGAGTGTCTTGATCCATTGTTTCGATGGCATTAGTAATCCGTTGCTGGATCTCAATGGTAATGGTGGTGTGAACACCTTACCTTTGATGTAACCCCACAAGAAAAAATAACAGGGAATGTTATCCGAAGATATTGGAGGCCAGTTCAAGAGTACGTCATCGTTCGGACCACCGCGCCCGATCCATATCCCAAGCACAAATGATGAGCATTTGTAACATTTTTTTACAAATGCGGCCATTTGTTTTGAAATTAAATTACTACTTGCGATTAGACTGATTACTGGGAGGATCTTTATTACATCTGGTTCTAAAAATTGGTAGCACACTAACAAAAGGTTGGTTAATGTGATAATTTATTACGCAACAAGCATTACTGTCCTCCAATTCAACCATTACACAACACTTAACAACAATCGACTTTAGAAACAGCAGATACGTACCCAAGCCAGTATAAATAAAACTTTATGAGTTTTTCTTTCCAATGGTACCAGTTAAAATGGTATAAAAGCAAATTTACCCATTAATAATTATAATCGAAATCAGGAACATCATTTGTAATAACCCTGTACAAAAGCTATAATATGAATTATATGTAATTGCTGTTTAACGAAACACATTCTAAACTTTTCTATTTTTAGAACAACTATTTTTATTGTTGAAAGCAAACCTATAACATTAGTTTTAACAGTTTATGTCAATTAATAATTAATAAAGACGAAATCGGTATTATTAGCTTATGGATAAGGAATCCAAAATGGCGAAGGTAGAGCCTGGCCTTAAGTCTGAACATCTTATAAACTTTGTATGGTACATTTAACATTCTATAATTACCACATTGTTAAACTTACCCTTTGAAAAAACATGTCAGCTGGTTCTATTGAGTCATCTTTTACTAAAACAAGTATAACATTTGATTAGGTGATTAGGCAAGGTACGTGCAGGAAGATTTTGATAAGCTTAAACTATGGTTCACTTCAAACCAAATGGCTCTTAGTGATAAAACTTAACGTATTAGAGTTTAGTTAAGAAATAGGCTAGAGGTGGTAAAATACCGTTTATTTTATAAATGTTCGGATTGTCTACAAACAGTTTTTGGTTCATGCAGAGATTGTATGGTTATTCAGCAAGTTCATGACATCAAATATCTAGGTCTCACAGTTGATGAAAATTTTAACTGAAAGCTTCACATAGACAATTCAAAGAAGTATCTGTGGTCTTGTATAAGGAAGTTGTATCTTTTAAAATCATGCTGTCCTCAATCGGTCTTAAAAACTGTGTATTTTTCTATAGTAGATTCCAAATTGCAATATGGCACATCTTGTTGGGGAGGAGTTTATCATTCCAGTACTATTCCTATAATTTTAACTCAAAAACATATTGTTAGGTTGATTATGGGTGCAAGTAGGCTAGAAAGTTCGTTTCCATTGTTTGGATATTTAAAGATATTTCCACTAAAACACTTATTTATTTTTAGAGTACTAAGAATTTTTTCATGATATCTGGTCATCTTTAAGGTAATTAGCAAGTTTATTCTGAGAGACTAAGAACTTAGTAGTTACTCTTCGTCCTCATTTTGAGTTTTTTAAACATTTTTATAGTTATCTCGCCCCCAAACTATTTAACAATCTTCCTAACGATATCTTTAATTGGAAGGATTCTACATTCTAGTTGAACAAACTAAAGAAGTGGCTGTTTAGTTTTCCTGATGGGAGGTATTTTTTCTTAGTTGTATAATTGTAATTTCTCTATGAACAGTAGTTGTACTTAAACTATATATTATTGTCCCATTCTTACTAACCTGTGGAAGATAGTTAATTTTATCATTGAGTGTTTATTTTATAACTATAGTTTGTCTATAATTATTCAAGATTATATTTTCTGTTATTTATAAGTAGTATTTATTTTCATTGTTCGACAGTATGTCTTAGAGTTTGTGATGGTACCTCAACACGTTTAAATGAGGTACCTAACTATTCATTCGTTTTTTTTATTTTAGTATGCAATTATATTTAGTCAAGAATTTGTATGTATAAAGTATTGTTTATTTTATATTGTGACTATTTTGTATTGTATATAAAGAATGAATAAAGATATTTTTAAATTGAATTGATTTGAAATTGGTTTCATTATATATGTATATGAAACACAACTTCATGGCTTAACGACAACCACTACAACTGCGCGTGTTGTACAATACATGGTTGTACATGTACAAATGTAAACCTTACACCTTTTGTAAAAAAATAATTTTGAACTTGATCTTGAACAAAATACAGCGCTTTCTCCAGCTGTACCTACACAGCTTTCATTCGGACCAACATTGGGGAGATCGCACAAACACGCGTTTTCAGAATGTTCGTGCTTTAAAAACCTCAGTCCGTACTTTTATGCAATGAAACGTATTTATTTATTTATGTTTTATTTGTCTTAACAATAGTTTATGTTGAGTCGACATATCAGAAATCAGAAAATCGTTCACATTCGTAACATCTAATGAAACATTTACTTCATTGTTATTATTTATTTGAACACGAGTATGTTAAATTCAAATTAAAACGCGCTTCAACTTGTGTGTTGATTATGTCTTTCTTCATATTTGTGGTTTATTAATTTATCCCGAAAAAAGAACAGTTTTATAGTAACCAGTGACAAGGTCAATGCAGCAGTTTCTATATTGTGTGACTTTATTTTTAAGGGTTTATAAAGGCGCAAGCATGATGTAAATTAGAGACCTCCATCTGACTTCAACACAAAAAGGTGAACTGTCTTACCAAATATTAAGCGAAGTATACGAGTGAGAAGATGAGGGTTGCAATCCAATCCTCGGTGCCATTTTCAATAGTGTTACTGTGAATTTTAAACGAAAAGTAAATTTATACTTTAGGGTAGTCAGCCATTGTTATATCAAATGGATAAAGTTAATAGGTCAGGCGTTTATAAAATCAAAATACCGACGTATGAACTAACTTGTAACTTCTACATAGGGCAAACTGGGCGCATAATTAAGTCAAGGTTCAGAGAACATATACAGGCCTTTAAAATCTAACAATACAACGTCTATGAAATCATCTTTTGCCGAACATATTTTAGAAAGTAACCATTTCCTATACGAACATTGAAAATAAAATGTCAATTTTAGAATTCGACAAAAAAGGAGACATCTTTAGTTGCAAGGAAGATTTCCATATTTACATAAATCCAAAATTTCACCCAACAAGTATATTTAACACTACACACACAGCAAATATGAATGCGATATTCGAATACATAACAAAAGTAAGACCAACCAAAACTCCAATATCAAGACTTTTATTTTAATTGTTTGCAACCATCTAATACATCTTCTGTTTTGTTTTGTAATTGTTATTTTGCAAATTAGGTTAGGCAATTTCATGCACCAAGAAGATGGGCTCAGTCCCAAAACCGGTCGTGTGACAAATTGTAAATGTTAAAAGACTATTCTGTTCACTCATTTTTGCTAACACTTTGGCTTATATATTGGAAGCCATTTGTCTAAGTTTTATTTTTATTTCCAGAAAAATCTACTTTGACCCCCGTGGAAATACAGTACTTTTAGAGCTCTGAACCCATAATTTAAAAGTAGAATTTCAAAAGTTTCGCTCTAACCCGGTCTGTTTCTGGATAATCCTTTTCTCATCATGTAAAAGATGAGATACATAAATTTATCACATTGGTCGCGTTGATATGTCGTATCACATGTCGCGTTGGATTCATTGCGTTTGTTAGATTGCAAATCTTTGCAAGGCGCTTGTTCAAAGTTAACGTGAGGTTTTGTAGTGTCTATCCGCTGGCAAACAGTTCTCATATCTCAAGCGTTCTATAACACAGACGAGCTCTTAAAATGACGATTGTCATACATATCATGTACAGATTTTCACGCAATATAATACTTATGAGTTTACTTATTTAAACATATAGTATAAAATGCCTCTAGTCATAGTTTGGACATCGTCAATTTTTTACACCCGTACTGCGCACCCCATGAGTCTCATTCGCAACAAAACTGGCCCGTCTATATAAACTGAACTTAACAGTGACGTTGGAGAGAGTCGTAGTTTTCAAAACGGCGTTGTTGTAGTCAGACCAATATATAGTTCACGAGTGTAAAAAATACATGGTTTCGAACGGCTAGTACCCGCAGAACCTCGTGTCAAAATTTGATCACGCGCCTTTTGGTCAAATTAGAAAGCTTTCCAGCTCTCGAAACGACATCATTAACAAGAATAAAATTTCAGGTTTGAAGATATCAAATACAAGTTGAAATATTCCAAACATTTCATTGTATATTATTATTTAAAAAGATGATTTCAAACCGTTTTATAAGTGCCTGATTTTAACATTTTTAACTATAAAAGTCTCAAAAACAAAAATTTAAGAAATCAGCATTAGAGCGTGTTTATGAATTGTTCCCCAAAAATGAATTCCAAGCCAAATAGAAACTATTTATGATCCAATTTCAATGAAACTCGGTGTACACATTGTCGTTACAGTTTCTAACTGGAGTACCAAAACTCAACAACATCAAATTAGCCATAGGATCCATGTTTCATTAAAATGAAAACATAAAAACAGTTGTGATATTAGTGTACCGATTTTTCTTGTTGAACGTAACCTAGAGATTGCGTTTTAAAACGTCTACATAAGCTAACTTTTAATTGATATAGGCTATTATAATCAATACTTTTCACCTATAATATAAGCCGCAGGATTAAATTTTGGGTTTAAAAAACACATATAATAATATGGTATAATTCTCAAAGTATGACCAAAAGTAAGAGAATTATTGCGCCGTAGGCCCTAACCATCATGTTTTCTTAATAGCTTTTTCTACATAAGAAAAGCAAGTATCTTTTAAAACTAGATATTAGTTGATGCAATTCAATTGAAATAAAGTAGAAATACTGCCTCAAAAACATATACCCAGGAAAACTATATAAAATATATTAGTGTTGTATCGATTCCATTTTATTTGAAACATTACCATTCCATTGGTGAAACAAAAGGCATATTATAACGAGGCGGTCACGTGCAGGCAAAAGAGAGACCTGGGTTCGAATTCCAGTTTGGCCTAAAGTTGTGATTCCCTCTTTTAAATACGTAAAAATACGGCACTTACAGATTTCTGAAAACACACTTGAAAGGGTAAATATGGCTTCAATTCGTTCTATAGGTAATCTTTTCGGCATCGTGTAATGTAATTATGCATTCAGAGAGCTATCACGCGAGAGCAGTTTTTGTGTTTTATTTTACAATAAAACCCCTGGTAAAGGTAATAAAATGCGCTTGTACAAAGTTTACGCGAATGTTTGAAGTTTTTAGTCACTCAAAAACAATTTTTAACGCCCGTGCAGAAAACTTTTACGGCCAAGACCTACTTCAACTTAATAAAAATAGGTATTTAATAAAAATAATATATTACAAAAATAACTGTAAACTAGCTGCTATGATATAAAATACTTGTTTATGGCCGTTACCTAAAACCATAAAGGTTTAAGATGATATATTACTAAAAAGTGTGTGCAATGTGGTACCTCGAAGCATGACTTCCAGTTTGCGCCTGTCGACGCGGAAGCGGTCTTGATAAAGCTGGTCTGGGCCCGAGAAGCCCAGGCTGAGGGCGAAGTCATAGAGGTCCTCGCTGTAGGAGCTGCCCCTGCCCGACACACTGGTCCCCGTGGTGCCCTCGGACACTTCGGACATGCTGTCCATCGCCACTGCTTCAGGCCGCATGTTCCTCGGTCACTGAGTCACTACACACTACTCACTACTCACTCACCACACTACCTACCTTGCTCATCTACTGATAACCTGCTGGATCATGCTGATAACGTACACTCTTCTCTGATTGGCTCATAGAGCTGCTACAACCTTAACTCACTCCCTCACTCCACGTTTGGTTTGATCGTGTTACCTGGGGCCTGACTGGGGACTGGATTGAGGAAACGCGTGTTTTCGAAGTTTCCACTAACAGACTTTTACTGTTACTGACATTCTAATTGACAAAAAAATATTTATTGTTGACGATGGAAGGATTTCAGAAGTTAAACTATTATGTCGGACATAATATAGTTACGTTCTTTTTCACTTGAAGACGGGATCAGATTGCAGATCCGAAACGTCGTGATATTTTTTGCTCACTGACGATGGAAAATGTCCAGTAATAGTTAAACTTGTATTACCCTACTAAAAAGTTCATAATTTGTATACAGTTTATAAAATATACTATGTATTTGACTTTAAATACAGAGTGTCTCAAAAATATATATACACTTTAACTGAATGTAGCTAATTATTGCAAATAAAACTTATATTTGTGAAAGATACACCAGCTGATCATTCAAAACATCAGTTTTTTAGTAATATAACTAGCTGTTTACCCGTGCTTCGCTACGGATACAATATGTTACAGTATCATGACTGTGAAGTTGACTTGATTGAACAGTTCAGTACAGCACTTTTCGAAAAGAAAACAGTAAATCATTGGTAGAGAGGTCTCTAAAGTCTACGAGTAAAGCTCTTATTTGGACTTTTGTACAACTTTTGTGTGGTAATAAAGTTCTTTGGTTTTGTTATAAAATGTAGACAGCTTCTACATTTATTTTCCTTTTAGGTTTTTTGCCCCTAACCAGTATCGTAGTCAGGATTTTGGAAAGGGGAGGGGGGTTTCCAGGTGCACAAGATCATTTTTAAGCATGAAACAATTGGGGTATGGAGTTTGAGGGCCTGGGGGTATGGAGTACCTAAAAGGGGTCCGAAGTTCTCTCCCGTAAAATTAGCTAAATTTTGATGCAAAATGGTGCGTTAAGACTTGTTTTGGAGAACGTTTTCTTCCTAAAACCAACTATGCAATACACTGATTTCATAACAACGCAGTAGTTGAAAACAGAACATACAGAACCTAACATTTGGATTAGATAAAATATGTTTAGATTCCAACTGGTAATCACAATTCTTGTGCAGAAATAGATTTTAAAATATTGTGTTATCCAATTTATTTTTAGTTATTAAATGAATGATTCCTAATATTCTTGAAATTTTGTGTACTTTGTTTGAGTTAAACAATGTAACCTGGACACCCAAGAGCTTAACCACCGGTAAAATATCAACTAATGCCCATCACATTTGCATACGCAAACTGTGTCGGTGCTTTTCGGTGTTTGAGTACCTCGCATGAGTCATAGTTACTCCCGCCGAAACCGAGAATCGCTGAGACAGAGAACAGTGATTTTTTCCTATATTGAACTCATTGTAATGTAATATATTTTTACCTTCACTGCATTATTAATTGAAAATTGATTAATTTATTTTTCCATGATAGACTATATATATACTATATTTATTGTAATGAAGGAATATTGTTGTATCTAATTTATTTTATACATATTTTGAATTGCCGATTGTGAAAACTTTAAGACTAAATAAAATCATTTAACCATCGGATTAAAAGCAAAAGTTAAGGTCGAGTTGTAGTAGCCCCCGTTGTGTTCCACATGTGCCATTACTTTGCTATGACCAATGCACTGAGCCCGCGACCAGGTCGAGCGTCCCTCCGAGAAAGGCGCAACAACTCAGACTACGGACCGACACCGCTACACTCTCTGTAGGCAGTCCGGGGAACTTCCCCAGAGCTTGGTGAGTGACGAACACTCTGTTGGTGGCTCTGATAGGCACACTCAACTCGACCATGCGCGCCATCTCACGGCTCCAGTATATATCTGGCGAGCACTTGCGCACTTACCACCGAGAACTTGTGTTTTGGATGTGTTGTTTTTTATACAAAAAAGTAGTATAAGTTCAATTTGTTCATTCAAGAAGTCAAACTATTGTATGGAAAACTCGAAAATGAGTCAAATGATCACACATTTATGGTAGGTGTCATTTTTCTGGTTTATCATTCTAACCTAGAAAATCTTCTTTACCTACATCTCGGACATTTTTCTAAACGCATGACCTTTAACGCGGATTCCTAAAATAGTTTTTATTCTATGATTTATTGCAATTCTTTCATAATAAATCGTTACCGATATAAAAAGAAGTGACAATTCAAAATGTAAATACCTTACGAATTTATTTCCACAAAATTCAAAACACAAAAGGTGTCTGAAAAGTAAATGTAGGTCTACTTTCAAAAAAGCGTTGTCACATGATTTTACTTTTGAAAACAAAACAATAATTTCATTATATTTACTAAGAAGATGTTTAAATACATTGTTATAGATATTTCATTCAATAAACGAAACCGTTTCTCGTAAAGAAAAACAAATGTTTATTGATTCTACAAAACAATTTAGCAACAAATTTTAGGTGGAAGAGTAATAAAATATATTGAATTATGCAACATGCTTGGAAACGCCATTGTAGATATGTTTATCTGCCGTTTGAATCTGTGAAATCAAAGGTAGAGGTTTAATTCAAGCCAGATTTTACTAACCGACTTCAGAAAAACGAGGAGGTTATACAAGTTGACATGCGACGAGCCGACGATCTTTTATTCTCTTCACGAATAACTTTTGAACGCGGCCATCGTTTTACACCCAGTTTGCGTTTATTGAAATATCTTGACTCCATAGTTGTCAAATTCAAATATCTTTTTAATCGGACCAAATTATATCTACTTATGTAAACAGTGAAAACCCTAAAATCTTTTTGTTTTAAACTTGTACTTGTTGCATATAGTAAAAAAGCTTTACTAGTACTATTATGATGTAAAAATAAATCATTAAATGTTAACAATATGGTACCCTTTAATTCTTTAAAGCTTTGAGCGTTATTGCGATAAATACAACCGCAACCAGAATTTTTCTTCCTTACATATTTATATATTTCTCTTCATGGGAAAATGGGCTTTCCAACGATATGCGTATTAAGTATATTCCTAACTGTTGTGAATTTTAAACGTAAAAAAGTAACAACTTTTTTTAGTTCGAAAAAATTATGACACAAAAAAGTAAGTGATCTAGGAAATATTTTATTTTTGATTATTTTTATGTTTAAAAGTATCCGTTTTAAAGCGGAAACTTGAAATTTTTGTTTGAAAAATTTTAGTGATATAACTTAAGGAATGAGTTTGTAATTCCCCTTCAAAGTCAAAAGTTGAGATTGGAAAAAGATTGCATCTTATACTTTTAGGAGGCGTTTACGTATAAAAGCGTCGATTTCTTGTCTTTGACACAACTACTAATACTGTTATATGAATTTATCTTAAATGGAAATTACGACAAATAGTGGAAAATTAAATTAAAATAATGTTTTTTGTATTAAAGGATCGAGAGCTATAGTAGAAAGTCGGAACCTTCGCGTTTGCTTTAGCGCAAGTTACTGAAATATGTTATACACATATTTGTTTGTTGAAATGTTAATGTAAACTTTATTGTTATATTTATAATAAATCACAATGCAACAGTATAATTAGTATTAACAAAATTAGCAAAGTATTTTGTATTTCACAAATATAACACTTCTTTTTCTTAAACAGTATTGTTTCACAGAAATACTCACAGACATTGTTCTCTATCATTATTGTAAGTAAAATAACAATTTGCAACACGAACTATCATTTAAAACTAAACTGCGATTTGACTTTCAAGAAATGGGGTATTTATGCCTTTGGCATGTATAAAGTCCCAGATCTGGGACCAAGAAATTTGATAAAAAGACGCCAGATCATAGTAGAAAGTCGGAACCGTCGCGTTTGCTATAGAGCAAATTGCTGAAATCTGATACACAAATTTCGAATCAAACTTTTTTTACAAATTGACAACACATACAATGATGTAAAGTGTAAATAATAAAACGTAATATACAAGAAAGTAAAATGCAAAAAATCATTTTATCATCTTACCAAATCATTTCTCTTTTAACAAACTGTGATGTTTATTAGAAAAACTTTCAAAATTGGGGCTACACACCTCATTAGCCACATATTGAAGTAGATTTAAAAATACTTTTAAGCAAGACAAACTTTACCTTTTTTACCTGTAATCTGTGGGATTGACTTTCGTATCGTCACCATTTTATCATAGGTGCATGGGGCAACGTACAGTTATGCGTACAAGTTAGGTCTTACAGCCACACTGTTGCCAACTTTATTGAATAACACTTGAGTTGAAATAATTATTTATATTGGTAATTTTTGAATTGTGCAACAAAAATAAAATAGTGTTTAAAGTTAATCGATTCTTGTTTTTCCCGGGAGCTAACAAAATTTCAATCAGAACGTTTCTGCAGGGATTTCTAACTCTAAACCCCCACCCCCCTTCATCATTTAGTTACACCACTGTGGACAAGTAACGTGTGTATTTAAGCAAATCTCGTATTGCATGCATTGGCGCATACAGAACAGAATGCTGAACTGTAGTTTGAAATGCATGATGGAGTGTACAGCACATTAGCGTGGATGTACTTTTTGACCGTACTATTTTTTAAGGACTTTCAATACAGTAGCAATTTAGTACTTCAGTAGCATATGGTACTAGATATAGTACCCTGCACATTATGTTATTGTTTAATAAAAAGAAAGTAAGTCTGTTACTCTTAGGTTTTGTTTTTGACATTTCAAATAAAACAGAAAGCACCAGTCTGAGCGAGAAATATACCGTACACTTCTGATCGGTCAAATCGTTAGGTGTCGAAGTATCGGTAACTAATCTATCCGACTTTTTCTTGGTTCTACATTATCTTTCCTATTTATCTTTAAAGTCATTAATTCAATGACTACCGATCAGTGTTCATTTAAATTTCAAACCATTAAATATCAACTAACACTATAAAATTGCCAAATTAAATGTTCAGTGACAACTGACAAAGTTAACAACTTAACCTTTGAAACTTAGCCTATTTTGCTAAATAAGAAAACTAGGCTAGTTCGGAGCCTAGGAGTGCTCGACAGAATAGGAGAGGTTAGCTAAAGGCTGCGACCATAGACTTCAGATAAAGTATTTATAAGATCAATGCTGCGACAACTTCGAATAATAACCACAACAGTCCACCTTCAACTAAGTCAAAAATTAATTTAAATACTTTTGGACTTTACTTTCTTCTAGTTTTACTCTTGGAGGAAATTGTCTACAAAATAATGTCAAATATCCTCTGACAAGGTTATTCTTTTCCACGCGACCTCGCCAAAGCAGGAAAATTGACTTGAAGGAGTGGAGTCCTGGTCCCCTCGACACTGGTCAGTGCAGTCAGGAGTAGTTACTAGTCAGTAGTACATTTTACGATTAGTTGAATGGGACATCAAAGCAAATTATTCTTAAAATTTAAACCTTGTTGCTTCTTCATCTTGTAACCCCATTGACTTAAATGTATAGTCAGTGGTAACACTTAGGTGTTACACCTTTCGATAGTAGAAAACCATCGATCTAACCGATTAGGTCATTAAGAGTGCATGGTGCCTTTCCCGTCTGACCTGTCTGTCTTGTTTGTTTTCAAACTAACCACTCATTTACAAACAATCTGACCCTAACCTCGCTATCTATTCCAACTAATTTTATAACTTAATTATTTTGTATAATTATTTGTATTAATTTAAATATTACTAATGACTACATGACGCTTATTAATTGACGTAGTTAAAATGCTTCTTAATAGTTTTTCCTTTTGTGAAACTGTTTCGCAGTGTTTTGTTATGCTAGGCTAAACATTTTTTGTCTCACGTCTAATAAAATAGGCTTTAGTCTCTTATAGCACTCAGAATATTAGGCGGCTATGCCTAATTTTACAGCGCCTAGGATAAAATAGGAAGAAAGAAAAATCAAGGTTTTTATCACATTTAAATTAGCCCTTCAAATTATCACATTCAAATTAGGATCGACAAGACAATGTCACTAATATGCTTTTAAGAACCTTAAAAACCAGTAAACCTATAACTAAAACTACTATTTTAAAAGACTCAGTCCCAACTAGCTGAATCACTCATCAACGCAGAACCAAAATTAGCCTATCTTACTAAGAATTTTAGAAATATGTGCTTACATATTTGGACATTCAGTTCCTTTTATGATGATTACCTAGATCAAAGAACAAGTTCTTTTATTTCTGTGATGTTAAATGTTAAGTAATGGACCCCTAGAGCTGCTTCTAGGCGACTCTCTAGTGCCGAGCTACTGAACTGTGTAGCTCAAGGGTGCGTAAAGTCTAAGCAGTAACTAGGGCTGGAATGTTGTCTTGTTATTTTATTTATGTGCAACATAAATGATTCAAAACTCATTGAGCAAAACCATATCTGTATATCTATAACACAAATTGCCAACTAATGCAAGGACAATCTAATGCTGGAACTGTGTGGCTGCAGTCGTTACAGTTGCTGCTAAGGAATCCTATTTTTAGGATGTAAGTACTTACGAAGAAAGAACCTTCTAAAACTGGTCGTTTTGTAGTCCAACTAATTTTATAACTTAATTATTTTGTATAATTATTTGTATTAATTTAAATATTACTAATGACTACATGACGCTTATTAATCGACGTAGTTAAAATGCTTCTTAATAGTTTTTCCTTTTGTGAAACTGTTTCGCAGTGTTTTGTTATGCTAGGCTAAACATTTTTGTCTCACGTCTAATAAAATAGGCTTTAGTCTCTTATAGCACTCAGAATATTAGGCGGCTATGCCTAATTTTACAGCGCCTAGGATAAAATAGGAAGAAAGAAAAATCAAGGTTTTTATCACATTTAAATTAGCCCTTCAAATTATCACATTCAAATTAGGATCGACAAGACAATGTCACTAATATGCTTTTAAGAACCTTAAAAACCAGTAAACCTATAACTAAAACTACTATTTTAAAAGACTCAGTCCCAACTAGCTGAATCACTCATCAACGCAGAACCAAAATTAGCCTATCTTACTAAGAATTTTAGAAATATGTGCTTACATATTTGGACATTCAGTTCCTTTTATGATGATTACCTAGATCAAAGAACAAGTTCTTTTATTTCTGTGATGTTAAATGTTAGTAATGGACCCCTAGAGCTGCTTCTAGGCTTACTCTCTAGTGCCGAGCTACTGAACTGTGTAGCTCAAGGTGCGTAAAGTCTAAGCAGTAACTAGGGCTGGAATGTTGTCTTGTTATTTTATTTATGTGCAACATAAATGATTCAAAACTCATTGAGCAAAACCATATCTGTATATCTATAACACAAATTGCCAACTAATGCAAGGACAATCTAATGCTGGAACTGTGTGGCTGCAGTCGTTACAGTTGCTGCTAAGGAATCCTATTTTTAGGATGTAAGTACTTACGAAGAAAGAACCTTCTAAAACTGGTCGTTTTGTAGTAACTTTTGTTCCACTTGGAGAAAATTGATCAATTTTACCAGAAATAGAATCAATTAACGTTTTGTTTTAGGACACATTTAGGGTCGGTTTCTCCAATGTAAATTAAGTGAGTTCTGTACTTTAAGCTGTGGTTTAACTCAAGAAGGTGTTTCCCCAAAAGTTATACTGTCAATTTGGTTGGAATAAACTTACTGACCCTCGCAGGTGGTTTAAGCCACTGGCGCAAACTTTGTGCTAGTTGAAATAAACAAAACATTTAACCTCAAATTTGGGAATCAAAGCCTGGCCTACAAACCATAGTATTAGGTTTACAAATACTTAGCCTATTACTTATTATAAATAATTATATTCTTTTGTTTTAAGTGCATAAGTAGTCAAATGGATGAACTATAATTAACTATAATTGGAAATATCAGAAGTTGAGGAAGGGGATTACGAGCATGATGTACCAAGAACAAGAGGGCCTACCAGAATCAGGAACAGAATTGATCATTTTGTGAAATGGAATGAAGCAGTGTTTTTTTAAGATTTTGAATGAGAAAGGAAACTGCTAGTTTTGTGCTAATTTCCATTTGTGATTCTTTGAGATCCACAAGAAACAAAAATTGAGCCTTTTAACCTGAGGATAAATTTTGGTGGGCGTTGAGGTTCTATGCCTCCAGCACTTTTTTGATCAATTTAGGAAAGTTGAGCGGAATACACAAGTACTCCGTTAGCAAAATCGTTAGGTGAGGAGTCAGTGAGTTCTTCACGTTGAGGAGTCAGTATTAAACATAAACATAACCTCAACTTGAATCATACCAACGGTTTTTTTTCTTGTTTCTACCGAAATCAAATAGAAAACAGACAAACAGGTAAGCCAACTCATTGATGAGAGGTTTCTTCTATGCTGTGCCAAGTTGGGGAAACACCTCAGAGTTCAAGCTAGAAGTAAAAATTTGTGCTCAGTACTAAATACACCAGTACAACGAGAATTTCGGGAAACCGGCCCTCAGTCCAAATTGTTCTATCTTAATCTTTCTCAGTCAGGAAATATGAGAATTTTTAAGGTGTACATAATTTACCATTCAAATGTATTTACAAAACAAACAAAGTTATTTTTTTAAATTTTTAGTCATTCAACTAAATAATAATTTGGCTTCTCTAAGTGCTAAGCTTAATATTGCTTCAATTTTATTGTGATTTAATTTTAAACCATATTGATAAGTGACCATTAAAGTTCTAGGGATCTAGAATAAAAAAGACCATCTGTTTTTTTTATTAAATATCTGGTGTCCGGACAATTTTTGAATAAATCCAAAACCTTAAGTTGCACCTTGTAATACAAAAAACCTTCTTAATAAAAAAAAAAATAGATTTTGTAAACCAAACCATTGACAGCCATTGATATCTATACTAAAAGTGGTTCACTTTTTAGGCAAACAATCCAGAAGAGATTATAAGAAAACCTTGCAGTAGTTAAAATAAACTTTCGGGTTTAATAAATAAATAAATATTTTATTGAATTGACATGTTTACAAGCATGTATCTAAATCGTGTACTATTTGATATAAAATTTTGCATTCATCCACATCTAGATCCCTTTCAAACATACATCCACATTGTCCAATTGTTAACTACAGATTGTCTTTGAGTTTGTATTTTATGTAAATACTTTCAAATGTCGTAAGCTAGTGTTCTCCTATGAAATTTCAGGCTTAACCCCCAAACTCCCTTTTTAGGCTGAAGGCCCAATCACGTCGAAAAGCACTTTGGTATAACTTCAGAACATGTTTCTAAACAAGTTTGAAAATTTCAAGCCATTCCAAAGTTAAAGTGGAGGGGGGGAAGACTCTTGAAATCCCCTGTATTTCATGTTATTGTAAGAAGTGTAACAGGAAAAGGACACAGTACCTGTTGGCCATTTTGTGTTTTGTCCCATAAGAACAATACAAAAACAAGCATTTTCTTGAGACATCTCATGCCTAAAATTTGCATCCGATCTTTTTAAAAGTTTTATTAGAAAGATGATGATGTTCTGCAGTGACTTTGCTCACCACTTTTTCAAACATTTTACTAGTTTCAAAATAAATAAAAAGAATTCCAATACAAAATGTCTACATTTTTTGTATTTATGTTACTGTTTTATGAGTGAAAAATGGAAATTCAGCTTAGCTCACTTTATTTGATATAAACACGATGGAAACTGTGAGGTGAAAAGTGTCCTAAGAGAATGCATGTTTTTTACATTGCTTTTATAGGGCGAAATTCAAGGCCACAGTCACTAATGTGCACTCTTAACAAATTGATTTTACAGAAATGTTTTATGTTTCTAAAAGAACTAAATTTTTTGACAACCAAGACATTATTCCTAAAGCTGAAAAATCCCTTTTGAGTCAATGTGAAAATTGCTTTACAAGGGTTATAGCTTGTTTTTTGTCAATTTCAATTTTGCCAATCCACATTTTTATTGTCTATTACTTCTGGTGCAATGATAAAAAGTCTGTCAATAAGCAGCTTTGCTCATGTTCATGTTGGGACTCGGTGTTCAAAGGTAGGTTACTACAAACATTAACTGATAAAATAAATAAATAAGTATATTATTGCATACACATTTTTTACATGAAATTGTTTTTTTTATGAGCTAAAATTGTCCTTTTATACTTCCATCAAAATCCCATTAAGACAAATGTACATTCACTCTGTCCCATTCATTCAAATAGTAACTATTAAGTGGAAGAGAGGACTTTATAGTCCTCCACAAAAATAAAGACTTATTTTATTTAATTTCATTTCAACTAACTCTAGGCCCTAGTTAGTCAGCCAATTTATACGATCTCCCAATTATACACCATGAACTCGTCTGTGTTATAGAACACTTGAGCAATGAGAACTGATTTCAGAAGAGTTTTAAATGCCTTGGGCACTACAGCTTTTTTTATTGAATTTGGCACTCTGTTGGCGAAATGAACAACAAAACCCTTCTGCATGAAACGGTTCTGCCTGAGAAGGCAACCGTTCTGTGTCTTCCAGTTCGGTAGTTTCCCTGCCTATAGTATCATAAGAGTGTATGTCACTACCTCTTATGGTATTGCTTTTTGAATTAAAAAAGATACACCAAAATGTAGAGGCAGGGTAGGGTCAACAGTTTCAGGTCTTTGAATGCTTGCCTACACGACTCTCTTTTTACAAAACTTTGCAATTATTCAAACTGGATGTTTTTAAAGAACAAACATTTTGGAGTACAAAATGATAAAGTGCAAAATTGTACATGTTCCTTTAAGATTAATGTTCTCATAAATAACCAGGCTGACACGTAGCTAAGCGCTTAAGCGCCTCTTGCATGAGTTAATCGAATTTCTTTTGCAATTTGTTACTCTCACTCGCGCGGTTCACAGTCTCACTTCGGCCTTTGGCCTCAGACTTATGCGTTTACTGCATGTTTTTATTACATACCAAGAAGGGAAAACGGATTTCAAATTTTAGTGTGGTTCTATGACTGGTAATGCACCGTACAAGAGAGAGCAGTTATGCTGAAATTTCGATTACAGGGACAAAGGCAACCCATACAGGAGGCTTTTAATGAAAATTTAAAAAAATGAGACCACAACGAGTTAATAGAAAAGTTTAACGGAATAAACACGCTAACAGTCCACAATTTTAAGGGAATAACTTTTAAGTCAAATTTGACTCTTTTATCTATGGAAAAATGTTATTTTCAATCTAAGAATGAAATAAATTACCAGTTTATTCGGTATAACTGTTTCTATCACATATGTTCATTTGTGAGATATCTGCCTCTTTAAAATCTTCCCTAAGTGTCAGAATACATTTAGTTGGTTCTAATTTCGCCTTAATTTGAATTTTTAAAACTCCAAAGTTTGCTCTGTTAGTCTAGAAAGTTGTATTTTTAATATGCAGTAGAATTTCAATTTTTGTTTCCTAATGTATATGACTGTATGTCTATTTCCTTATAACAATGAAGTCTGTATGTTTGGGGTTGACCCTCTTTACCAGACCGGTCTTTCTATTAAAAACTAAAATTTCTGCTGTAAAAAGTCATTCTGGTTAGATAATTGTGTCTGAGTTGTTTGTATTTAGAGGTTGATTTCTTATTAAATACTTTCTGAGTTAGTCAAAAGGCTGTTGTCATCTTTTTGCGATGTATTTTGTTTAAAAAATTCTTTAGTGTTGTTTCTAAAATAACTTTTCTAGATAACTCATATTACTAAATTGATGAACTCTTTCCAAAAACTGCTTTATCAGTCTGGCCGTACCACAAGGGTTTAGCTAACTAAAAAAAGGGGCTAAATAAACCAGTTGCCAGACAGAGCAATTTTATAATTATTGTATTTCTCCAAAGGTTCTTAAGCTATCGTACGTATAATAATACAAAACAAAATCTTTGATGACTAGCCTTAATCCTAACCAGAGAGGACATCTGCATAGGTAACATCCTAACCCTTGCACCCTAAAAATGATAGCAATGTTTACACTTTGCGCCCCAAATAAAACTGCAAGAATTAATCACCCGGCCAAAAAGAGACCCGGATTCAAGTCCTTATTCGGTCCAAACATTTTGTCTTCAAATTTCTTTAGTAATAATCTAGCTATTTAGCGTTTGTACAAATAAAGATCTAAAACACTCAAAAATATTCAGAGAAGGTACTCTTATCAAACCTTCCTAACCTTTGTCATTGTGAATATGAGAAAATTATTTTGATTGTAATTGGTTGCAGGTCCTTACGAATCTGGAACTGCTTCATTCAAGCATGTATATTTCAACTCTACTTCAAACTCCTTCAAGATATGGGCTCTTAGTGTCTTCTGCATCTTACTGCTGTATGAATCCCTTCGTCGCCTTGTGAGACTTGTACTTCTGAAAAGAGCAAGATTCTCTATGATACTGCTGTTCATTTCATCTTTGTTTCCCCATTATTACTCATGGCAAGTTTGACGTAAAAGTGAAATACCTTCTATCACATTAACTTAAGTTTGTTATGTTTATAACACTAACTCATATTGCAATATTTTTATAAAAAAAGTTGTCAGGGTATTTATTAAGCTATGTATTTCTAGGAAAACGGTGACAGTGTTTTAGCATTGTAAAATGTAAGAGATTTTACTCTAAATTCGTAGAGTCATTTGTGCTGCAACATATAAAACCAAAAAAGGTTTTGTGTCTATATGCAGCAGACCCAATAGCTCTTTGCTTCCAAAGAAAGATTTTCAACATATAAGTACATCGAATAGTTTTCAACACCATTTGCAGTTTTTATTCCCAGTTTACACCTGGAGTTGGATCTGTCCTTGGTCTATTCTTTTAAAGATAACCATCCGAACATGAATTTTAGGAGGTATGTGCACAATTTTAAACTAACTCTTTTGTGCCGTTTTGAATTGTCCCAAAGGTTGGCTGACTCATATGTTTTCTCCTTATTTTACCATTGTAAATCTATTTTCATAAAAGTCAGTTGAACAAATTAAGTTTGTAATTGGATGTAAGAATACTGGGTTATACACTTTAGAGGCGGCAGGATAGAGCCAACCAATAAGGCTTGTAACATGGATTAAAAACTGCAAATAATTTTTTAAACTGGTAAATGTATTTAAATCCAAAATATTTTTCATCGGAAGCATGGAGCTAGTGAGGCTGCCATAAACTCTTAAGTAGATTTTTTTGTACTTTCACCAAACAATATATTTCATCACTAGGTCCTAAAGTGACACTTTTTGATATGAGGTCAAGTTAACCCTTATCAAACAAGGGGCTGCCCCGGAAATGAGCTAGAGTCAAAAAACACTTTACACTGGATGGTACTTTTGTTATGATGCAAATAACAATTAGAAATTATATAGTATATTTCATCACTAGGTCCTAAAGTGACACTTGACACGAGGTCAAGTTAACGCCCGAGGCGCAGCCGAGGATGTTAAATGACTGAGGGTCAAAAAGACACTTTCGAGCAGAGTGATGAACGATAATTTTTGTCATGCTGCAAATAATAATGAGAAATAAATGTTTTAATATTATAAACAATTAATTAAGTAAACATTGTTTTGAGCTCAGCAGTTTGAATTATTATGTTTTGAAGAAACATCTGTTAGACTGATTTACTATACATCAGTGTTAAATTTCAAAACAAACTCGTTGAACCAGCTGATGTCCATGCCACAAAAAGGTCATTAAAATGTTCTTTTTCTCCAGGTAGAAAAAGATCATCAAAAAAATACTTTATTTACCTGGGTGTAAAAGTGACACCAGCATTGTCAATACATGTTTTAAGCTATGGTTTCCTAGAAAAAAGTTCACCGCTAAATTACGGCCTTTATTGTAGCGGTGAACGTAAGGGTGACGGTGGACGTAATACAATATTTAAACAGATGTAGACAAAACAACTTTTGACATGTTGTTCTTTTTAGTTGTCAAAGTTTATTTACGTATGTAGTAATGGACAAGCTAGACTTTTGTTTACAAAACAAAATGTGTCACCTGGTGAGAAAAACCTTAACTAGTTTTCACCGCTAACTTTACGTCCACCGTTTTCTAGGAAACCACTCTCATCTGATTGTATTGAAAACAAAACTCACCGCCATATTACGGCCGTAATGTAGCGGTCACCGCTTTCTAGGAAACCATAGCTTTAGACACATGTGTCTAAAGCAGCTGTTTTCAGAGCAGAATGACAAAAAATGTTTTAATATTATAAAGAAACTTAAGTACACATTGTTTTTTACTCAGCAGTTTGAATTATATTGTTTTGAAGAAACAGCTGTTACACTGATTTACTATAAAGTCAGTGTTAACATTCAAAACAATCAAAACAAACTCATTGAACCCGCTAATAATGTTCATGCCATAAAAAAATCATAAAATGATCTTTTCTCTCTAGAGAGACAAAGATCATCAAATCAATCCTGTATTTACCTGGGTTTAAAAATGACACTTACACATGTCAATGCATATGTATAAAACAGCTGTTTTTAGAGCAAGGAATTATTTTTTACTGATTTATAGTAAATCAGTGTAACAGCTGTTTATTCAAAACAATATAATTCAGAGTTCAAAACAATGTTTACTTAGAATTTGGCGATAAGATGGTGAAGATGGATTCATTATTAGACTTTTATTTGGCACTCATCTTCTGAATTATATAACTCTATTTTCTGAGAGAAGAACGTATAATATTTCAAGTATTTACAATACTCTTCATCAGATAACTGACAATAATAAAAACAATAATTGTAAAACTAATAAGTAAAACATATGAATTAATTAACGTATAAAACTAATGACAGTAATTTTGAACTTTATATATATATATATATATATAACTATAATTTAAAATTTTGTTTTAAAAGATTATCCCAAGTCGGGTTTATGTTGTTACTGGGTTAGCTGAAATGTTTATTTTCAAATTTATATTTCTTAAAAGATGTTCCTAACATTGTCCTTTTAGTTAAAGGACTATCAGAGAAAATAAGAAGAATTACTATCAAATTTAACATTTCTACATCTTTTTCGACAAACCAAAAATTAAATTCAAAACTTATATCATACAACTATAAAAATATGACAAAAATGTTATTGACAAAATTCCTTGTCAAGACTGTTCTGATGTATATATAGTTATATACTATCTATTATATAGGCCAAACTGGATCGTTTCTCAGTACAAGATTAAAACAACATAAATACAATGAGAAAATTATCCGTGAAGAAAGTAACATTGTCCAACATAAAATATAAAATAATCACAGAATAAATTACAACAAAACAGAAATACTTAGATATGAAAAGATTTAATTAAAAGGACAATGTTAGAAACCTCTTTTATGTAATATATAAATTTTAAAATAAACATTTCAGCTAACCCAGTAACAACATAAACCCGACTTGGGATAATCTTAAAAAATTCAAATTATAGTTATATGTATATAAAGTTCAAAATTACTGTCATTAGTTTTATATGTTAATTAATTCATATGTTTTACTTATTAGTTTTACAATTATTGTTTTTATTATTGTCAGTTATCTGATGAAGAGTATTGTAAATACTTGAAATATTATACGTTCTTCTCTCAGAAAATAGAGTTATATAATTCAGAAGATGAGTGCCAAATAAAAGTCTAATAATGTTTACTTAATTGTTTCTTTATAATATGAAAACATCTATTTCTCACAATTATTTGCATCATGACACAAAGTATCATTCATCACTTGGCCCGAAAGTGTCTTTTTGACCCTCGGTTATTTATTAACCTCATGTCAAAAAGTGGACCTAGTTATGAAATATACTATAGTTGGTTGTTTAAACTGAAAGTGCCTCAAGGAGACGATCATGATGGTAACAATCGTAGGCCATGAACAATAAAAGTTTTCACTCAAC
The DNA here is from genome assembly GCA_018831715.1 of Matsumurasca onukii. Taxonomy (NCBI): domain Eukaryota; kingdom Metazoa; phylum Arthropoda; class Insecta; order Hemiptera; family Cicadellidae; genus Matsumurasca; species Matsumurasca onukii. Next base: position 41,732,064 of record CM032060.1, on the reverse strand, counting down.
AGACTGGGGTTCCAAGGCCCACATTGCAATGACGCCATAAGTATGTGAGTAATTTCAAATTATTTATATATGTAAATCCTTGAAAATATAACAATTTGTCAGTTTTCACACTGAAAGTTTAAATTAGACAGGTGTTTGGGAGTCCACTGCGTTGGCCCTGGTTGCCCCATCGATAGTTACCCTGCAATTACATAGTTACAAAAAATTACAGCCGACCGAAAACCTACGATACATTTAATAGAAGTTCTGGCTATTGCTTACTTTATTTGCCAAACCTTAGTACTCCTTATATAACTCTTGAAAGTTTTGAAAATACCCAAACATTTATTATTGGCTGTTGTTGTTTGTAGGTGGATGTTTTTCAACTATTGGAATGATGAATACTACATTCAGTGGTACCACCAGATGTTCTTCTCACTGACCGAAGGAATATCGTCTGCGCTTGTGTTACTCCTAGCAGACATTCACGTCAACTTCTCTGCTCACATTGTCCTTGTGATAACCTCAATAGCATCGTTTCATATCCTCATCTCAAGCTTCGACCAGTTTGTTTCAAATGTTCTACAAGGCGAAGGATATTCTTTTCAGGTAAATCATTATTGCATATATGATAAAAGTATGCTTAGTCCAGCTCCTGTGGGACCATTACATTCCAGTTATGAACAGTTCTGGAATATGAACTGAATTTTCCAATCTGTCTGACGGGACTGAATTTGAATATTAAATCTTTTAGAAAAAATGCTACAGAGCTTTTAAAGTTACAAAATTTTGAAATATTAATGGCATTAATGATCTTCCTCATTAAGTAGGAGTTAAACTATTCAAAAAATTACCTGAAAAGTGAAAACATAAAAATTAATTTTGGTTTTAAGATATTCAAACAAAGTCTTTCTATTTGTTCAATCCTCTTTAGTGTAGAAGAATTTAACAATAGTTAAATTGAAAATTAATTATTTTTGTGAGACCAAACCAAAGTTTTGCTGCCCCTAAATTTTGCTGCCCTAGGCACACACTTAGCCTGCCTATTCTGAAATACATCACTGTTTGTAACAATTTATTCATCGAATAAATGGTACGGTAGAAACTCGATAGTTTGACTATTTGTGGATTGAAGGGGTGTCAAGCTATCAAGTTTCTACTGTTATTAGTGATATTTCAATACCTCTTTGTGATAAAAACCTTATCATATGGATAGTTTGATATCTCATAGCCGTCAGACACCTCTTTAATCCCCATAGTTGAGGTTATACTGTACCGATATTACCTATCAAATTACCAAAGACAAAAATGTTTGGACCAAACCGGCACTTGAACCCGGGTCTCTCGCTTGCTGACCACTACACCATCCGACCCAACTATTTATGCCTTCAAATTTAGAGAAGTACTTGCTTGAATCTTAATGTTTATCCGGAACATGTGTCTGTTAATAGTGACTTTAAATCAACAAGCTGGAAATATTACAAACAGAATTTAAATACTATGTCAACAAATTTTGTTCGTAGTATTTCCAGCTTGTTGATTTAAAGTCGCTATTGACAGTAACATTTTTTGGGATGAACATTCAGATTAAAGTACTTCTCTAAATTTGAAGGCATAAATAGTTGGGCCAGATGGTGTAGTGGTCAGCATAATCACCCGGAGGGTCCAAGTCCCGGTTCAGTCTAAACATTTTTGCCTTTAAATTTCTTTAGTAATAAATTAGCCATTTAGAATTTATACAAATTAAGATCTATCAATAGTACCAATAGTAATTACCAATAGTACCTATCTCATACTATTTGACTTCTCTAAAGTCAATTTGACCCCATCAAACTTTTCTATTTTATTTCCTGGAATGATTAAAAGCTGCTGTATAATAAACATTGCAAGGTTACTTACGGTACTTTTCTAAAAACATTGATCTGATGTTTTCAAGATCAGGTAGTTAGTCAAAATTTAAAAAACTGCTAGCATCAACTAGCAAGTGGTCAGGTTAGGCCTCTGGTCTCTTTAATGTCCGATGCTGCAGGAGAAAGACCCTCTTGTCTCTGTCAGTAGCTTCAGTACCTTAATTAGACTAAATAATTGTAGGAATGAAGATAAAAATTACTTCAAAACTTTACCAACCAAATAAAATAGCTACAAAAATAATGTTATATATCTCGTTTTCACACCTATAGCGGCCACTTTAGGTAGGTTATCCTGTCTCCACCACGTTCCAACAATTATTGATGTGGCATTTCAAACAAACTAACTATTTAAATCAACAGTTTCAAACATTTTTCTTGTTGAGTTTATTATTATAATGAAAAAAGCTAAATCTTAATGGCGGCTACAGAACAAGCTATGGCACATTGAAGTACTGATTTTGTGGCTACCGTTTGCTGCCCCACTTTTAAAGTGCTTGACTAGAAAAACCAGTCCATACTCAAAATTCCTCTAAAGCACCGCTCAAAAAACTGACATATTTTAATTTATACCGGGTGGCCATAAAGTGTCCTAAACGGATTACAGGAGAACTATTAGAGCTAAAAAGATGAAACAAACTTTTTTCTCCGGAAACCGAACATGGGGATTCCAGGAAAAATATTTTTAAGATTCTCAGTATACAGGGTGTGTCAATACTGATACTCATGGGGTCAAAACTCGAGATTTTTAAATACAAAGGTGGGTCATATTGTACATAATTTTAATCAGAAAACAATTCTCGACATTGTGACAAAAGAATTTTTTAATACCTTGCCCGTTACCAAACTAGAACTATAAACGTGAATCGCGTTAGCTTTTACGGGTTGCCCTGTAGTCAAATTATCAATTTGATTACAAATAATTTATGGTGTTTACGTATTGTTTCTCAGAATTTGACGAGCTTTTCAACGGTGTGTCGTACAACCATGTTTTTGAAACATTTCTAACCTCAAAATGGATGTAAACATTGAAGTTGTTCTATCATGAATAAGTAACAAACATTAAATAGCAAGGTATATCTTGTTGCATTTCATTGTAAAGATAATTTTAATATGAACATTTTTTTATTGAACATAATTTTGTATTTTTGTATGTTGGTTTCGTAGCGCACTAGGTACGCGTCTAGGAAACCACGGCCTAAGGGTCAAACATGCAACCTGACTCTATAAATACGTAATCTTTTATACTATGAATAGTGTGAATAAATTAATTGCACGTTAAAACTGTAGTTTTACATATTTAAAATTATAATACAATTTTAACTTTTCTTTGTAAGTTTGCCACTCTCTGGCTGTGCCGCTTGAGGTACAACGCATTGAATTTATGTTTTACTGACTTACGAGTGACATAAGTCGACTCGTCACTGGGATTGAGTATAGTTAAAGTAAGTTAATTTAGTCATTACAGTCTTTTTGTACAGTGTAATAAAGTGTTATGTTATGAACTGTTTTGGTCACTGGATAGCTTATAAGGGGTGTTTTGGGGGTCAGGATTGGTGCTCATTTCATGGTCCTGACCCTGGGTATTACCGTGATGACTGCATGAATATTTTGCAGAATTTTTCCAAAGGAAATTTGATGATTAATAATATGTTAATAAACTCAATAAAGTAAATAATAATGGAACAATATGATCAACAACTTGTTACAGTTCCCTTATTAAGATTTGCTCAAGTGGAAAAAGCAAAATATTTTACTTTATTACCAAAATATTTCTTGAATAAAGGCGGGGCATTCTCATGAGTAAGCCTTTATTACTGTATGTTTTCCACTTTTATGTACAGCTTTTCTTTTTTCCAGCAGTAATTTAAGTATAATAGAATTTGCATTATTGTTATAGATAGTCCGAGATTTGGGTTTCATGATACCTGACATTCTCCATCTGCTCATTCCTTTCTACATTCTTAAAAAACAAAATCACTCCAGGCAATTAAGTTCAAAACATTATGCAATGTTTGCTTTCATACTACTAACTGGTATTATAGCAGCTTCTCTGTTATAGTTCAACTAAACACAAAAAAATAATAAAAAGAAACACAATTTGTGATATTATTTATTGAACTACCAATAAGGTGAAGGTTTTAAAGGTATTTGTTAGGTCAATGTACTTACAGTTAGCTATTTTACATGAGATATTTTAATAGTTATTATATTAAAAACTTTGCAAGCACTTGTGTGTTTAAATTGATTCCTTTGGACAGTTTGGACAATACCAGCGCATTGCTTAAGGTAGATTTTAAGTACACTCTTAAATAATTAACATTTAAGGGACAGTTAATACATTGATCTCAATTGCATGTGTTTACAACGGAGCAAAGCAATGTATTTTCAACTGTGTTCCAATGCAGTAACTCATATTCTAAAACTGTCTAATGAATTAGACTAGACATTTTTCTGATATATCAAATTGGTTTTTGTTTTTACAAAACAATCCAACCTTGACTTTATTTTCAACCTTGATTTTGTTTACTACCAACCTATTTATTTATTATCTATGTGTGTGAAATGAATTGAAAAGCTCTTTTTAAACAGATAATCTTAATTTGTATCAATGACCAGTTAACTTGTTATAAACCAATATGTTTCCAGAAAGAGTCTAATAAAAGTGCAAGTGGGTCTTGGTTTTTATTATAAGTGTGGAGTGGTGGTAATTTATTATTAGGTTTTGGACAATTCAGGCTTTTTTCAATATTAAAAACTCCTTACAATTTTCTTTGTTGTTTAGGGCCAAATCTCCATTTTCTTTTCAAAGCAAAACTTTGAGATTGATAAATGGTGAGTTTAGTTTTGAAAATTTTGTAAAACTTTATCGTATTGTTTTTGTGTGAAATCGCCTCAAATATCCAAGATTTAATCATCCTCATATTTCTTCTTAGACTGTTTTATCAATTCAGAAAGTTTCCTTCCCGATATTAAAAATAACTAATAGATGTTTGACCTGTTTGGTGCCTGTAGACCTAGTGAAGAAAATTGGTAGAAGTCCCGATGTACATTTGCGACGTTTGTTGCATCTTCTGGGGTACTGTCTACATGATGAGCACTTAATATACACTTAAACTGGTAACTTTGTGGTCGCGGCACGGCTGGCCTCTCCGGAGGGTGAGACTTGGTGCGCACGGTGTGTAGTCACATGGTGCACTCAAACCAGTGACCAGTTTAAGTGTATATAAGTGTAAATAGTGCTTATAAAGTGCTCATCATGTAGGCCCCCCTCCCCCCAGAAGATGCTACAAACGTCGCGAAATGTACATCGTGACTTCCACCAATTTTCTTCACAAGCTCAAACTCAAACTCAAGATCTTTATTGTCAATTAACAAATAATGCATGACAACGTCAAATATTACAATATGTTTTATAATTATGGCACAAATACATTATTTGTTGCAAAAAATAAATAAATCATATCTTAATTTACCCTAATCAAATTTAAAATTAAAAAAGTCATCAACACGATAAAATTCCTGTTCAATAAGAAACAATTTTAGTTGTCTTTTAAATTTTAAGATATTTAATTCATTTTTTAAGTTTAAAGGCAGTTTATTGTACATTTTTATTGAACAATAGAATGTCTGGTGCTCATAAAAAGTAGTTCTGTGACGAGGAAGGGCCAAGACATTGGACCGCCGAAGATTGTACCCTGAAGGGCACAATTTGAAATGAGCTAAGATTGCTTTTCAAAAAGCTCAAACAACTAAAAATGTAAATAGATGGAAATGTTAACATTTTATTTTCCCGAAATTTACCTCGGCAGGAAGCGCCTGTTTTAAGTCCTAGAACAATCCTAACTGCTCTTTTGAATTTTAAAGATTGCCCTCACTGAAAACTATCAAATCCCCAGATAGAAACACCATAGTTCAAAACGGGGAAAAGCATCCATAATATGTCAGAAAAGTATCTGTCTGTTCGAGAAAAAAGAAAATCTTCTTAAAAGAAAGACAACGCAATAGAGTTTCTTCTGGACAAGGTCAATATGCTCATGAAAATTAAGATTTGAGTCTAGCGTGATGCCTAAAAATTTGGTACTAGAGGATGCCGAAATATCAAGATCACCCAACGAGATTTGACCAATTTCTGTATTCTGATAACCTCTCAAAGAAAAATTTACCACCTTTGTCTTATCAAAATTAATATACAGACGATTCTCAGATAGCCATTGTACGATGGAATTTCCCTCTACAAAGACGTCCACCTCCAACTGTCTAAGAGATTTACTGGAAAGGCTGAGAGATGTATCATCAGCAAACAGACAAAGATTAGCTTTAGACACACTTCTGGATATATCATTAATAAATAAAAGAAATAAAACAGGGCCCAAGACAGATCCCTGAGGAACTCCTGAGAGCACCGGTAACTTTTCAGATTCTTTGTACTTCAGATATCCTCTGTCATCAACGTAGGTCACTGACACAACCTGCGCTCTTTAAGTAAGTATGAAGAAATCCAGTCATGGGATTTTCCCCTGAAGCCTAAACGTTCCAATTTTTGAAGAAGAAGAGAGTGATCCACGACATTGAACGCTTTACTGAGATCAAGGAACACTCCTAAGGTATGCTTGTGTTGGTCAAGAGATAGAGATACACTTGAAATGAAATCAAATAAAGCTTTAGTGGTAGAAGAGTTTTTCCTAAACCCATACTGATTATCCAAAAGTAACCGATTCAAGTCAATAAATGAAGACAATCTGTTTAAAAATATTTTTTCAATTACTTTGGAAAAAGTTGACAAAATTGTAATAGGCCTGAACTCTTTTGGAGCTACGGCATTTTTAATTTTGGACAATGGCTTTACAATAGCATTTTTGAGCAATGAAGGGAATTTACCACATTCGAAAGATTCATTTATGATATAAGTGAGAGGCATAGATAAGGTTTCAGCACAGGCCTTAAGGACCCTTGACGACATTCCGTCATTGCCAGAAGAACTACTAGATTTCAAAGATTTAATTACCGATCTTACCTCAGCTTCATTCGTTGGGAACATATAAAAACAATGATCAACCGATTGAAAATTAATTGATGCGTCAGAAGCAGCACAACTATTGCCCAATATCTGACCAACACTAGTGAAATAGTTATTTAGGCAATCAGAAACAAGCTTTGGGTCACTAAGAACTTTTCCTTGATTTGTTTTGATCTCTAACGTTGTGAATGGTTTTGATGACTTTCCTGGTATTTGTTCATTAATTACCTCCCAGGTCTACAGGCACCAAACAGGTATTTCATCTATTAATTAATATAGGCCTTGAGACAAGATATAATAAAATTTTCAAAAAACAACTTTGTGAGTACCGTGTTTTGTTGCTTTTCCAGTACTTAAATGCGTCATGCCTTGATATTACTGCAATGTCATATTCGGTATCCACTTCAGATAATACATCCTGATTTTGAGGGTAATACGTTTTGAGCTGTTTCAAATTTATCCTACAGTTCATGCCAATTCCCTGCTTTCTTTTGGTCAGGGTGAGATGTGAATGCAGATATTTTTTTAATTCTAAATTCAAGTTTTATTCTAGTTAGCTAGTGATCTGAATTAACCTTAAAGCCTTTTTGTACCGTATGTTTTGTATGTCCTTGTAGTAGGAATATGGTATTGTTATGAATAATTGTAGGAATAATGTTATGGACAATTTAAACCTTCTTCTTATCCATGTTTTTTGTCCAGACAGTTTTTTAAGTGTCTTGACTTTTGACATTATTTTGAGATGAAATGTTTTGCTTAGTAACATAGTCATTTTTTAAAGTATAAATTATGTTGACGGAAAATAAACTTAAACTAGGAAAAAATGTAGCAAAAATCAAATAAAATCTAAAATAAGAAAATCAATGATGCCGGGACAGGCAAATTAAAATGTAATATTATAAATTGATGCATGATACCAAATTTAATTATGTTTTCGTTTCAAAATCTTAAAATTGTGTTCAGTTTTTAATATGTTAAATTTCTGACACTGCAGTAACAATTTTTCACGATGGCCATTCCCTGAGTGTGTTTCAAAAGTTAAATCAATCATTTTAATAAATCATTGATCTATTTCCATTGGTCGTTGGGCTATTAATTAATGGACCAATCTGAGGAACAGTCCGCCCCAATTTCTATCACTACAGCACTACTACACCTCACCATCTATTAAAACACTCATCACACCCACCTTTTATACCATATTTACCTTAAAACACCCTTTAAGAGGGTTGGTGTATCAAGTATTATGTCCTTTTTAGTACTCTTTTATTAGGTTTACTTTTCTAAAAATATGTAAATACCAAAACCCGCGGTGTGTTCATCATTGCTTTCGTTGCCTAGAGTGCCAAAATTTGAATATTTTGTTCTTTTGGTGCATTAACCAGTTTACGTCTTGTCATTTTTGTGTTCATTTTTAGTTGGTTTTAATTTGGCCATACTACACAAGAGTATCTGGAAATGTCCAAAATTTTTTTGATTTTTGTCTTGAGTTGGCCAGAGGAATCCAACTTCCTATTAGCTGGTTACATTTTAAAACCAGACGCTCCTCAATCAGAAAGACTACGCCAAGTATTTGTAATTGTATCTAGTTTTATAGCTTTAATAGAATATATGTAGCAGATTTTTGTAAAATTTGTTAGTTTTAATAGCTTGTTTAGTTTTGAAAACAAAAACTGATTCAAGGGGTGTTCCCCACCTTGAGTGAATGAACCTCCGTGTTAATAACCAGAAGATTAACAGTGACATAGATCTGCCCATTGATGGAGAGTATAGTTGGATTAAAATATTTTGTCTATGGAGCTGGATCAAAAGAGCTGATCGGTATCCACGATATTATTATGCTTGGTAATGTAATTGTACAACTAACAGTCTACATTTCCGATCGGGCATCAGTGCTCGTCAATATAGTAAATATACAAAAGCTCTCTTTTGTTGAGGATTTTTTTAATTTCAGAGGCAACCCAATTGAACCCCTTTTGGTTGAAAATGCTCCAAACCCCCTGAATTCTTTTGAGTTAAGGGGAAATCCCAATTTGAATCCTTCCTCTTATTCCAAAGTCTACGTAGCTAGATCTCAGAATCATTATACTGCTGTTATATCCCGGTACTCCAGCAGTCACATATTTATCAATTAAGTCTTTTGTTGATTGAAAAGCAAACTGTAGTTGTTGTGAAAAGCAAACATACCTACTAAGTTGCAAATTTCTGGAACATTGTATGTTATGTCACGGAATTTCTTGCTTAGAATTCAAATGGCCCACTTTAAATTCAATTTAAATGGCCTACAATTATGTCTTTTAGTTTTCTACACTTTTTAGGGTAGGACCCCAGACCCAAGCTGACAAGCTCTAGTGATGCTACTATCTTTATTTCCTCTATGGATGCTACTGTGTAAAAATTATTAGAAACATGATGTAGTTTGATAATATTTTATTGTCTTGCATAATAATATTTTGTATGTAATATTATATAAAAACATATGCGTGTATTTTTAAAATGCAGAGTATGCAATAAAACATGTTTACAATAATTATATTACAGAAAAATGTATAGTAATCAAAACTAAAATATTCTGCAAAGTTTACATATTTACTTAGTGCCTTATCTAATAAATGTATACCGGTACCTAAATCTCAGAGAAAATAGCTGCTACAGAGATTGAATTGAATAAAGAAAGTGGCTGCGAACTAGAATCGACAAATCTGTTACAGAACGCGATTGCCATGATGAGTGGTGCAGAGTGGTCCACGGGGCAGGTGGGAGTGTGAAGGATTTGTTGATTGAACTAGCGTTTTCGTTTCTTCATAACAAGAATTAGACATCAGAAGAGATTTTCTTTTGTTTAGGTTATAATTAGGATCCTTAGGATTCTTAAAAAAATCACCAGAAGTAAAATTTACAAATGGTTTGTAACAATGTAACTTTTAAAGGGATTTGAAAATTGTATTTGAAGTAAAAATATTTAACAAATTTTGGTTGCATATAATATGGTGAATTGAATTGCTTTTTACAGTTATTAAACAAGATGTTTAAAATTTCCGCTTAAACTATTTTGCAAGACACAATTTTTGCACAGTGTTTAAGACAGAAATGTTAATACAGTACTAGTAGGCAAAGGTAGTGGTGCAATTGTTACTTTGAAATAAACCTATTGCTTACTTGATAACAAACTCGATTGAAACAAATGTAAGTGATGACTGGAAATGTTTAAAGGAAGGGAAAAGCTCAGTTTCCTTGTACAGTATAATCAAAAGAAAGGAAATTCTTAAAACCTGAAGTTAGTATTAACCAAGGTGTAATGGATATATGTTGAAAAACTATGAATGTTATGAGACTATGTAGTGGAGTGTTTGTTTCCGTACTAAATTATTTATACATTCCAAATAAGAGTGTACTTCAAGATTAATTATGAGACTGTTTGTTACCAACTTTGTTTTACAACTGCAGCCATTTGGATAGGATGACTATAAGCATCGGGACACAAATTAAGGGACATCATCGTTGATGACTTTTCATGGTTTTTGTAATAATTCTTAACAGAGTAATCATTAAAATAATGTTGACCATTCCCTAAAGTTTGAGTTTTAGATTTTACTCCTAAAAATATATTAAATTATAAAATGCTTACTAAAAATCATACTACATGTACTAAATCAAGTTTGTATGTCAGCAAAAGAGTACAGTAGTTTACAAGGTTAGGGGAGACACCTGTATACATGTTTTGGTATGAATGTGCGGACATTTCAGCATTTTATTACACAAATGCGTTAGTACGTAGCATTGATTCTTCCCGAAAAAATACACACATCGCTAAACAATATTGACAATAGTAGATTTAAGGTATTAAATTATTTTCTTAACTTAAATTGTAAATATATGAAATCACTGCATCCGGAATATTGTTACTAAACATATAATTAGGTATAGGAGTTGAAGTTTTATGTATAATGGGTGGTGTTGTAACTGTGTGGGGATTGAAGGTTCCCTTTCCAATTGGTGTTGGCCTAGACGTTGTAACTGTTGGATGAGTTGTACTGGTGGGTATGATGGTTGTTAAAATAGAAGGAATAGAACGAGGTGTTGAAGCCGTTGTAGGTACTGTCGTCAATGGTATTTTAGTTGAGCTACCTGCTGTCGAACTGGCAGTTGAAAACGTAGTAGCAGCAGCTGTTGAGGATTTAGGTTTCAGAGAGGTTGTACGTCTCCCAGAAGATGATGTAATAGTTGTGATAGTTATAGGAACCACGGTGGAGAGTTTAGTCGTTGAAGTAGTAGTAAGTGGTAGTTTTGTTGTAGGTTCAGTACTTGAAACTGTTGTTGGCAAGGTGGGAGTTGAAGGAGTTGTCGTAATAGCAGTTGTATGCTGTGTTGTTGCAGCAGTCGTTGGAACAGCCGTGGTCTGCTTTGCTGTTGAAGGAGTTGTTGCAGCAGTTGTAGGCTGGGTTGTTGCAGCTGTTATAGGTCGTGTTGTTGCAGCAGTTGTAGGCCGAGTTGTTGAAGCGGTTATAGACACAGCCGTGGCTGTTGTAGGCCGAGTTGTTGCAGCAGAAGTAGACACGGTCGTTGTCTGCTTTGCTGTAGAAGAGGTTGTAGGCAGTGTCGTTGCAGCAGTTGTTGGCACAGCTGTGGTCTGCTTTGCTGTTGAAGAAGTAGTAGCATCAGTTATAGGCCGTGCTGTTGTAACAGTTGTAGGTACAGCAGATGTGGGATTTGTTACTGAAGGAGTTGTAGGTGCTAATGTGGTAGGGCTTGACGAAGGAGCAGTCGTGCGTGCCGTTGTTGTAGACACCGCTGCCGTTGAAGATGTAAGTGGTAATCGGGTTGAAGGCCTCGAACTTGAAACTGTCGTTGGAATGGACACAGTGGGGACTATTGTGGGAAGGGTAACTGGCGTAGTTAGGGTCACTGGGGAAGAGCTAGTGCCTTTTCCAATTGGTGTAGGCTTAGAGTAGAACGTAGTTTCCGTTGGTTCAGTAGTTGAAGACGCAGCCGTTGTCTGCGGTGCCGTTGAAGGAGTTGTAGTTACAGCAGTTGTAGGTCGTGTTGTTGAAGCAGTCGTAGACGCAGCCGTTGTCTGATTTGCTGTTGAAGGAGTTGTATGTTGTGTTGTTGCAGCAGTCGTTGGAACAGCCGTGGTCTGCTTTTCTGTTGAAGGAGTTGTTGCAGCAGTAGTTGTAGGCTGGGTTGTTGCAGCTGTTGTAGGTCGTGTTGTTGCAGCAGTAGTAGACACGGTCGTTGTCTGCTTTGCTGTAGAAGTGGTTGTAGGCTGTGTCGTTGCAGCAGTTGTTGGCACAGCTGTGGTCTGCTTTGGTGTTGAAGAAGTAGTAGCAGCAGTTATAGGCCGTGCTGTTGTAACAGTTGTAGGTACAGCAGATGTGGGATTTGTTACTGAAGAAGTTGTAGGTGCTAATGTGGTAGGGCTTGACGAAGGAGCAGTCGTGCGTGCCGTTGTTGTAGACACCGCTGCCGTTGAAGATGTAAGTGGTAATCGGGTTGAAGGCCTCGAGCTTGAAACTGTCGTTGGAATGGACACAGTGGGGACTATTGTGGGAAGGGTAACTGGCGTAGTTAGGGTCACTGGGGAAGAGCTAGTGCCTTTTCCAATTGGTGTAGAGTAGAACGTAGGTTCCGTTGGTTCAGTAGTTGAAGACGCAGCCGTTGTCTGCGTTGCCGTTGAAGGAGTTGTAGTTACAGCAGTTGTAGGTCGTGTTGTTGAAGCAGTCGTAGAGGCAGCCGTTGTCTGATTTGCTGTTGAAGGTGTTGTATGCTGTGTTGTTGCAGCAGTCGTTGGAACAGCTGTGGTCTGCTTTTCTGTTGAAGAGTTGTTGCAGCAGCAGTTGTAGACTGGGTTGTTGCAGCTGTTGTAGTCGTGTTGTTGCAGCAGTAGTAGACATGGTCGTTGTCTGCTGCTGTAAGAAGTGGTTGTAGGCTGTGTCGTTGCAGCAGTTGTTGCTGTGGTCTGCTTTGGTGTTGAAGAAGTAGTAGCAGCAGTTATAGGCCGTGCTGTTGTAACTGTTGTAGGTACAGCAGATGTGGGATTTGTTACTGAAGAAGTTGTAGGTGCAAATGTGGTAGGGCTTGACGAAGGAGCAGTCGTGCGTGCCGTTGTTGTAGACACCGCTGCCGTTGAAGATGTAAGTGGTAATCGGGTTGAAGGCCTCGAACTTGAAACTGTCGTTGGAATGGACACAGTGGGGACTATTGTGGGAAGGGTAACTGGCGTAGTTAGGGTCACTGGGGAAGAGCTAGTGCCTTTTCCAATTGGTGTAGGCTTAAGTAGAACGTAGTTCCGTTGGTTCAGTAGTTGAAGACGCAGCCGTTGTCTGCGTTGCCGTTGAAGGAGTTGTAGTTACAGCAGTTGTAGGTCGTGTTGTTGAAGCAGTCGTAGACGCAGCCGTTGTCTGATTTGCTGTTGAAGGAGTTGTTGCAGCAGTAGTTGTAGGCTGTGTTGTTGCGGCTGTTGTAGGTCGTGTTGTTGCAGCAGTAGTAGACACGGTCGTTGTCTGCTGCTGTTGAAGAGGTTGTAGGCTGTGTCGTTGCAGCAGTTTTGTAGCACAGCTGTGGTCTGCTGGTGTTGAAGAAGTAGTAGCAGCAGTTATAGGCCGTGCTGTTGTAACAGTTGTAGGTACAGCAGATGTGGGATTTGTTACTGAAGATGTTGTAGGTGCTAATGTGGTAGGGCTTGACGAAGGAGCAGTCGTGCGTGCCGTTGTTGTAGACACCGCTGCCGTTGAAGATGTAAGTGGTAATCGGGTTGAAGGCCTGGAGCTTGAAACTGTCGTTGGAATAGACTCAGTAGGGACTATTGTGGGAAGGGTAACTGGCGTAGGTAAGGTCACTGTGGAAGTGCTAGTGCCTTTTCCAATTGGAGTAGGCTTAGAGTAGAACGTGGTTTCTGTTGGTTCAGTAGTTGAAGACGCAGCCGTTGTAGTTACAGCAGTTGTAGGTCGTGTTGTTGAAGCAGTCGTAGACGCAGCCGTTGTCTGATTTGCTGTTGAAGGAGTTGTTGCAGCAGCAGTTGTAGGCTGGGTTGTTGCAGCTGTTGTAGGTCGTGTTGTTGTAACTGTTGTAGGTACAGCAGATGTGGGATTTGTTACTGAAGGAGTTGTAGGTGCAAATGTGGTAGGGCTTGACGAAGGAGCAGTCGTGCGTGCCGTTGTTGTAGACACCGCTGCCGTTGAAGATGTAAGTGGTAATCGGGTTGAAGGCCTCGAACTTGAAACTGTCGTTGGAATGGACACAGTGGGGACTATTGTGGGAAGGGTAACTGGCGTAGTTAGGGTCACTGGGGAAGAGCTAGTGCCTTTTCCAATTGGTGTAGGCTTAGAGTAGAACGTAGGTTTCGTTGGTTCAGTAGTTGAAGACGCAGCCGTTGTCTGCGTTGCCGTTGAAGGAGTTGTAGTTACAGCAGTTGTAGGTCGTGTTGTTGAAGCAGTCGTAGACGCAGCCGTTGTCTGATTTGCTGTTGAAGGAGTTGTTGCAGCAGTAGTTGTAGGCTGTGTTGTTGCGGCTGTTGTAGGTCGTGTTGTTGCAGCAGTAGTAGACACGGTCGTTGTCTGCTTTGCTGTTGAAGAGGTTGTAGGCTGTGTCGTTGCAGCAGTTGTTGGCACAGCTGTGGTCTGCTTTGGTGTTGAAGAAGTAGTAGCAGCAGTTATAGGCCGTGCTGTTGTAACAGTTGTAGGTACAGCAGATGTGGGGTTTGTTACTGAAGGAGTTGTAGGTGCAAATGTGGTAGGGCTTGACGAAGGAGCAGTCGTGCGTGCCGTTGTTGTAGACACCGCTGCCGTTGAAGATGTAAGTGGTAATCGGGTTGAAGGCCTCGAACTTGAAACTGTCGTTGGAATGGACACAGTGGGGACTATTGTGGGAAGGGTAACTGGCGTAGTTAGGGTCACTGGGGAAGAGCTAGTGCCTTTTCCAATTGGTGTAGGCTTAGAGTAGAACGTAGGTTCCGTTGGTTCAGTAGTTGAAGACGCAGCCGTTGTCTGCGTTGCCGTTGAAGAGTTGTAGTTACAGCAGTTGTAGGTCGTGTTGTTGAAGCAGTCGTAGATGCAGCCGTTGTCTGATTTGCTGTTGAAGAGTTGTTGCAGCAGCAGTTGTAGGCTGGGTTGTTGCGGCTGTTGTAGGTCGTGTTTGTTGTAACTGTTGTAGTACAGCAGATGTGGGATTTGTTACTGAAGGAATTGTAGGTGCAAATGTGTGGTGAGAAAGGGCTTGACGAAGGAGCAGTCGTGCGTGCCGTTGTTGTAGACACCGCTGCCGTTGAAGATGTAAGTGGTAATCGGGTTGAAGGCCTCGAACTTGAAACTGTCGTTGGAATGGACACAGTGGGGACTATTGTGGGAAGGGTAACTGGTAGTTAGGGTCACTGGGGAAGAGCTAGTGTGCCTTTTCCAATTGGTGTAGGCTTAGAGTAGAACGTAGGTTTCGTTGGTTCAGTAGTTGAAGACGCAGCCGTTGTCTGCGTTGCCGTTGAAAGAGTTGTAGTTACAGCAGTTGTAGGTCGTGTTGTTGAAGCAGTCGTAGGCAGCCGTTGTCTGATTTGCTGTTGAAGGAGTTGTTGCAGCAGTTGTAGGCTGTGTTGCGGCTGTTGTAGGTCGTGTTGTTG